>OX375866.1:111891908-112268908 GCA_947359475.1 Heligmosomoides polygyrus bakeri
TGTGTCAATGGAGAAGTCGCTGATTTGAGAGCGGTAGGTCGACTGAGCGACATCGTCCTCCAGATGACGACTCTCTGCTATGTACGACCCTTTCGAGAACGAAAAAGCGAATTTCCAGCTGAGAAATGTCGCAGCGTAGGTGAACCAGGAGGAGACCGCGAAGATCAAAGCACTAAATTTACGCAGACAGTGAGTTCTCTGTCGCATGTGATTGAACGTGAATTTCCCCTTTCGTCTCCTTCCTCAATTACCCGCACCTGCACTTATCTATTATCACGCGCTTTCGTGATTCACATCAGCCTCGGCCAGCATAATAACGTTCCCTTTGCGGAGTTTACACTCTTAAATCAGCATATTTCAATTACGCCTCCGTAGAACAAGGACACATCAGAGCGTACGTTCTCTTTAGTTCCGAATGACTGGCATTTGAACGCATAGGTAGCCCCATCTTGAGTTAAAGATTATATAAGATCAAATAAGCCACATTTTGCTAGAACTAAATGTTAGGCTAAAGCAAACGAAAGGTGTAGTGAATCACTTCTCCTTGTATTCGACCGTTACAAGATCAATCAATAAATTATTACCTTACTTTGTATAAGTGCATCGCGCAATGCGGATCTATCGTAGTCGGGGGGGGGGGGGGGGGTACCTAAGTAAAAATTATGCAACAAATTGACCTGACTCTCAAAGAGCGGATTGAAGAGAACAGAACAGGGCCTAAAAACGAAGAACGAAACGAACAAACAAGCAAAGAAACAACAAATAACTGCGGTTCTAAAGACGTCTCGGAGCGCAGAACGCATTCAAACACAGCTGACTGCAGTGCAACCGGGATCTATCATAGTGAGAGGGGCATATAAAGCCGCATATCGCGTGCTGCCCATAGCCTGATATGTTACCACCCGGATCCATCATAGTGAGGGGCGCGCTTAGTTTCACAACCGGTGATTTTGTTGTTTTCGCTGTATTTTATTGCTTTTTTGTGAATTTCGTCAGCTTAGGCCCTATTTTGTATTCTAGAATCCGCTTCGTAAATACCAAGTCAATTTGTTTCATGATTTTTAGTTATTTGCCCACGTGCTTACCCCCAAGAAGGATAGATCCCGCAATCCTAAAGCGTCTATGAATAAACCGCCGTGGACGTTTTCGGCTCTGCCTTTTTAAAATGAACCCATAGACATCCCTATAGCTAGAGGAAAGAATAAAATGGTGGATAGGGGAACGAAAGCGCGAACCAAATGCGACCGTGTCCTGCCCAGAGACGCAGGTGGGATGCAGGGGATGGACTCCTTGCTTCTGCTGTGTCGGGTCGACGCGTTCCTTGTGCGTGGGAGCGGCATGTTCATGCAGTGCGTGGATGTGTTCGCGCCTGTGCGGATTGTAACTGCGTCGGCCCGGCCAAAAGCTTACACTCGGTAGACTGGGAGTAAATCATAAGGCGATTCGAGACCGCCTCAAAAGTCTCGCCCCGTCCCTTCGGGCAGTCTGGTGGCTGCCCGGAGTTCTTCGCCCGCACGACAAAGCCTGACTAGCTACCCGTGTTGTATTGCAGTCAAACACAGCAGCACTAAAGGGCCTCGTGTCCCTGATCCCGAAAGAGCTCCCATTTCTGCAGCGATGGGAAGGACGACACGGAGAAACTGCTAAAATCTCAGGGCCTAACCAGGCTGTGCAAATTGAGAAGGACTAGGATGACGATCTGTACTTACAACGCCCGCACGCCTGCATCGGAAGCATCCATCGAGGACCTGATGATGCAAGCCAGGAAGATCAAGTACGACGTCATCGGACTGACCGAGATGAGAAGACACCGCCCCTATACGACGCCTATGATTCCGGAGAATAACTGTTCCTCGGAACATGCGACAGCAGGGGAGTAGGCAGCGTTGGTGTCCTCGTCAACACGCACTTGGCCATGAACATCGATTCGTAAGAGTCTCTGAACGCCAAGATCGGACCGCGAAGGTCGCCGGAAGAACTTCACATCGGAACCCACGGTTTGGAGTGGAACGAGCAAGGTGAAAGGCTGTCTGAGTTTATCATGTCGACCAAGACCATCCATGGAAACTCACAGTTCCAGAACCTCCCTCCCTACGATGGACCTGGGAATCCCCCGGTGGCCAGTTCCACAACGATATCGACCACATCATCTTCAATCGCAAGTATTGCCTGACCGACGTCTCCGTTATTCCCAAGTTCTACACGGGATCGGACCACCTCCTCGTTCGCGCTAGGTTTCGCTTTTCGCGTCAAGAAGGCCGCGAAGTTCAAGAAGAGGAATCCCAGAACGACAATCAGCTGGGACCTCTACACCTCTCTTGTCGGCCTTTGGGAAGATACCGTCATGGACAATATTGACGAGGAATACGACCGTTTCGTACACCATCTCCGCGATAGTGCTAAGGGAGCCGAGCTTGAAGACCACCAGACGTCTGTCTCCGGAAACTCTCGTGTTGATACGCCATCGTGGAGCAGCACGAGCGTCAGGCAACTACCAACTGACGTCCGAGCTTGAGAAGCTTTGCATAGCGGCGATAGAGGATCTTAAGGAGAGAAGGGCGGAAGTGTTGGCTGAAGCTGCAGAGGCAGGGTTGAGCATCCGCAATGCCCGCTGGAACTTCGCCAAGTTCAAGACCAAGATGACCGCTCTCCGACGTTCTGACGGAACCGTCACCTCATCCAGAAGGACCATGGAGAAGGTCATGCACGAATTCTACTCCGATCTCTTCGATAGCCACGTCCACCTGCTCACATGCCATCTTCCGCAGGATGGATACGTCGTTCCCTCTGTTCTCCCTTCCGAGATCCGACACGCCATCTCGTCGGTGAAGAAGCGTACAGCACCTGGTCCTGACAGGATCAGACCCGAACACCTGAGGAACCTCCCGCCAGCGCTCATCAACACCTTGGCGCGGCTCTTCATACGCTACCTGTCGGAGTGCAAGGTTCCATCTCAGTGGAAGACCAGCAAGACCGTCTTGCTGTACAAGAAGGGAGACGTGCACGACATTGGCAACTATCGCCCGATCTGCCTGCTGTCCGTAGTCTACAAGCTGTTCACTCGAGTCATCCTGAATAGGATTAGCAGAACACTGGGCGAAGGCAGCCATGCGAGCAAGCAGGATTTCGAAGAGGATTCAGCACGATCGACCACATATACACCATTACGAAGCTCATCGAAGTGATGTGAGAGTACAAGCTGCCGCTGTGCTGCACGTTCATCGACCTGAAGAAGGCATTCGACTCCGTCGAGACTGAAGCGGTCCCCAAAGCTCTGCTCACTAAGGGCGTTCCTACCAGTACATCAGAGTCCTTCGAGTGCTGTACAGTGGATTCACGACCAAGATCTCTCGATTCTACAACGACATCGTCATCGACATAAAGAGAGGGGTTCGGCAAGGGGATACCATATCCCCGAAGCTCTTCAGCGCCATCCTCGAAAACGTCATGCGCGAACTAGAATGGGAAGACATGGGAGTGAAGGTCGACGGCCGGCAGCTGCACCATCTGCGCTTCGCTGACGACATCGTGCTCATAACACCGAGCATCAGTCAGGCGGAGCGAATGCTGGCCGACTTCGATTGTGTATGTGGGGACGTTGGACTGCGGCTGAATCTTACGAAGACGATGTTCATGAGGAACGGACAAGCTTCTGATGCCCCATTCTCGTTCAACGGAACGAACATCTCCGAATGCTCCAGCTACGTGTATCTGGGTCGCGAAGTCAACATGGCCAACGACCTAGCACCAGAGCTGAGCAGGAGGAAACGAGCGGCTTGGGGAGCTTTCAAGAGCATCGAAGAAGTCGTGAAGAAGACGAAGAACGTCCGACTCCGTGCCCACCTATTCGACTCCGCTGTTCTTCCTGCCCTAACATACGCCTCAGAGACCTGGGCCATACGAAAGCAGGATGAACACACGATCAGCGTCGCGCAGCGTGGAGTCGAGAGGGCGATGCTCGGAGTGACACGACTCACGCAAGTGAGAGAAAGCCTCCGGAGTTCCGAGCTTCGCCGACGTTCGAAGATCAGAGACGCTGTCGCATGGGCCAAGTCGTCGAAAATTAGGTGGGCCGGCTACGTAATGCGATTCGCAGACACCCGCTGGACGAGAGCCATCAACGACTGGATTCCGCGGGATGTCAAGAGAACACCAGGACGCCCACCAACGCGTTGTCGGACTTCTTCGTGAAATCCCTGAACGACCGATATGACGCTCTTCGTATCTCTCGAGCGAGGAGGATCCATTGGACCACTCTGGCACGCGACTAGGACGAATGGAGATGCTGCTGGCGCCCGCTCAGCAAGTCGATGATCAACGGGACGACAGGTGACACAGGTGAATCAATCCCTGTTCCTGATACAGCATGATTTCTACTGTTTTAGTGAAGACGGTTTGAATGTACATGCGTTCGGCATAGGCAATATCATGAGGGCTCTTCTCGCCTACTAAGAGGGAGGACTTGTTTACTTGTTGTCACGAGTACCTTTACTTGTTGTCACGAGTAAAGGTTGTACACTAGCACCCTATCATTGCAATGGTCTTCGAATGTCGCAAAGATGCTAGTTTGAAATCAAAGCTCTAGCGCCAGACAGGACCCGATTCAGTACCCTTGCTCACCGAGTAGGAGACTGGGCTTTTACACGACAGATGTTTCTTGTTACCGTATCGCTCTTAAATTCCGCAGCTTTGAGTGATTAAAATAGCTTAGCCACATCCTTGCTTATGTTTTTCTCTCTTCTCTTGTTTTTTTGCATTATCGCCGGAGGCAATCCGTTCGGCATGTAAGAGTTTTATCCTTCCCAGCCATGTCTAGTAGCAATCCCCCTAATGATGAAGGGCTTGGTTCTCCATGGCAGGAGCCGAACCTTGAAACGATTTCTAGTGCACGCCAAAACCCACGCCCGTTTGGATTGCGTCACAAACACCCATGGATAGAGTAAGTACTCTATTTTAATTTAATAAACGATAAAATAATTTTTTTTAAATAAGCGAGACGCGTTAGTGTCACAAAGAACGAACAGGCTGGCCCGTCAGACTACGGTATCAGTAGGCGGAGGTCCTGCTCCTAATTCACGTGGTGGTACACGAGTGGCTCACACGGACAGGCCAGTTCAAAAATCGGAAGCAAGAAGTGGACCTCGTGCTCTAGAGAGAAAACGTTGGAGTTGAACCACAACGAATGACCAGACGACTTCACCCTGAGTATTTGTGCCTGAGTATACACCGCGCAGTAACAAGAGCCGACTATAAAAAATTGGAGCGCATATTCAGCAGATATCTACAATAAAGGAAATTATTCTCCCTATTCCCCCTCGTCTAGAATTATGCATTGACCTCTTACTACAAAGTATTGTGGAAACTTATCCTTCAGATGCCTATGGAAGGTGGGTGAAGCTGTAGGTATCCCCCTGGCTGATAAGAACACTCCAAGTTACTCAACGACTAGACCTCGACTGTTTACTAGGCGGTGACTGATCTAAACACGATTTCACCCCCATCTTTGGATCGTCTTACTATTCCGATCATCTTCTATTTACGGAGTCGCTGGTCCTCGTACCAAAGGAATGGACTGCCTCGTTGACGTAAACATGACATTGGCAAAGAATAACGTCGTCTCCAAGAACTAGGGAAGGCTGAACATGCCATTATGGAACGATTATGTCTACGCTTTAACAGGCTTCACCAGAAAGGGAAGGCTTGTCGGCCCAACCTTCTAGAAATTTCTTCAAATGTAAGCCGTGCAACACAGCAGGTTGACAGGTATGCATCCAAAAAGGTGTGAGTAAGCCGTGGAGCGAACCAGCACTTGGAAGTGACTAAAAGCGGTGTCCTCTCCTGACGCACTGGTTCTTCGAAGGACTGCCATCGCTCCAGTGCTTCGACGCCATTCATGGAAGACAATGGCCCGAAGGTGCTCTTGTGGAACTGACATCGTGATTAAACTGAAAGAGGGCAACGTGGCTACATTTACCTATCAAGGAAATGTTTCAACAATGGTGTACAAGTACTACATCGTAGATCCTAACTACCGATCAAGAATAGAAATTCCTGAAACCTCTGCAAATTTGGATAATATGTAAATTCCTCTTCTATGTTATACTACTGAACGTCCTCTTCTGTGTCATACTGCTTAGCAGTTATGAGTCATTAGAGGCTGCAATAACGTTCCCAAATCTTGGTTTAATTTCATTTTCACTTAGGGCATCTTATGTAATAAATACGTATGTATTCGAGTTTAACGAAATAATGCATGAATTAGGTTGAGGTGAATTTATACGAAACAAAAGTTTGAAGAGGACTGGTGAAGACAAGCAGGAGAAGCAACAGTAGTAGTGTAATCACTATCCGAGACCTGGGTGCCAAGTACTGGTGCAAATCTGAGCCGATTTTGCTGAGAATGGAGTTCGATTCGGCTGGCATAAGCGGAAGGCGAACGCGAAACGGCTCGCGCCCAACATACAGTGTGTGCCCGCTCTCGACGGCGCCAAATGCACCCTAAAGGTGACAAAATTGCCCGTACCTTATAGTTAGCAGACTTCGAATCGCATATGGTAGTCGCAGTCTTTTTGCATCAGGTACGTCACGCCGTCAAATAGGATTATCATGTTAAGGCCGCGCCCTGCTCGCATTCTGTAGCCGTCGCGCAACCACTCAGCAGGTGGTACGGTAGCGAACGTTTCACGAAGAGGCCAGACGTCCTTTGCCCGAGGATGGAAGACCCTTTGATTCCGGAAACTCTTTGCGGTTTGCACCTCGATCGCCAACTGTTCACGCACAGAGGTAAGAGGTCATGGGGAAATACCAAACTCGGAAGTGCCTCAGCCCCATTTGCTTTGCAGGTATGGCCTCGCAGTCGAGCGATGGACAGACTATTGAGAGCGACATCCTTCATTGATAGCCCCAGTTCCAGGTTAACTATGCAGAAGAGAACTTTAACTCTTATTGGAATAACACTGAGGAAAAGAAGTCAATTAGCCGCGAGGAGAACAAACGTGATTGTAGCATTAGCGGGTTGGATGTCTACCATAATTGAGCAAAGAATGAAAGTTTATCAGCGAGTGGTACGTGGAGAGGATCCGCGTCGCCCCGCCAAAAACTGACACACCACGAAGGGTCGAAGGCAATTCGCAGACACTGCTGCGTCGCGGCTAATGAGGTGCGGAATGTCGACGTAATGTAATGCGCGTGGAGAATGCGCTTAGTGTTCGTTCGGCCGTTTGCTCGTCGTTTCTGCGGTGCATGACACTCAGAACGACAGCCGTGGTAAGAAACATCTCCGGAGAACACTTCACGCCGACATAGACCATGCAGAACATAGAAATTATTGAGTCGAAAAGTGATACAAAATCAGTTAGCACAAAAGATTACAGCTGACGCTGGATCTTTAAAGATTAGCAAAAGCGACTTCTTGCTTGGCTTGTATAAGGTGGAAAATGCTTTTTTTCCAAAGCGATTCTGTAGCTCGTTTGCTGACAAAGAAGAGGAGGAAAAAGCACATTTACTGGCCAAAGCGTGATGCACATCTGCACACAACATTATAATTAGGATGATCATAAATAAATAAGATCGTTTCATGAGAATCTCTTTATTCTATTGATTTATTTTTTGAGCCTTTAATATTTGTCTCCAATGAATAAATGCAAAATTCTCCTTTTTTTATTGATTTCCCTATTCCCTGAGTAGGCTGCCGTCAATATTAGAAAGGGCCTTTTGCTATTGCAGGTTTCCTAACATACAGTTGAATGAATTCGGAAGACAGTGAACCAGTGTTGGAGGTAGCTCGCTTGAAGTTTGAACAACTCGGGTCATAAAGGATTCTTGAAAGACTTTAGAATGCGGTTTTTCATATTGAATGCGGAGAATATGTCCTCTAGTGACACCACTGAATGATAAGTAAATTCAATAAATCGTTTTTATCAGAAAAGAACAGAACAGAACAGAACAGAACATTTATTGAGCCAAAAGTGGTGCAAAACAAGTTGAACACAAAAAGCACTGCAAAAGTTGGCTCTTCAAACACCAGCAAAAGTGAAGAGCAGTTATCGTACCAAAAGAGATACAAAATTATTTGATCACAAAATATTGCTGCAAAACACTTCTTTTGAAGATTTGCAGGAAAGGATTTCTTCCATAGTACCGCAAAAAGTGCTTTGTTTTTATCGATGTCGATGTGATCATTAACAATTTTAGGAACAAGATTTTGATCATAAATCGACATCGAACGCTGGTCCGTGTGCAAGTCCGCCTGGCCTCTCCTTCCTCAGTAGTTAGGCAGATGGTGATGACAAATACGATTTTTTCACTGTTTCATCCTTCAATGGTATCACTAGAGGACATAGTCTCCATGCTCAACCTCAAAAACCACATTCTAAAGTCTTCCAAGAATTCTCTATGACTCGGATTGTTAAGACCTTGAATGGACCACCTCCGACACTAATTCATTGTCTTCCAAAAGACGTTTAACTGCACGATAGAAACTTCGCTGAAAAAGGAGGCTTTTCTAATATTCACTGTAGCAGTTTCGAAGTGAATGGCGAATCAGCGAGTGAAAAATCCATGTATTTCTGGCGGTTTAATGAAGCAAGTACTAAGGACTCAAAAAAGTGGATCAATGCAGCGAAGAAATGCTCATGAAACGGTCTCATTTATAATGACCAGATGAGTTCGTAACGTTCTGTGCAAATTGTATACTGTATCACATTTTGACTTGAAAATATATGTCCTTTGAACAATAGCGAAGATAGTCGTAGAGCTATCGTACAAGGATTGATATCGAACCTTCATTCGGCTTACGTTTCGACGTAATCGCCTGCTTCAGAACATGGAAAAGACAAGAGGAGTTGCCCACAGAAGCCGGCAAATGGAGTCAGCTCCTAGTTATCGCTCTCCGTTCTTTCTTCCTATTGATTGCGGGGTTCTTGAACGCAATCCACAGCAGCTTCATATATGTCCCTCTCCCTCCTCTTCTTCTTTTTAGGAAAACGAAGTACAAAGTCGCTTTGGAAAAAGCAATACTTTATACAAATCATGAAAGAAGTCGCTCTTGCTAATCTTCAAAGGCTAATCTTAGCTGTAATCTTTGGAGATAAACTGGTTTTGAATCACTTTTTGGCTCAATAAACTGTGTGTTCTGCTTTTGCTGATCCTTGAAGGACCAAATTTCGCTGTGGTATTTTGTACTGAACTTCTTTTGTGTCAGTTTTGGCTCAATAAATGTTCCATATTCTATGTTTTATCAGCAGGGTAAACCTCCGTGTAATCCAATCCCTTTGCGGGAGTTGTGACACGCGTTCTACTTCTGCGTGTTATCGTGGATGTTACTTAAATAGGTATTTATTAGGTATTTATGCACTGCAAAAACTGCACCACAAATCAACCAAATATGTCAGAATGCAGCGCAGGTAAAATGAAAATAATAATAAGAAGAAGAACAAATAGTAATTACCAGATTCGGCGGAAAATTACACAGGCCCAGCAAAGCAGAGCAAATTGATATAGCGTATTAGGCCTATATGGTGACTTGTAGAGGATAGCCGGCACCTAACCCGACTGAGCTACCATGCATTGTTGTCCTCTAGTGCTCAAAAAATAGAATTTATTGAAAGTGATGGGAGTGAGACAATGGTTTGTTTATGCTTATTTAAGCCAGTAAAGCCATCTGGAGATGCTTCGCTGTTTTGCTTCTTTTATTGAAGCTTGGCTAGAAACCTTCGCCTCCGCCTACGGCAGCTTCACTACGCGAAACCGCCTTCGAAGGCGCCGTTTATACTTCCGACGCCGAGCGACGCGACGGCATGCAAAGTGGCCAAATTGATCGATCTCGTCGCTCAGTCAATATGGCCACTATACGTGGCGTCGCGTCGCTCGGCGTCGAAGTATAAACGGGGCCGAAGGGCTAGTTCGCAGACTGGCCCTCTGCACGTCTGCTCGCGCGAAAATGTTGTCCGAACGAAAAGTACCATCAATTGTCCAATCAATGTCGATCGATGCTGTCGATTTTTGGCCACAGCTGGCTGCTTGAGAAGCTGAGGTAAGAATTTAGCCAACATAAAGCTTACTGGATGGATTGAAAAAAATAAAGCAGATGAGAGCATGTAAGGTGAACGTATACACAGTTATAAATGCCGAATATCAGGACCGGCTTACCGTAACCGACAGTGCGCGTCGCGTAAAAGCGTGGTTGGTGCAAGCTGCGGGGGCGCGGTGAACCTTGCGCCTATCACACATCAATTTTCTCCACAAATCGACTTGCTTGATGGGGTGTAATTAGGAAGTGACCATAGGTGTATTGAAGTGAAGCACCACACAACATTTGTCCCCATTGACACATTGGCATTTTGGATACAAGCCCATTGCTGCTTTGTGATGTTCTAGTAAAAAGCCCGAAGTTATCACATGAACCATTATCGCTTTAAAGGTTTGGAAATGCGCAATAAAAAAGATTCTCTCAGTGAACTCCAGTTCTTTTCGTTGAGTGGGGTCAGCCCTTCCTACACTAGATGCGTTACAACAAGCACAATAGGAAACTACTATTTAAAGCCCACAATAGCACGTTTGCCGGCCCTAGGATGCTGAAACGTCTTGGAAATGCTGCGGATTCTCCCTGAGCAACGAGGGCAGCTTCCACACGAAGATCCTCCACACTCTAGAGTCCTTTCCCTTGCCTAATTCTACGCCCGAAGAGCGCAGAACACAGCTGCGGACTCCCTTCGAGCGGTTGTGTACTACAATGGTAGTCGATGGTAACGTGTCTGCGATTTTAGGCGTAAGGTTCACCACGCTCCTGCAGCTTGCACCAACCACACTTTTACGCGCAGTGCACTGCGGTTACGATGAGCCGGTCCTGATTTCAGACGTTTATACTCTTGTTGTGTGCATATGTAGGTGATCATCGAGAGCGATTATTTCTCTTGTTTAACCGTTCGGAATTGGAACGATTTGTATATCATGACCCTAACATAAGCCTTATGGCTTGCGCGAGATTCACAACAAAAGCTTTTTAACGGAGGTCTCACTATCAGAGGTCATGCAAAGGCATTTCAAGACCGAGAATGTGTGCAACTCTAAATGCCTCATTTGGTAAGAGATAGACACATTTAAAATTGGTAGTGTTCACAAAAAACCTTCATAAAAAAGAAGAAGCAAAACCAAATTTGTGACGTCAGGGCGCCCAATTTCTAAAAATGAAGGAATTGTGCGAAGAACATTGTAATGCATAGATAAAGCATAAACAAATTTTTCATTGATTTAGCGAGTATTCTAAAAGGATATTGCGCACATTTTTTTATAAATAAAACAGAGAGCTCCAGTCTCATTCATTCACGAAATTCTAGAGGAAAACGTGCTGGTATGACCCAGTTTTCTAGAAGAATTTGTTACACAATAATACACAATAGTTGTGCTCGAGCGACCTATTCGAATAGGCGTTCGAATGATTTTCATTCGAATTCGAATATTCAAAAAATGTAGAATGTGCCCGAATTTGAACATTCCATGCTTGTGCGCATTCAAAACCACTCGAATATTTGAAAAAATTTCGAGAGCGCAACTATGCCACATAGCAATAAACGGATCTATCTAGTCTGGGGGCTACATAACTGAAAAGTATGTAAAAAAATCGACTTGGGACTTACCGAGCGAGTCCTACAGAGCACGATAGAACCTAAAAAAACGAACGGATAAATAAAAAAAAATAAAATCGCCGCGGTTTGACAACCGTATCGGCGGGCAAAGAGCGACGCAATGGAGTCGTGCCGCGTGCTGACCACCGCTTGACATGTTAGAGCCAGGATCTAACATGGTGATGAGGGCACATAACTTCACCCGCTTACAACCGCGGCGAAAACATTTTTTTCGTTTTTCTTTGCTCGTGATTTTTTCTGGTTAAGGTTCTATCGTGCTCTGTAGGAGTCGCTCGGTAAGTCCCAAGTCGATTTTTTACATACGCTTTAGTTATGTGGTCCCCCCCCCCCCCCGGACTAGGATAGATCCCAATAAACGAATCCTCGGATGGTACTGAATTCGAGGAAATTCAGCATCATCTAAGCATATCAGTTCAGTAGTCACAACCTTCTATTTACAATAAACATAAAAGAAGAAATTCAAACGCGGGAGAACGAAAACACCATCCTCACGAGGACAGAAGCGGTCCAGACTCGACGCCGGCAGCAGAAAGTTGCCGATCGATACTGACCGGCGCAGCGCTGGCGTCTGCTGTATCGATCGCCGCCAAGACAGAGTCTGCGGAGCCGGTCGGGGAGCAGTTGAAAGGGCGTTCTCCCGGTGCAGTCCACCAGGCTTGCTCTCGACCTCTACCTTCTACCGAGCACAACATGGTGCTTTCTCACTGCTAAATATTCTCCTTCAATGGGTGAGCCGTTAATCTTTTGCATTCTCTCTCCATTCTCACCAGTCGTGCATTCTTTTCCTTTTTCAGTCTCTTTGAGGTCTCAGTTTCTTTGCTTTTCGTTTTTTTTTTGTGGGATATGAAATGGGTACATAAACGCGTAATAAACATAGTTAGTTGCACGTGCGGTGTACACAGGGTGCGACTCGGGCTCAGATAATTCAAATCCGACATTTTTTAAACCCCGGATAGATGGGTTATGCTCACACAGTATTTCTAAACAGCCTGGACCTGATGATTTCAGTAAGAGCGATTTTCACCGGAGGGCAATGTCTTACATATATAGAACTAGATCAATCTTATTCGGAAATCCATAGTCCTATCCGAATCGAATATTCGATATTCACGTGAAAGAAAATCAGATTCCTGAGTAGTCTGAAATTTCGTTCTGTTAAAAATTTCGGATCTATCCCAGTTCGGGGGGGGGGGCACATAACTAAAAAGTAGGCAACAAAATAAATTGAGACCTACCCAGCGACTCCTAGAGAACGAGTTGGATCCTAAAAGATGCCAAAAACGAGCGAACAATCAAAAAATGAAAAATCGCCGCGGTTTACAACCGTCTCGGCGGGCAAAGAACGACGGAATGGAGGCATGCCGCGTGCTGACCGCCGGCTGACATGTTATAACCAGGGTCTAACATGGTGAGGAGGGTGCATACAGCCGCATGGTGTGTGCTGACCGTCGCCTGACATGTTATAGCAAGAATCCAACATGGTGAGGAGGGCACACAACTTTGCCTGCTTACAACCGCAACAAATGTATAACTTTTCTTGTTTAGGTCCCATGTTATTCTTTGATGGCCGCTCGGTAAGTCTCAAGTGGATTTGTTACGTATAATACTTTTTAGTTACGTGGCCCCCCGGACTAGGATAGATCCAAAATTTCTCTCATCTGTATCACTCTGTGATTCGGACTTTTCAAAAATGACATTGTCGTCATGATACGCTGAAGAATAGACGGATTCGAATTATCCGAATCGGCGTCGGGTCCAGTGAATAAAATGCAGCAAGTGATAGCCAACGTCTACATCAGCGTATCATCAGCTCATGCCGATGCCTTTGTTGTACGCAAAACACTGTGCACCAGACGCCTGGAAAGATAGGAACAGCATGTGCCCTCAAGTGTCACTTTGCACTCTGTCGGAAATCATTTAGATGACTTGCAATACTTCAGAACTGGAATGCGTAGCACACGAAGAAGTAGAAGAAGAAGGCCATTGCTACTTGATATTTTCTGGTCTCTCGTCCCATAACTAAAAAGTATTCATTTCGTAGGGGATTCTCATTTGCAGGGACAATCGATGACTACACCTATACGTGAGGTAGTCGTCGTCCGTTAGAACCGCTTGCAGAAGGACTGAAAGTATTGTTAGACTTCCATGTGACCATCGTCCACAACAGAATAGTCGCATTAGCCCATTAAACTATCTCTGAGTCTGGACATTTGAATCTTCAACTGCACTCGACGCAGTACAATGTCTGTCGGGATTAGCTGAACTGTCAATTTAAAGAAAGTTGGGTGAGTGCGTGTAGCCATGCATAAAATGAAAGTATATGCCTGGAGTAAGTGGTGTTTAGACAGGAAATGCCGGCGAAGAATACGACAATAGCAGGCTGATTCCTAGTTCTTTGAGCAAGTACATACATACATCAGTCAGCAGGTGACAGTTCCTTGATTAAAGTGTTGTGACAACCGAAGGAAACGTCCTGTAAACACATTTTGCGTAGAGCGAAACAATTTCACAAGGCAATCCTCAGAATTCGTTCTCTATCGTCTTTTACATGGCATCTACAACATCCCATTAATTGAGTGCGCATTAATACGGTCAGTTTCACCTTTGGTACGAGTTCTTCCAAGCAGATTTGGAATTTTAATCACCATAAGGAGCTTCTGAGCATGAAAGTAGATCGTCAAGTGAAAACGGAAAGCAATCTTTGACTAGTAGTCTATCATCAGTTTGATATGACAGACACCTTCCATTAAACGGCACTATAGCTGTGCTCGAACGAATACATTGCAATAAATTATTCGAACAGCTACTCGAATAGTCGAGTATTCGATATTTCTAGATTTTTGAAAATTCGTTCGAATTCAAACATCGAAAGGGAGCCATATTTGAATATTATTCGAAAATCAAATAATTTCATTCGAATTTCGGATAAGCTTCTAAAATTCAAGCGCAGAACCTGATTCGAACTAATTATTCGACTATTCGAATATGCGAATAAACGAAAAATGGGGTTTATTCCATTTTCGATCACTAAAAAATTTAAAGAGCGAGTACTTTCGCTCGTTCATTCGCTCGAAAATTTTCGGCTTTGAATTTATTCGTTCATTCATTCGCTAGATAAAATTTCTCAGATGCACAACTACATATAAAGAGCACCTGAAGACCTCGAGCACATCGTATAGTTACAATATTTATTTCACGTGTCAGCAGGAAAACCACAATTCATTCGGACAAGTATTCATGCAATTCAAACTGAAAAAAGTTTTAAAAAATTGGGATCTTACAAGTCAAACTGATCGCAATCTAAGAAAGCCAGATCCCAATCTAGATGAAAACGTTTTGAGAATTTATTAGTCGTTTACAGTGGGTTTTCTCACTCACACAACAGAACCATTCATTCGGACAAGTATTCACACAAATCGAACAGAGCAGTTTCCAAATCAAAATTGATCTTTCAAGTTATACTGGACACAATTTAAGAAATTCAAAATAAAGAATCGGGATTTCTTCGCATATTTTAACTTGAGCAGTGCTTGATTTACCTAAGAAAACGCTGCGTTCAAATAGCATATACTTACTGCCTGAATGAGCTTTTCGCAGGTCCTTTTAGATGAAATACAAACGTATTGCTAGATAATTGGGATAAATACATAAGAATTGCCGAAAAATAACTACACTTCATCGGTCCTCTGGCACCAACTGTTGCCTGACGTAGGATTCGTTTGATAGCGGCGGCAACACTTCTGAAGAGGCAGTGCAGAATGAAGAGATGGGAGAACTTCTCCAGCACTCCTCGAAAAATCCTTACACGATTTGGACTGCTCCCCCTTTGCGGTAACAGCATTACGCTATTCTTTGGAGCAGTATGAACTTGTTGTGCTTAGGCTGACACTTTTATGGATAGTCAGCTCCCCTAAGCATTCTCGAAGCAGTGGCCTCTCTCTGAGGTGTCGTACGCATGTTCGGCAAATGTGCGCATTCTACGCGGTGTTCGCCTGAATCAGTACACGGAATGTTGATCTGGACAGTGTAATGCGCACCGTGACGAAGTTGAGTGTGATTCTCAGTTCTAATCGTAAGTCAAATTAGCACGGTCTATATGTGGATGCTCTATAAGAAAATTATTTTTCGTTCTTCCTCTGCTTTCCGGAACATAATACTGTCGAAGACCAGCTACACATGTTCTTGCACTGCTGAGTTAAGCATAAGTCTATTGTGCTGCTCAAGACAAACGTCATATACACGAGAAAACAATAACGAAACACAAATATGCCCCAAGCAAAAACAAAAATTAATACACTAAGGCTTCAAGACGAAGGCCGCGGCTTTACGATTGAAGCATCCCAGGCTGTCAGAGGAAGTGTGTTCTTAGTAAGTTTCAGTCACATAGAGCGCCAGCACTATTTACAAGAAAATTAGACACAGGTGAGGTATTAGCTTTATCAAAGGCGATTTTTTCTGTCCACCACGAGTGATTGACGGAACAATCTCAAAAGCCGTAAAATCCAATGTAACCTCCCCTGTTATGAGTTTCTCTACCATGCAGGCATCAAAAAGATTTTTTATTGAACTAAGAAAATATTGAAGTATTTATTCCTAAATGACGCTTGGAGATTCTTAGCAGAAGAAGCCGCCAACTCTGATAAGAAGTTTCAGCGTAAAATTATTCTGAACCCTCTCTAAAAGGAAAGAACAGTAGTCCGCGACTCCACGATTGGCCTGATGTAAGTATTACAAGCCAAGATTAGTACATTTTTATTACTTGTTGTCAAATATGCCTTTAGTGAACACTATAAGGAAATGTCACGAGTACCTCAGGAATGCTCTACGCCGTTACATCTCAGTGCCGGTGGTGTATTGGCGTAGATCACTCTCTCCCAGTCAGCAGGAAGAGCAGGTTCGAGACCCGCCTAGCGCTAGAGCTTTGATCGCAGTAAAAACATCATTGTAACAGCTTACATCCTCAATACCAGCCGCTTTGAGGCTTAAAGAAGCTGACGTGAATCATTTCTATCAATACATTTAGCTTTACTGGTTCCATGTTGATATCAGCGGCCCTCTCATCCCGATATACGGGTGGATGCTGATGTGTCCAACGAGGTGTGGATTTTCATTCGATCAAACAGCGCTGTTCGAGTCCCGTCTGGAGCTAGAGCTTTGATAGCAAAAAACAAAAACGTCGTAAAAATATGGAACGTGCGTGTTATCGCGTTTCGTGACATTTCCTTATGGTTTCATTTAAGGTTTAATTATCATGGTACGAGAAGCCTAACTGTCGCACTTCATGCAATCCGACCATAAAATTACCCTCAGTGTGTAATCCAATTTTTGGATGAAGCCATTCGTAAGTGAGCCTTTTTTGGGGAGGCAAGCTTTAACTTCCACTCTATCGACGATTCCACCATTTTATTAGCAGGGGGACGAGCGTTCTACCCCCTGGCCCGCCCACCCCAACCCCCTGGGCTTGCTCAAGATTCCAGTGGCTGACTTACGAGATAGTGGAGAAGTAGACATTTGCAACGCCCCTGTTTAAAGGGCGGGGGAAGAAGGCCACTCCACCTGATTAACTTCATCTTTTAAAAAATGCCCATCCTGAGGACATGTCACTTCACGAGTTTAGAGCTAGGTTCCAGAGTTGCCAAGAATAGCTTAGGTAGTGTATAGTTGTCGAACCGAGAAAGGGGAAGCACTTTTTTCACGTATTTGGTTTCTGAACCTGGCGAAGATTTTCTAAGGAGGCGGTTGTGGTCAGTACATAATAAGAATTGCGAAGGAAACTCCAACATACACCAGAGTTGATAGAAGCTACTACTTCCATAGCCTATATTCGCTTCTTTCCTGACATCAATGCAGCACTGTGAACCATTTTAGCATTTTCATGGCTACTAGAGCGCGGTGCAAAACGCCATGTGACCTCTAATGACAGCTCAATTCGCCATAGATGAGGATCTAGAATCATTCATAAGATTTGTGCAGGATAATTAGAAAACTCGACCTATAAATTCGCTGATTATTCTGACAGTTTGACACAATTTTTGACAGTGGTTTGGTTTTTGCACCGAGTTTGTTGCATATTCAAACGGTGGAAATCTATGGTTAGCCGGCCGAAGCCTTACATCTATAAGGTGGTGAAACGTTTCTTTTTTTCTTCCAAGTTACCTTCCTCAAGGAAATCAGTCCGCGGTCAGTTAAACCATTGAATAACATTTTACAGATTGCTGCAAAAGGAAGGGTCGTGTGGGTAGCTTTTGTATGTAGCGTGTAGGTACTATAGGATCGAGTTTCATCGGCATCATTTATTGGGCTTAACCGAACAATCAAGTACTATCGTGCAGGAATAATGCATTCTAAGGTTATTTCTCCTAACCGGAAAGCTCCCAACAATTGAACAAACGGAAATTAGCGGATCCTTTGAAAATTCTAGAAGTGAAACCGTACCAGACCAGACGATACAAAAATGTATGTAATCCGAAGGAAATATCGTCAAACTGATGTGATGTCGGTCATAAATAACGGACTCAAGATTGAACAGAGTTCTCTTCATGTTAGGCCAGTTACGGTTTGTTAGTTATGAAATTATAATAAAAAACATTTTTACTTGTGAAGAAGAAAGGGTCCACCGCACTGGGTCGATTATATGTCACTAAACAAATTTTTCAACAGTCGCTGGGATTTTCCATCACATCGAAACGATAAATCGATCTCGGTCTCGAATATGGAATTTATTTCCCTAAGCTGTTCACTTCAGAAAAGATGTTGAAGAGCGGCGAAATGGCGCTTTTTTGCCCATTCCCGCCGGGACCGAAAGATGCATAATGTACATAGACGCCAGGTATTCAAGATTGTATGGCACATGTCAAGATCTATCATTTAAATTCTTAGACCAAAAGAGCTCAGACGGATGCATGTGTAAGATCGAACACGCTTGAAGCAGTCAAGACGAACGACGATGATCAGCTCGCGACCGTTAACCAAAAGGAGACGAATCAATCCCGTCCTTGTAATTCTATGTCTCCTTGCCAGGTGTTTGGCATCTTTTTCTATGAGCTCACTGACCAAGCAAAAGCGGATGTGGTACTTATCAAGCAGAGGGCCCGTGGTGCCGCGGGGTTGCCGTGTTGTTCCCAACCTGTTTCCCGGCAACCCCACGACACTACAGGCCCTCTGCTTCATAAGTACCGCGAATGTTGTTGTGTTCAGTGCCAAAGTGCGGAATGATAGTATAAGCTGCTAACCTCTACACTTTTGTAGAACGAATTTTTGTTCCGGACAAAGGGTACAAACATGAAGTTAGTGCTCTGAACTGCTAATCGTGTTTTTCTGTAGTGGCACTATTATTATCAAAGTTGAGGTAGCAAATGCAAATACTTCCTCATTAGAGTTTTGCAGAATCCGAACATTCATGGTCTTAAATACAAATGCATGTAAGCGGGCAATCTGGATGCAGCAAATGTGCAGTATTGAAGCAGACAAAACGAAAACTGTGACATACAGAAGCACGGCGATAATATGAACTAAATCATATTTAGGGATTCTACGTACCTGATTCTAGTTAAGAACAACTTTTCTAACAAAGGAATGATGCGCGGCAGTGACAATTCGTCAAGCTAAAGCTTGGTATAGAAGTTTTCAGCCGTTCGTCTAACTGATGGTGAGAACAATACGAGCTAGACCAGTTTCCCCTCAGGGCACAAATCACAGTTATCTGCGTGCTCGAGGTCAGTGCAGATCGTTAAGAGATGCTGAGGTGTGTCAGTGGTGGTGCACAAAGGGAAGACTTCCTCTTGAAGATGGAGCTACTAGATTGACATCCACCCCACTTTCTAGAAGAGCGGGAGGAATGGTTTCGCTTCTTTACTCCTGACAGCGCCTCTAAGCATAAGTAAGAAGGGTCAACTCACTGGATAGAAGGAACACGTTTCAGCTGATGATCCCTTCCTTCAGCTGTTCACAAGTGGGTGTCGAGACACGTTCTTTGACCGAGGCTGGAAAGCTGTTCTCTTCATTACCACTGGTTTCACCGGCCAAGTCTGACAAAGAGGAAGAAGAACGTTGTGATGTCTGCGTGATGGTAATCCGATGCCAACGGAATGACGCATGTCGTCGGCCTCCGCCATCGGGAAACTAGAAAGACACCTGCGTCATATATCCGTCTCACACCCATGTTGCAAGCTTTGCAACGAGGACGTCGGTTTAGTTACAAAAGAATTAGAATACGGCAGCAGACAGTGTGGACGACAAGAAGCTCCATAAAACCACGGATTCGACGTTTAGATTAACCAGGGTAAGCTGCCTTCACGGCTACCTCTACCCAACGCAGAATGAAGCATCATTTAACTCCTCATCTACATTTTCCCGGGCAAAGCGCTGGGAGAGACCTATTCGAGAATAAAGTCTACAACGTAATTTGCCGTATAGGAGCACTATAGGATTCCGTGCTTCACTGGAGGTTGGGCATTATGTAGATCCCATCATCAGTCTATTAGTAACCATCGAAAAAATCTATGGCAGTCAGTATATATATTTATACATTTATATATATTTATCGGAAGTTCTGCGAAAGACCTTCGAGGAAATCTTACCAAGTCGAAGATGTCTAAATGTCGCCTACGGATTACACTACAAATATTAACAACTATTATTACTGTTTCCCGTGGCTTCCTTATGAGGTGCCAAACTAAACGCAATGTTCATAATGCCAGATAAATGATGAACTGCTTACTCATAATTATCTAAATTTAGAAGTGGCAGGTCCAACTTTGTGTCAAACCTATTAGGAAAACTGGTTGTCGCAGGTATAGCCCAAAGCTAACCTCACTTTCCACAAAGGAGTGCTCATGAACGGGCTTCCCAGACCTACACAGTTCCCTATCTTGAGCAGGTTAGTTCACGATAGTTTTACGATGCACTTTTAGCCTTGATATCTGACCACTGTATGGAAAGGGGATTTTGGACGACGATCGAAGCAACCGCCTACGTAATATGTGCTACTGCAGGGCGAATAGAGCATTCTTCTGAATCAGACACAGATCGAATCCCGCTTATAAAAAACCTGCTATTTGACAAATTCCTATGAAAGTAGCTTAGTCAGTCACCGGGCGACGGTCTCCGGAATGAAGGCCACGTGAATAGGTTAGGTGGCGAATTCGATGAAATTGCTTCAGTAGCACGAGACGCAATGACCCTTCAGTTCAACCAACTCTAATCCGTTGCTGCTATTTACATTGCTGCGTAATTAGATTAACGCCGAGAAGGAATGCGTCGTCGCCGCCGATCGGTCGGCCAGCGACGGTGTGTCGAGACACGGCGACGACTTTCTCGGCGCCGTGTGGCGCCAGAGTCGTCGATTCGATTGCGCGACGCGGCGTCCGTCTCCCTGCATTCCCGGTAGCAGAAGCACTCTCCTCCCATACTACAAGCCATCACCACCATCATCACCACGCTGCTGCAGCCGCCGTCGAACACAACTCAGTTAGAGTCACCAACATTTATTTCCTCGTTCAATAAATATACACGAAAAACACACGCACACACTGACATTGCCGAGGGGATACACATGTACATGTGAACGAGAAGAAGTACACCAGAGAAATGGTCGTCGAGATCCGGACACTTGGTTAAAGCTGACTGTGTTGACGCTAACAATAAATAACAACTGGCTGCACTGAAGGCCTACGCGGTACGGGAGTCGGCGGGCAAGGCGGCACAGCAAGTGAACGAGTCGAACCGTAGCTTCGGCGAATAAAGCAGGCAGGGCGAGAAGCGAGTCTGCACCGTTGGTGGCAAGTGGCACGATGTCGGGGCATGCACTCACGACGACGGTGACGGCAATAGAGGGCGGCGGTGATTACAGAAGGAATGAGGTACGGCGAAGGCGTCGGGCAGGCGACGAGACCGTCCAGGCATGGCAATCGGTCGTGACCGGTGTGGAGACTGTGCTGCGGGATGCAGGCGGTGCCGGCTGCTGCTGCAGCGGCAGCTAGTACAGGTCCGCGCAGTCCTCTATCGAGTAGCGCCAAGGAGGAAGACATGTAGCCATTGAGTGAGGCGACGAGAATCGTGGACCAGGGTGTGGTCGCGCTGCTGCGACCGCCTTTTATACTAAGGCGCGGTCGGGGTGGGCGTCGCTGTTGTGGGTGTGGCTGCTGCGCCCGATTGGCGCGCGCCTACGGTAGCTGACCGCAGGTAATTCGAGACTGCGTGTGGATTTACGTCAGAGGTCATAAAGAAGCGCCGTCAGCAGAGCAACAGGCCACCATCCGGACCGGAAGTGCGATGCGACTCCTGTCAGACACATCGCTGGATCCGAATAAAGCGCCCACTTAAGATCTACTTCGAGCGGTTCTTTCGTCAAATTGAAGGCGAGTTCAAAGTGTTAGTCGCCTTCGCTTTCCGGAGTCCTCGCTCCACTCCAGCACCATTAGGCTGACCGAACACGACGACGACCGCACCCTCCCCACAGCCGGCAGCCACACCCAAATACACATCTCCCCTCCACTGTGTCCACGAACTATTGCACGAATGTCTGATTCGCATTAGAGTTAGCGGCCGAATACGGTCAAAGTGCGACCGCCTTTTTGTCCGCTACGTCACAATTCGCTAGAAAAGCTGCAACATTTCAGGCATTCCTTGCAGCTTCAAGTGGTGACTCAGCACCCATGGAATAGTTGTCGGTTTTGGGCAGCTGCAGCTTTCCGCTCTTGTAAAACCAGAACGAATTGAGAGCGATCGCCAAGGTTTTGGTGCTAAAAAATTCCCCTCACTAATGCCAAATGTACTCTAGGAATTTCTGTTATCGCTACGCAATAGAAAAGTTCTGTTTGCAATAAAAATGCTGTGAGGTTTTGCCTATTCTAAATATATTAATACAAGTGCTGCGACACACCTAGCGTTGGGTCTCGAACTTGCATATTTTGAGGAATGATTGCGTCCTGCGCAGTTTGTCCTTCACATGTGAGATGAGCGTGATGTTCAGAACAAACTTTACGAGATAAACAAACGTAAGATCCACTGAAAGATTTCGGTGAATCATATCTTGGGGTCGTCTTTGGTCTTAATGGAGGCCTAAATTTGACAGTAACCTTGAACCCGAAGCACGGTAGTCGAATATGCAAATATTAGGTCCGTACCCAGCCTGTTCAGGCGACCAGTCACCCGATGTTTAGCTGGGTCGTTCTACTGAGAGTGGATGGTGGCGTCTGTCTTTTTCGGCTTCCTGGCCTGAACTTCAGAGCGAGCCATTCCTTTAAAATGTTTGCCATCAACCCAATTCATTAATTCCATGCCACGTTGCTACTTAAAAAAAATTCCCATAGGCTTCAACTTGCTCGCTCAAAATTACTCTTCAGAAGTTTTCCATGGAGTATCTCGGCAGTGATGATCGCTTTCATTGCGTTCTCGAGTAGACATTGGGTGGTGTTAACATGATTGTGAACCTGCCAGCCGGCTATGATAAAACTCAAATGAACAAGCGGCTCGCATATAACGCAGCTTCTAAATAATGCCTGGTCGTAAGTTACGGAGAATTTCAATTTTATAGTGGTAGATAGAAGAGATATTGCTCCTCATCGCAGCCGTGGCTGAGGCAATCGCTCACACTCACTCAGGTACACTCACTCAGGTAGGCTTCCTTTATGGATTCTTCTAGTTGCCCGTGGCTACTTTGGTATCACCACTGGTCTGGAGAGATAGCCCCATATGTTCGTGGTGTCTGCAGTATGTAACGGTGAAGCAGGCCGTGAGGTAAATCATCCAGTTTCCTGGGCATCGCTTTTCTCTGCCGCTGCTGGACGTCTAAACAGGGTAAACTGGCTAGGCGGCGGAAGATTTTGCTGGACGCGAGCACCAGTGCAGAGATATCTGGATTTACAAGAGCCGAATTCTGGGCAGACACCCAAGAAATGCACAGCGTTGCCTTCATTACTCACCAAGTCGATCCGTCCGGCTCTCCAATTATTCTCATAAAGCAAGTCAATCTCAGCAACGTAGAAGGAGGCGCTGGTTCACTACCTGTGAGGTTTCAACAAGTAGCCCTCCTCCACACCTGTGGTTAATCACCTGGGGTCACGTTATGCTCTGAATTCGCTCCATTCCACCTTTGCTGCGCACACTTTCCTCCTTAGGTGGATCCTATTCGTTTCTTCTTTCCACTAGGAATCTGCCAGCTGGACTTTTCTATGGAAAAGTGCAGGAGTTTGTCTTGAATTCAGCATTTTTTATGGTTTAGCTTAGCGACGGATGGCTCGATTATACATACTGCTACAAACCTAACCTAGGCGAACTGCTTGCGTTTTTCCACTTCCGCTGTAACTTTGCACTATTACTGACTTTTGAAAGTGCGTCAATAAGATCGGTAACTCGACACCTCCTCGTTCTGTCTTCTGGCGAGTAAAAATAGCCGAGCGGATGTCAGCGGAGGGTGGGGCTGCTATGACAGTTCACTAACGAGAGCACCTCTAATCCAGAAAGCATAATCCGATCGGAGCGAGAAGGCCATCCAAATGGAGTGGGCATCAGTGGAGTGCCAGACATGATATAAAGCCTGAGATGCTAGCGACTTTCAAGAAATATGTGACGATTACGCTAAATACATGCAACCGCATCTTTCACAGAGTGGATTGGTTTCTGTTCCACAGTTCACTATCTTAACCGACTGCTCGTCAGATCTTAAGATCTTAGCCGACTGCTGCTCTGCTCTTGCACTATGCAAACGTACCGCTTCTCCACAAGAACATTCGTTATTATTTATTTATTTATGGATGAATACTAACGGACGCGGGATCATGTTCTAAAACAACCACGTATAGATAGAACTTCTAGCTGGATGTAAACATCCAGCGCACTGAACTAATATTTGAAAAACAACGCCACGAAGCTATTGAATGAACACTTTAAAGGACTTTACTGCATAATCGAGAAAAAACAAAACAGCA
The DNA here is from genome assembly GCA_947359475.1 of Heligmosomoides polygyrus bakeri. NCBI lineage: Eukaryota > Metazoa > Nematoda > Chromadorea > Rhabditida > Heligmosomidae > Heligmosomoides > Heligmosomoides polygyrus. Next base: position 111,916,483 of record OX375866.1, read on the forward strand.
ATTAAACGACAAGGATGAACAGCGGACGCGAAGTTTTTAGAAGAAAAGGCTGTCCCGAATTTTTCTTCAGCGTCTAGGAAACTAGTTTTTCGAAGGATTTTAATTAAAGAGACAGTCCGTCTCTGGCAATAAAGTGGTTTAGCAGGGGAACACCCTTCGGCAAAATAACATTGACCTGATAACAGATTAAGCTAGTGAACTCTTATGTTTTAAAGATCGCCCTGTAGTACGTGAAGGCAAAGATTTAAAGAAGATGGAGGTGTTGATATTCATTCGTCCAGTGAATCTTTTGAACGCCATTACGAGAACCCTCTGTTTCTGCTTCTATTCCGCTCCTTGACTGGCATTACATTGTCGTTTTCTTCAAAGTTAGAGAGGTTGAGCCAGAGAGTTTCAAATCAGAGGAAAGATTTGTGGCCTTATATGGCGTGTATAGCTCAGTGTGGAGGCGCCAGCTGTCGCGTGCAGCTCGTATCGATTCGTGGTCTGGGTGTCGCACAGGCCAATTTTCCGATTTCTTCGAATCGGAGAATGCTGATGCACTACACTTGCATGGGAAGGATAAGTGTTCATCGTTTGGTCATAGTAAGTCAATGTGCATACATATTGAAGGTCGCTCTAATATGTATCGAGGTAGCGCGAGGAGCGTCAAATGTAAGACCTTGTTTAATGTGCACGCGACACGATGCATGCGTAGTGGTCAAATTGATCGAGCGACGCGATTGATCGATTCGGCCACTAAACATGGTATCGCGTCGCGCGTCGCGCGCACACTAAAGCCCCATGCACACTTCTGCGACACCGCGGCGCGGCAAGTGGAGGACGGCTACCTCCGCGAAATCCGGCGGTCGCGGCGCGGTCGCGTTAGAGCATTGTTATAGGCAACGAAACCCGCGTCTCCGTGCATGCGGCGCCGCCAGGAATGATCTGAACCATTTCAGCCTGCGGCACTCAGCGCGGCGTCGTCTGCGATAGCCGCCGCGACAGACGTAAGAGTGTGCATGCCCCCCCCCCCCCCCCCACCCTGCGGCACGTGTCGCAGTGTCGCGCCGCGGCAGTCGCGTGCCTATGCTTCATCATGGCCGCGCCGCGCTGTCGCAGAAGTGTGCATGGGCCTTAAACAAGGCCTGATGGCCGGTTTATACTTCGACGTCGAGCGACGCGATGCCACGTATGGTGGTTACATTGATCGAGCGACGCGATCGATCAGTTTAGTCACTATACATGGCACCGCGTCGAGCGGCGATGCAGGTCTGTTCATACTTCGCGACGGCGACGGGAGCGATAGGAGCGAGTGGGACGATGGATGGGGTGTGAAGTGTAATTAATTACGCCGCTTACGTCCGTCGCTCCAGTCGCCCCCGTCACCTGTTCATCCTTTCCGGGCGCTTTCGTCGCTCTTGTCGCTTTTGTCGCTGCCGTCGCTGAAGCATAAACAGGCCTTAAGGATTGATTATTGCATGCTTTAGTTTTATCTCAACGGTTTCTGAATTGTGGGCTGCACGTATTTTGTTTACCATAGTGTCTACGATGTATAGAAAGGCGCAAAGGACTGCACTGAGTCCACGCGCCCAGCTTCAAAAGTGCGCGCTAATAACGAATGAAGCGAGTAGATATCCTAATTTCAGATCTATGATCCTCCTTATTAACAGTGAGATAAAAGCACCTTCGCAGCCCTAAACGGAGCTATAGCAAACCTGACGAGCGGTGCGGTCTCCAGTAGAATTCTATCCTACGAATGGTGATGACATAAGCCACAAGTTGTCTGGATACAATGCTGTCCGGTCCTGTTCCATAGTCTGTGAGAGAGCTGCCTGTTCACACTGTTACTTGCTCCGTCCTTTTTATCCTTATTTTACACGGTGTTCTACGCGCTCAGAGCACCGTGCAGAATGTCGCTGGGAGTGAAAAATAGCGCTGCACCTTATCTGCAACACTATCAGAGGGTGACCAGCACTTCACGAGCACAGCATCAGCGGAGCAGCAATCGATAACTGGCTGGGAGCTCTGATTTCAACCACCATTCATCAAACACTTTCAATCTCGTTCTTGAGCAGTTGTTAAAAAATGCACTCAATAATCAACACTTCAGCATCTTCTCTGGGTCCTATGAGTGCAAGTCATGGCGAAGATCCGACATCTGGAGAAAGAGTTTACCTTCATATCTACGACTACGAGACAAAGGTTTCCACTGTTAAAATAGCTGTAAAGCAGAAGAAATATACCATATTAAGCCTGCAAACCAGCCTTGCAGTTAAGGAGTTCTCCGGCCTGACCACATATCATGGACTTGTTCGCATTTACAACTCGAATACCTGGCCGTCTCGGATCTTCTGGTGTGTGGTGGTGCTGTCTTGTCTATCGTTGTTCATGGTTCACGTAAGTGCTCCATATACTTCAACTTGATCGGATTACAATTCGACTATAAATAAGATGCTTATTAGTAAATTTGGTGGAACCGTTTTCTTGGGGTTGATACGTATGTTCTCGGACATCTAGACCACAAATATTTTATTTCAGCAAATAACAGGAGCGGGTCACGTAAGTTGCTGTGCGTAGCAAAAGTATAGGAGCACCCTCCTATGCACATACCAAAGGGCACAACAGAAACAGTTACCAGCTACATGTCTACATATGTAGTAGAAATCGTTAGCGTCATTCACCATTCTTCACTATTCTACTTGAAAATTTTTGAAGAATTAGAACTCGAGACCTGCGTCCAGCTTTCACAGGTATCATTAGTATAGACGCACTCTGAAGTAGGTTTGGATGAATGATTTTTTATTCGTAGAAAATGCTTGATTAAATATCGATTGTTTGCCAGTATTTTCATACAGACAGTAGCCATATGTCTATATACATGAGACAATATGAGACAATAGAAGTTGACATGATGTTGAGGCAGAAAAGATTTTTTTCATAATTTGTATGTAAACACGCACGCACGTCATTCTTTAGTAAGGAACGTTGATAAGCAGGTTCCCTTCACGAAACCTAGCACAATTAAAGCAGCCTGTTTCAGAGCGGTTATCTTCTGTTCGGCTACCACTCAAAGCCGACGCTGTTTCAAGTGAACACCATTGTCTCACCAGATGGCATCCACTTTCCCGATATTACGATCTGCAGCAGGAATTCCTTCCCGATGCCGCAACTGACAGGTGGTGTTTTTTCTCGACGTCTATAGTTTTCTTACCCTAATTGCCTTCCATCTAATTTCAAATCCTCACAGCAGGCAGCAAGCCTTCAGTGCTAAGCAGACGACAAAATTGTCTGTCAAGATATTGAGAAGCCCACGTAGCGGAAAATAAATTTCCGTCGATGGACGGACGGAGAGACAGACAGATCGGCTCAGCTGTGTGGGGATAGGGTATCGCCCTAATTACAAATGTACAGGGTGCGTAAAAAGTATTGACGCAGTAAACGGCGGTTGTGGAAATAGTATTGCGCACTAGGTTTTAAAATATTTACTTGAAAAATATGAAAAATGATCTTACAAACACGGTAGAATAATTCGTAATCGACATTGGCGCCTTTATTGTGAATCCAGAAGCGAAAATGACGGAAAAATTCATGAGCACGCGCCGCAAGTACTCGCTTGGATTTCGTCCCGTGCTTTGAACAGAGTAGCCTTCTGCGACTGTCACTTCTGTTGAAAGTAGCCCAGACCTCATTCTCCAAAATCGCCTAAAAAGAGTAATCCAGCGGATTCACGTTTAAGCTGTGCTCGTCTGAGAAGCTTTTCACGCGTTATCTGTTTGCCGTTATTGGGCAAAGATTGATAATTTTGGATTTGAACATCTTGTAATCATCATCTGTTATGACAGAGCCGCGGCTGACGTTTGGGATGTTGACCTCCTTCCTCACCGACTGTTTCGAACACCGCCTAATTTTCTTGTTAATGAAGCATTCATTTCCTTTGGTAGCAGCCAAAAAAGGGTCACTGTAACCACGACGGTATCATGTTTCTTCAGTTTTTACAAGAATATTTTTTGAACACAATATAGACAACAAAAATAACACACAAAAACTTTGAAAAGTAGAATGAGAAAGTTGGAGCTGAAACAAAAAGTAGGTGCGTGAATACTTTTTACACACTCTGTAAAGGTCGCACCTGGTTACACGAAGTTTGCTACTATTCCTTTTGTTACTGGATTTTGAAAAAACCTCCCATAGTTTCGTTTCGAGCTTCAGCATAAATACAGTTTAAGCGACTTCCTGGGTTTTAGAACTACGCTTTATACTGTTTTAATGCCTGCAATGCCGTTATTCAGGGTATAACATGAGCAACAGAGTTCTGGCCTATGTGTTGGCTTCATTCGAGGATCATGCCTTGTTCCCTAACGTCGCCGAGGAACACATGGAATTTGAGAGATTTAGGAATATTCATCGAGAACGAACTGCCTCTGAATTCTCTATTGCGGACTTCCTTCGAAATGTGAGGTAAGGAAACACACGGCACACATTAGATAACTACAACATAACCATGGCTAGAAATTTCACGCTGGTCCAAGACTACCGCGCAGTATATGCAGCGTTTGGAGTTTGAAAACAGTACAGAATATTTTCTTTCTTTACTTAATTTTTTTAAAATTAGTTGATAGAAATTTACTTCTTTATTATGTTTAATTCACTGCTAAAACGTTACCGAAAATTCCTACTCATTAAGGCCTAAATGCGAGGACATGGTTATAGGATGTTCATTTGCTGGTTTAAACATCGAAAACTGTTGCGAGAACAGTGAAGCCGTTGTAACAGATTTGGGTTACTGTATAAGGTAAGTGTTCCACAAAATAAGGCTTGCTAGCATAATACAGTGCCGCTCACCGCTGTTGTCGCACATGACTCACGAGCGTAGCAGCGTCGGATCGCACGCCACAATGCATGGCATCGCGTCGCTGGCGTTGAAGTATAAACGGGGTCCTGGAAGCAGAAGGGTTAGAAAGCTGAACACGAGGTTGGCTTATAAAAAAGCAAAACATGACTTCGTCGAGCTGAGTTCGGAGGACTAAATATATTCTACCCTACTCCCCCTCCAACCCCGTCACCCTCTAAATCTGATGTTCTTAGCAATCTTTTCAAAGATGTAGAAGGTAATTAGCAGCTTTCGAGGAATTGCTTTCGTGACCCACATATCACAGTTGACCGCCATTTTCCATCATCGCTTGTACATAAACATTGGATCCGACGCGGATTCGGATACTTCGGATCCGTCATTTTTATCAAACCCAGGTTAAAGGAGATTTTTGAAAAGCACAGATCTTAGGGCTATTGAGACAGGGGTGATTTTCGCGAGATCGGATTTTCATGTAATTCCGGTAACTGATTCTGATCAGATTTCTAATCAGAATTCAAGGTCCTATTCGTGAGCTTATATCCGATTTCGATATACGATATGAGATCCGGAGATAAATCTGCTATTTACCTGTCATCCGAAAATCCTTCTTGTTAAAGCTACTCTTATCTGCATTATCCCAAAATCCTAGGATTTTCAAAGGTGCCATTATTCGCATAATCCTTTTAACCAAGTATGAAAAAAAGGAATCGGTGTCGGATAAAATGTCTACTTGCTTGAGATAATTATGCCCACAGGGCGATAGCTAATTACCCGAAGGCTCCATCCAAGAATTCTGTGAAAGTTAGAGTTTTATCGTTTTTTAAAGATTCCAGTTCAGTTCGTCACTGGGATTATATCGATTGCAAACGCTGTCAAGTTTATGTGAGTCGAATACATAGACTGTGATGAGACGCGAGTTCTTACAAAGGCAGGGTCTGAAGCGTATATCTGAACGGGGAGAGGAGTCATATGGGAAGAACTCCCACCCTTCAATTAGTATGAAAATGTGTTTCTTTTTTGCCAAGTCGTTAAACCAAAGGAGTAGGAGGTCCTTGGAGTCGCAATGGAATCGGCGTCTCCCGAGTTCTTGGGTCTTGTACGCCCGCGATGCCTCTGCACGCAAGCGACTCGGAGCGCAGTGGATAGTAACGTTAATTTATGCGAGGGAGGTCGGAGATTCGAAAATTGCGCTGATGGATTTTTGCATTTCAATTGATTGGTTGAGATTTGAAGGATTCTGACGGCTACAACATTTTCAAATTTTCCAGCTGAATGCTGTGGTAATCAACATATGATGTATAAATGTTCGACACCAGTGTTACACAGATACAAAATGCATGAAACAGTACTGATACGGGCTACAGGAAGAGCTACAGGCTTCTCACAGTTTGTTTCCTCATCCTGCTCGGATTCTCAAACAGACCAGGATGTGACGTCAGAGGTGGGTAAAATGTGAGACAAGGTCTGGGGATGCCGCGAACTGACCTAATGGCCATCGATACACCTTCCTCTCCCATACTCTCTTTCCACTCTCAGGCATCGCGTGCGTACAAGACCCCCGAACTCGTGAGGTGCCGATTCTGTTGTAACTTCAAGGGCCCCCTACTCCTTGGGTCTAACGACTTGGCAAAAACAAACACATTTTTATACTAATTGAGGGGCGGGGATTCTTCCTATGTGACTCGCTCTCCCCGTTCAGACATACGCTTCAGACCCTTCCCTTGTTAGACTTTAGTCTTGTCTCCAAGTTGCGAACTTCACCTCTTTCAGCTGCAGAGAAGGTTTTTTTTAGGAATTTTTGGAAGCCGGAGCTGGTTTTTGAAGCAAGTCTGAAGACTGAGCTTCTCTTGATATATAGATAGCATCATTGGCTGACCTCAGTGCAGTTGTGGTAGTAAACAGTGATTTTGAGTGGAAGACCTTAATATACCCTACTTTCGACATACAATCCCTACGGCTACGCTTCAGCACTGCAACTCGCTCGACTCATCGAAATTTGACAGCGTTTGCAATCGAAATGATCCCAGTGACGTATTCAAATTTTATAATGAGAAACAGAAAAATTTGAACATCCACGGAGTTCATGGCTGGTGCATTCGGACAATCAGCAATTGCATTGGGGCATAATTATTTCAAACGAGGATGGGAGATGGCCTCAGACTGTAGTATCCAGCCCATGGAAGTAATTATTTGATAGCTATTAAATACTTTCTACATCTTTGAAAAGACGAACAAACAATGACTTGAAAAACGTTGTCTTCTTTCAAAATAGACCAATTTGAAGGATAGGGTTGTGGGCTTTAACCAACACCGGCGTTCAAGTAGGCCAGATCTGAGGGACGGCAAAATATCTTAAGTCTTAAGAACTCAGCTAGAGAAGCGATTCCAACATCGTGTTCAGCTTACAACACTTTCCGTTCCAGTATATTCCAGCTCGCGAGCGTCGCTAACGCCAAACTCGACACTAGTTACGAGCGGTATCGAAGCTACATAAGCACAGATTCATCCACGAAGCACCTTATCCATTATTCAAGCTCGGTTTTTCGCTTAATTATATAGTGAGCATTGCAGATTTCCAAATGTCAAGAATAAATATAAACAAGTGTTCAGTGGAGCGGACTATGGATGGCAGTATATTTTAGCTGCCAGCAGAGGATTACCGTCAGGTTTTTGCCACGAAAATGACTTCTTCCGTACTCGTTTGCGGGACCAATGTCGCTTTAGATTTGTCATGGTCTTCTGAAAATGGATTCTACATTGCGATACATGAGACCAGCAAAGAGACCTCAATGAGATCTCATGCAGTGTCTGTCTCTCTAGGAGTCTCTCTTTATGCCGGAATTTTCGTGAAAAACGTAAAAACGCACCTCTTAACTTCTCAGCAAAGTTCGCTGTAATACGACCTCACTTCAGATTACCCTTCTAAAGAGAACTGACTGGGGGATGTGTCAAGATGACTGGAATCCCATTGTTCATGGTCCGGTTTTGACAGATTTGCAGGTAATCATCTACTTCTTTGATGGTGAGTCATCGCCTTTTTCAGTTGAAGCAGCTATAACACGGTAGCACTGAAACGTCCCGTTCATGCTTCGACGCTCAGCGAATCAATGCCGTGTATAGTGGACAGACGGATTGAGCGACGCGATCAATCGCGAAATTTCGTCACTATGCATGCTATGTATTGCGTCGCTCAGTGTTAGAAGAGTTCTAGTCGCGAACGTGGGCAGCACTAAGAGGTGGGAACGCGTCATCCAATCAGGCCGGATCGAAAATGCGCGTACGATCTGTACCCTCTGCATTGGCTGGCGCGTGTGATTGATCGGTGCACACACTGGTTATGAATGGCTGGCGCGTTCCTACCTCCCACTGCTGCGCACATTTGCGACATGTACCGTTGAAAGTATGAGCGGGCCATAGGGACTGCCATTCTCCTTTAAGAGCAGTGCATCCAGAGTCCATAGAGGGTTTTGCACTGAGTAGCGAAGTTACATTTAGTGATTGACTTATTCCTCTAAAAGTTCAAAAGTTCCGTCCAACAAAGCTCAAACATGCGCACCAAAAAGCTGCAGAAAAGCTACGGAAAAGTTACGCGCTTATACAATGAATTCCTATTTCCGGACATTTTGAAACGGCGATTTCCAAGTCAGGTGCGTGGTAACGTAGTCGGAGGAGACGCTGCCTTAAATTGAGGATCTTGGCTCGAGGGTCTCGCTCAGGCTAACCAAGTTTTCCATTCTCTTGGAGTCGCTGCATTGGTGCCATATTTCTATCTGGAAAAGATGCAACACTGTCTTGTCCATCGGCTGGCCATCGCAATTCATTGTTTGAGCCCAGTAGACACTCAAGCTATCTCCACGATATTCTGCAGAAATAGAATGCGTGGCGCATCCCGCAAAGGGATTGACTAACGCCGACCTTTTCCTTTTATTTCCAAGTAAGGTTTCAGTACACATCTCTGCACTGTGAATGGAACTGCATTGCGCGTGAATGGCTCCACAACTGTGATTGTTTGCCGGTGAAGTTTCTGGGTCTGAATATTCTCACCAATGCGTCAATTTGCACACCGCTTAGCATCCACAACTGCAGTGATTTTGTATATGGCGAGTAGACTTTTATTTCTTATTACTACTTAGTGCTTTATACCAATGTAATTACTATTGCTATCATTACCTTACCTATACCTTACTGATACTACTTTCTCTAAAAAGCACTAAAAATTGAACAAATTATGAAAACTTGCGATATCTCACACAGCTCTTCCACTCTAGAGAACGCGAGCAAATGCGACTGTGATGTTGAGTGTCAACAGATTGACTACGAAACACAGACCAGTTACTCTGATGTGGCCGCCAACTTCATTCAACGAAGAGTGTCCCTCGCACAAAATTACACTGGGTGAGTGGGAAGCGAATGAAGGAAAACATACACCATTTTACATCAAATTGGACACTCTCCTAAAACAGCTTAACACTTGTGAAATCAAGCTGAACATCTTCCAAATCATAGCGATCTCTTTTCACATGAAACTAGAGACTCTTCAAAGAGTTGGAAAAATTTTTTCCTCAAGGAAAATAAGGTATAGTCTTTTGAAGTATTAATTTACCTGCTCAATAAGTGACCACGTGTTTGAAAATTTATATATTTCTTCTTTTTGAGGAAAATATTTATTTAAAGGTGCTAAAACAGCAGAAAAGGGGCCATTTTTGATGCCAAAATAAGAGATTGCCCACGCCCTCGTCTAACAAACGAGGTCAATGAGTGTCCCGTGTGACCTATTGTGGGTTGTGGGAGACTGTATGAGAAGCACTGCGATGGTTTTCAAATTTCCTGCGGACATCTGGGAAGGTCAGAAATTGCAAAAACGATCAAACGCTTGTCAATCACTTTCACAAAGCGAGAGCACAGGGTTTTAATTGTATCATATGGGTTAAAACAGCTATAATGGCAGTATGGCACAATATCTTCCTCCAGATGCGCGAACCAATACGTACAACTTTTCGTCCAGACTCAAAACAGTGTTCGAGTGCTTTGGTACTCGTTGTACGCATTTCAAACGCTGTTGCTCTGTGTGCTTATTTTAGTTTGTCATTAGTATCATACGGGTTGAAATAGTTATAATGGCAGTATGGCACAATATCGTGCTCAAGATACAATTTACATCGGCAAAATAGGCACGGAGCATGCCCAGCAATGCAGTATTCCGACCCCCGGATCCGAACCCCTGACCCCTCTCCTGCAATTCCGCCACGTAACCACTCGGCCATCCAGCCATTGCGGCACCGCTCGCGAGCGGCGCACCTCAATGTTACACTTCGGTTGCTGCACTGCTAACAGGCAAATTGTGAAATCGCTGTAATTCCGCTACGGTTCCGACCCCACACCGTTTGCAGGATAGATTATGACTACGACATGGCAATTCCAGACGTCAGTTTCGCTTTATCAGCCGCACTGAAATGATACGGTTTTTTGCAAATTTTGACCTACCCAGATGTCCGCATGAAATTTGAAAACCACCACAATGCTTCTCATACAGTCCCCTACAACCCACAATAGGTCACTTTTTGAATCGCCACGGGACGCTCATTGACCTCCCTTGTAAGATGTGGCGAATAGACATAGGATCCGAATCATGCATTTCCGGATGTCGGGCCGGATTTATCCAGTTTCGGATTATCCAAAATCTATCTCGGCCGAAAATGACGTTATCTGAATCATCGGAAGATCCGGGTTTTCAAAATTGCCTTCATCTGAATCATCCGAAGAACCGGTGTTTTGAATAATGCAACAATTCGGACAAAATCGGATGAAAGAACGTTAGCTCGCTCTGCTGCGGAACTATGCACCATCGATAATCTGACATTTTCGGGGTAGATTTTGCAATCATTTGGCGAGAATTCTACTGATGTGTTGCACTTCATTGGTAAAACGACAAGGGAAGGATATCAGGTGAATCACCCTCATTTGAATCATCCAAAGATCCGGGGTACTCAAAAATCCAACGAAAAAATCACAATCCAACAAAAAATCCATTCGGATAAAAATCGGATAAAAACTCAACTCGCTAAGTTCCGGTTGAATTCCAAGCCATCGCAAGTTAAGTTTTTCAGCTTGCACCGCATATGAGTTGGTTCCAATCCTTTTAGAAATGCTAAGGGAGCCTACCTATTGGCCGGGCCTTGTGAGGCCTTGTAAAAGTCATGCTAACTAGCCTCGCCAGGAGAATTGATGTCCTACATTTCTCTCGATTTTATCCTGCCTCCTTTGTGCTATTCCAAAACTCTTCTAGATGTACGTCGTTATGAATAGAATCAGCCTTCAACAAAACTTTGAAAATAGCGCTGTACTTTAAATGCATCTGGTGCATATAGGTTTCTAAAGTGCGGCGCATTAAAGGCGAAGACACTATCTAACACATACTTCCTCTACTCTGCTTAATTGAAAACAATTATGTGATTGGAGCGCGAAGACGTGTTCCAACACTCTTAAATATACACAATTCATTTAATCCGTGTTTCACGTTGATCGTCACAGTGATAGGGACCAAGGTCGAAGGACGTCTTGGACACTGCGGCATATGCCAGTCGGCTGTGTCTTTAAGCATAGCCATGGGCGATTCTCAATGGCTTCATAATGACTTTCTTCACGAGATGACCCAAGTTAGTGATATGTAAGTAGTCAACGCGTCAGAGTAGGATGAGGATCATGCGCCGAGTGCCGTGATTCAGAAGACATGCCACAGGCGTCGTCCAACCAGCATTGGGATTCAGAAGACCTGGCACATGCTCCGTCCAACGTGCGTCTTGATTATGTGTGACTTCCAATTGGGAATCGCACGACACTATATAATAAGTGGGAGCGTCTGTGTGCACTGATTTAAAATCAGATTGCTTGATCTGGGCGTTTGTTCATCGTAGCTCACGTTTTACGATTTACGGCCGAAATTGCAGTAAACCGTAGTTACGGGCGTAGGTTACCACGCCCGTAACGTCCACCACCTATGTACTTCAGAATCTCTCCAGCGCGACCATGCGGAATTATACATCGTGCCACTTGGACAAAATATTCCTAATTTAGTGGATTACCACATGTGGTATGTAGCGGTGTTACAAAATGACACCTAACCCATTCCTGCAAGTTTTGAAGAGTTTCTTATAACTGACGTATTCTTTTAATCAGCTCCATCCTGAAGAAATTGTCTGCCTCTGTTACTACTGCATAATCCGATGCTATTCGAATTGGATATCCGACATCTGATCCGAAGAAAAGTCGTTTATCTGAATCATCCAAAAATCCGAGACTTTTAAGTTTACCCTTATCATCCGAAGATCCGGGGTTTGAAAAGCTGGCCTATCCGAATCATCCGATTATCCGGAAGATCGGCATCGAGTCCAATGTCTAGTGGCGATTTCCATTCGATTGATAGCTAAATTGCTGTTTCAGTGGCGTTCCACACCTGCAAACTATAAGCAAAAACAATTGTAAGCAACACATATCCTCACTTTAATGCTTCATGTAAGCAAGATTTACACTATCAACCAAATAAAAATCGCGCTGTGCTTTTTCTAGCGCTTGGCGTGATCCCGTATTTTGATGCAATAAATGATTGCTGCCCTGTTGCGCTTTGAAAGAAAATTTCATTTATTATTTTTTCCTAATAAATAAAGGTTTTATACAATTATTAACTCTTTCGGTTTCCGGAGCCAGCGATGTTCGCTTACACCACCAGCGCTGTTTGACCGCACGTAACATCCGCGATATCCTCGAGGCCAAGTGTTACTAGTAAGGTCTTCAGCTTAACCGGCTCCATGCTGATATCAGCGACCGGCCCATCCCGTTTCACGGGTGGGTGCTGACAGGCCTCGAGGCCAAGTGTTACTAGTAAGGTCTTCAGCTTAACCGGCTCCGGAAACCGAAAGAGTTAATAATTGTATAAACCAAAAAATCCAAAGAAAGTGACCAAATTTTTGTTGAACAAAAAAATTATTTTAACCATATTAGAGAGTCCTTTTTAAAACCTGTAAAAACTAACAAAATTTCGTTTCGGAAGACTGGATATTCACTTTGATTTCAGAAGCGTCAAATTCGTTTAGAAGCGTCCAATTTGACGTGAAAATGGTGTACTAGTCTAGGGTTCAATTTTAAATGAAAAATTCAGTTTTACGCATTTTAATATTTGGTAGCAAGGAGGCAGACTACGCCTTTTAAGAATTTCTACCAATGAATCCATACCGAATATGGCAGGTTAGGGAGTTCCAGTTATTTGCATCTTCTGGAAGTCATCTGCACCATTACCTTTCGGCTCGGAGGCTGAATTCGCACTTCCCCTCATGAACGTTGCTGTTGAATCTTCGCTGTGCATTTCTTGGGTATCGAAGGAGGCAAAAAATCTGAGAGTAGAAAACCACGCTTTTCTTCAGCGAGAATATCTCCGTGGTGAATGTGTTCATGCGAAGTGTTGCATACGAGCGTCACGAACAGCAGAAACAACTGCAGACGGCCGACCTGCTGTCAAACATTGCTGGCAGCATGGGGCTGTTCCTCGGAATGAGCACGGTGGGTGACATCAACTTGTGGCTCGTTTATACATAATACTTCCGACGAATACAGGTTTAGGTTACCCTTCTCGAAATATTCATCTACCTCTTCAAATCCGTGTGGGGCACCGTGAATAACGAGCGTCAAAGACAATTCATGGATGCGATGATGGAGGAAGAAAACGAACGACGACAGAGCCTCGTCATTCTAGAAGAGCCCCTGCGAAAGGTGATTCTTCTCGTTACACAAAAACCATACTCGTCGTTAATGTGGTCAGCATAGTGAGGCGAAAATGTGTCTGCCATTCGAGCTCAATCAAATGCCAATCAGGTCAGAGAACGAGTGTACGCCTCGCACCCTGATTGGCTGACTCATCTTTGGTCGGTGTCCTAATTAATTGTGAATCGCTGTCGTGTTCCCACTCCCAATGCTGCCCACATTCACGAATGGGATCCTACCAAGCGCAGGGATATGTGAAGCGCAGTAGAGTAAGGTATTGGCAATTACGTGCATTCCGAAATGATTCGAGGTTTGGATTCCGCACAGAACAACCAGAGCTCGATACCTCCAGGGCGGTGATTTGCGACTAAACTAGCTTGGAAAGGGCAAAGCAATAACTTGACCTTGGCCTCAAGTATAATAGCCGCCGCATGTTCAGTGCAGAGACCAAGCAGTCATTGAAATGATCTTCGCTACAGCACGAAGAATGCGGGGCATAACCACAGAAGAAATTGGTTGAGGCCGGTTTTTTCCATTGACGTTAACTAGGTGCATTTAAACCCATGACGCAGACTCTGAAAATTTTGCCTCCTCCACTTCAATCCTTCAAGTGCACCGATTTTTATCTAATTCCAATGAAAAAATATCAAAAACGAACTGAATAAGAGAAGTTTCGCAATCGGTTATTGCTTATAGAATCATGCTGCTGAGTAAAACAACGGAAACCTGTCAAAAATCTTCCGCATTACTGGCCTAATATTAAGACAAATATTATGTCACTGAAGGGCTTTTTATACTCTCACCGTGGCCCGGAGCGATTCGTCGAATACCGTACCCTAAGATTCCGTAAAATGCGGAGTGACGCAAAAAATCAATGTCTGGTGCCAGCCAGCCTTTTCGGCTGCGGGACATTATGTACGAATGGTCGCCGCGGACGCGGCGAATAGCGCGGCAGATGACGTCGCAATTGGGTGACTTCGGCGGCCAATGATATCTAGACCTGCCTCAGAACTTGCACATCAAGTGTTAGAAAGTGTATACAAAGTCAGTTTCGCTGCGATAGTGTGTCATATTTTCAGCTTTTCCTGAAGAAGCATCATAGAAAGTTGAGCCTTAGAACGTTGTGTAGTTCTATAACTCGAACTCAATTTCTGAACCAGACCATGTTTTCCCGCAGCTCCTGCAGCAGCAGAAAGGGATATCAACAACTCAAACCTAGCGTCTGCAACAGGTCATGAGGCACAACTCACACGACCGCAGCGGAGCTCATCGCGCTCGCGGCAGTCGTCGTCGCGGGCGCGGTGCCCATCCGTACATAAAGACCGCCCCTCAGCCTTTTCTACCAGCCCGGGCGGCAACGCAAGTATAAACTATGCCTAAAAGCGACAACTTTTAGGCTTCTCCTCACGATATCGAACCAGAGGACATCTCTTCACACACACCACGACGCTCACCTAGAATCTCCATCATACCACAGCACACGCATAAAGGTCGACGAGAAAGCTCGGCTGTAAGTGTGAAGTGTATTACTTCACTCATTAATGATTGTGCAACGAAATATTCTGACGTTATTTCGTTGCAGATACCTTTCCGAGAACTACCAGTTGACGGTTATACGCCCATTCCTCATCGAAGTGTTCTTTCTTTGAGGTAACTATATACATATAGTTCTTGATAGATCTGATCACGAGCGATCGTTCATATCATTCCAGCCCTAACCAAGTGTTTTGCTCCACTCCATCGTCAGCATTCTACAAGGTGTCTAAAAAAAACACACACTAATGCTTGCGGAAAATGCAGAGTACCCCAAAAATGCAGGTACTGTTTGAGAGGTTCTAACGTTGACCTGATGAAGCTTGTAAAAATGTTTGAGACTCATATGAAAGCACAGGGTACAGATATATCAGTGGAGTGTAAATAGTCAAGTTTGCGCCATGCCTCCGCCAAGGACCTTTCGTCTCAGACTCTTTTGATTGTGCATGAACTGAATGCCTGTTACAATCTTGTTACTGGCTACATTAACCTGTGCTGTGCTTCTTTTAACGTCTAGAACTTGCCAATCACGTGACATGCGAGCTTACTGATCGCACAGTTTAAATGTGAGGAGGAACTCCATTTGCCAAGGCGGATTCTGTGGAGTGATGAAGCAACATTTAAGCTGAATGGAGAAGTTAATCGGCATAATTGCACTACTGGAACGTTTAAAAAAAACTAAAACGTTAAAAGAAGCACGACACAGGTTAATGTGGTCGAGTAGCAACAAGACTGAAACAAGCATTCATTCCATGCACAATCAATCGAGTCCGAAATGCAAGGTCTCAGTGGGGGGAATGGCGCAATCTTGACTATTTGCCGTCGCAGAAATTTCGCACCGTATGCTTTTATATGAGTCTCGAACGTCTTCAAAAGCTGCACTAACAGCAATGTTAGAAACTTTTAAATACTACCCGCATTTGCTTGGGATACCCTGCATATTTCTAATCCGTAGTGTGTTTCTAAGTTTTGAACCTTACACGAAGCACAAATCAATGGATACGGCCACTTTGTGAACAAATTATAACAGTATTATACCGAAACACAACCAATCGAGTGTAAAATGCTAAATGTCAGAGGAGCGCATGGCGCATTCCATACTGCTCATATGTCAAAAAATTTGTATTTTCTTAAGCTTTCATATGAGTCTTCAACTTCTCCAGTACCTTTACTGTTAGCAAAGTTATCACCTTTCAAACAGTGTATACATTTTTCGAGGCACGCTGTATTTCAATCAAGTATTAAATGTAACGTCTGCTATGACTAGCGAATAATGGAAAATTACAAAACCAATTTTTCTTAATTGTGACCCCACGCTTCTTATTTATATTTCAAGCTAGCCTTTACGGGAAAGCTATATTTATCAACTTATTTATACAATTTTCACGTCGAATTGAGCACTTTTCAGATGAAATTGGACATCTTCCTTTGAAATTCAGCTGATCACCTTCCTAATTATAGCGAGCCTCTTCTATATTAAACTAGAAATTTTCCAAATAGTTAAAATAATTTTTTGTTCAAAGAAAATTTTAGTATAACTTTCTTCGAAGTTTTAATTCATCTGCCTTATAAATGAACACATTGTTTGAGGTTTTATAAAAATTTGATTTTTTGGGGAACAATAATGGTCTAAAGCTTGTTTGAGTGAATGACGCGATCTGATATTTTGATGCGCTATACGCTTGCTTCTCTGCTGTGCTTTAAGACAAAACTTAAATAATATTTTTTCTGAAAATACAATTTTATTAATTAATTTTATTACTTTTAATTATTAAGTATATTGGAGCAGGTATATTGGAACTTAAAAATTTAAATAAAGCTATTCCAATTTTTCCTTGATCAAAAAATTATTCCCACCATCTTATTGAGTCCGTAGTCTAAACTGCCTAATGATCATTGCTACTTGAAAGAGTTCGCTTTGATTTTAAAAGTCTTAGAGCTACCTTTTGAGAGGGTCCAGTTTAATTTGAAAAGTGTCCAATTCGACGTGAGAATGGTATATTTCATGAGGCTCGTAGTTGTTTAACTTGAAAATCATGTACTTCAAGGAGGATATCATTGGTAGGAGATGAAGTGGGACGACGCAATTCAGCGATCGAAGCGTCAATGAGTGGTCTTCTCCCGAATGTTCATTCACAAAGGTAGAGTTGGCCTCAACAATGAAAAACTTCGAAATACGACAAAAGGCACTCTCGATGACGCAACTCAGGAAGTCTATTGCTGTTGGTACATTCGGAAGACGAGAATCCGCCATGGAAAGTGCAGGAGAGATTCTTCCAGTGCGTCCAGAAAACACGACTCTCGCCCAGCGCTCCCATAGAAGGTTAGAAACAAGGCCCCAATTGTAGCAAAAGGTTTACACACCACTAGAACTCAGCTGTTGTCATGTTTATCTAGACGAATATTGAAAATCGGCTTTCAGATCCTCATTCGCCAGTTCCACGCCACGGTTGAGTGTTCAGCCGAACGACGACGCTATCCACCTTATGGTGAACCGAAGAAGATCTTCTGTCCATCCGAAACATTTTCTGATATGAGAAGAAGCAGCACTGTTTCGTGTAACAGGTCTGGTGGAGACTGTCGCGAGCTCCCCATATACGGCGGCAGAGGACCCCACCCTGCCACCGTTTATAGTATAGTTGTGCTTTCCCAAAAATTTCGAATAACTGAGTATATTCGAATAGCGACGATTTTTGATCATTACAATTCGAATACATTCGAAAATCGCGTTTTTTTCGGACGTTCGAATACAAATATTCGATTTCGAATAGAACTATTCGATTTCTAATGTTCGAATATTCATTCGGACACAACTACAATTTATAGTAAAAGAGAACTGGAGAACTGTAAGGCCTAAAAACATTTCCTTATTGAGTGTCGTAGCTTCGGCCGCTTTATAAATGACGGAGAGATTAGTACGGCTCAGTGTTGCATGTGTTGCGCTTGTTTGAGTTTACTTTTTCTTTTTACAAAATCTGTGCAGATAAAACCATCATCCTACGCTGTGCTCCGTAAGTCCTTCGCGACAATGTCGAACAATGCTCTATGCCGCTGATTTAACTTCAAGCAGTAACAGATGAAAATGTAACAGTGCTTCAACACATTTGCTTAAGCCAGGAGCGGCTGGTAGAGAGGCTATATGTTGTTGTAGGATGTTTTGTTGCGATCAAAACTCCTGCGCCAGGCAGGGCTCGAGCCCGCATCTTCTGCTTTCCGGGCAGCAATATTCGCCTTACACGTGTAAGGCGAAAATGTAACAATTCTTCCCCGAGCAATTCTTCTCTGTTCCTATACTGTATACTGTCCAATTAATAGGTGGCATACACAATTATGCGTTAATTATTTGTTAATAGTGCAGGTTTCAACTACATCAAAGCTAGCCAAAGAATCGCCATCCTGTCGTCTGAGCCGCCTGCCCTTCCGCTGATCTTGAATGACTGGAGCAGGCGCTGACAACGCCTCCATTCAACTCTGTTGCGTGTCAGAGTGGCCCAGTGAATTCCCTTCGTTCGAGGATCACCAAGAGCGTTGGGCCTTCTGTTCAGGGATTTCACGAGATCAAAGCATTGACCGCCATCTCACACAAGCCATTTATCCAAATCAGGCTGCAAACTGATAAAAACTGGTAAACATGAGACTTATTGGATTGGAAGTCTAATTGTAAGGCAGCACAGCCTCTAGACTTTGTCGTTGTTTTTTCTCATGTCATCTATATGGAATGCTAACTGTATGCTCCATCCATTTCTCCCATATAGTAAAATTATCTTAGCCTAGTCAAAGAAGCCAGATTCGCCCTGCTTCTCACTGACTATCATCGCTGTTTTCAGATGAACTTTTATCGTTAGCCATGTAATGAGTAGCGAACGACTTACCCTTTCCACGGACTCTCCAGTTGCTCGGAATGTGTTCACACGGACACCGCCTGGTCCTTCGGCGATTAACGCGCTCCAGTGAAAATCGACGCGCCGCGACCGCGTGTCTCTTTATTCAGCAGCATTTCTCCCAACACTTCGTTTTCCGTCCCTGTTCTTCGTTGCTGCGGCAGGTTCTGTAACTCCCTTCATCGCTGGAAATTAGTGCATTTAAGTACGTATTCGGAATTCTGCGCAATCCCCTTGGAAAGGCGTATCTTCTGGGCAGGAGTGTTCGCGGAAGTCTCCCGAAGTTTCAGCGCCTGCCGATATAGCTCGATAATAGCGATCCTGTTGATGTTTTCGTCGTGTGGTCTGTCCACGACCTGAACTATAGGTGCACGTCATTTATGGCTGCTGCTCAGGAAAGCTCCAATGGTTTCAGCGTGAGTTGTCTCCGTTTATGCAGATATTCCCCAGGTGAATGCTTTTGTCACGTCCAATCCCTTAGATAGTTCGAAGATATCCCTCTAAACATCTGACACTAGTCATGAATAACGTTTCTGCACTTCTGGTCTACGTTAAGCGTTCAATTTCCAACAGTTTGGCCGCTAAATAGTAGTTCTCATATTTTCGAAATTCAAGTGAATCATGATATTTGGTGTCAAGCTCAGGCTGACGCATCGTGCACGTCTTTATTAATGTTTTCCAGATCTTACTCATAGGAATGCTCGAAACAGTAAAGTGAAACGAGATTTTGCACTGAATATAACCATAACATCGCGAAGCTCTAACCTACAAATTGAAAACATAACCAGTTAAGAAAATGTGTACTAAGCGGGCTGGTGCCTGCTAGCAGACCTGCAAGGTATCTTAAAGCGGGTAAGTTAGATCAGCCAGGCCACGGAGTTTCTTCCCTTGCCTAGTTCTGTACTCTCCTCCGCGTCAGCGAAGGAGCGTACAGGTTTTAAAGGTTAATATCACGTGAAGCTTGTTCTGCAACGAGAAATCGAAATTTACACTACGGATCCAGTTCGGACAATACCTCATGGTTAGCTCGTTCATAGCGGGTGATGGGTGGGACAATGGAGCAGCTCGTGCGGTCCCGTCGAGACCGCCGGAGTACTGTGGGAAAATTCGTTCAGTTTTTGGCGAACAATTCGACGCTAGCTTTGGCAGTTTAGTAGCGAGTATGCAGAACATGGGAAAGCAAAGCGCGTTTGTTCGGAAAACGATTAAATATTATCAATGGGGGCACAAATAGGGTCCGGGGGTCACCACAGCATGGCGCGTGGGCCAGCGTGGCGAGTAGCTACATACAGCGAATGGAAATGCAGTCTTATCTCTTCGTTCCGATTATAGATCCGCGTCTTATGTGCTTCCTAACTGGACAAGGATGCTAGTAACACTACATTCATGGTAATAAGAAATCACTAAAGACGTTTGTACAGTTGCAACTGACTGGGTGTATTCTGTTGTGTTCAGTTTATGCTTTTACATAACAAAACTGCAAGAACACTAATATTGAGAGGTTCTGTTAAATCACATGTTCCCCTAATATTGTTTCTTGTCTTGTTTTGCTCCTCCTCTATTCGGTAGCAGAGGAGGTGTAATCTAACACTCGCCGTTAAACGCACACAAGCAAAAAACTGCGGACGAGTTTCCGGACGAGTTGTTCGGGCCCGAAGGGTAAAAATTCAAACGGTCGAACACGGGGATGCGATGGAGCGCGAAATCCTTGATTCCAAGCATTACACACGCGAACCTCTCATCGCCCAGGAGGGGTCCGGAGCTGGGTTCTGCGCTCTTGAAGCGGCGAAGCGTATACGGTTGGAAGGTGCGCAAAAAACGCTTCAAAATCGTGTGGACGTCGAAACCCGTCAAATATCACATAGTCAGCTGAAATGCAAGAATGCCACAACGCAGAAGAACCGAACCACCTACCTTCCTCGCACGAAGCAACCCGCTCACCCACTGCACTACGACTCGCTCGGCGAGGCGTCATTCGCGAGCCTACAAGAAATCGATCGAACGTCAGCGGGTGCGCTGACGCGATCTCTAATCTAGGAGGGCGTAGAGAGCAAAAGACTACGATGATGACTGTGTGGCCGTGCCGCGACAACTCGTCCGCAGTTTTTTTGTTGTGTGTGTTTAACGAGGAGTTAATCTAACCAGCTGATACCCGCAATTGCGATTGAGGCGAAAATCTGCAACATAGCAACAACAAGAAAACGTACCTTCTCATCTCGCTGGCTTGTGAAACAGCGTGGGAGGTTTGAATATTGGTTATAGCAGGAACGTGCAGCAGTAGCGAGGCACGGTAAAGAACTTTTAGAATGGGAGGGGATAAACGCAGCAGCAGTGCAAGAATTGACAGTTCAGAATGGAGTATAATGAACCGCAACCCTTAAGGTCATGACACTTTCTCCAAGCCTAACTGTGAATCCAGGGGTTTATACTCCCCGCGATGCGGCGCATCAATTTCTAAGCACAGCACGATTGACGTGCGCTCTCCAAAAGGCATGGCTTATACTTGTGTTACAGGCATAGATATCAATTTTTGCGCTTCTATGCGGCACCTCATCGCATTTATGCTTCATCTCCGTAAAAACACTTCACGGAATTTTTTGGGTTACTGTATTTCGCGAATCGCGCCAGAAAATGAACGGACGCGGCGCTGTGATCAGCGACTGGGCGCTTTTCAGAGAGCGTTCGCCGCTGCCCGGAGGAAGTAAAAAAACTCCTCAAAGCCGCTCAGCCGCTGGTAATCACATGCGCCATTCATTCTGGTAGGCGATCCGCCGAGTACAGTTTTTAAAAATTAGGCGTTTTACATCGACAAAGTATGAGCACGATGCAGCGAAAAAAATTGGTGTCTATGTACGCATCCATGATACTGCCGTGCGCGGTGTAAATGTAAACTACGCCTTATGCAAAGCCCGTTTTCGGACTAATATTTGTGCGCATTGCCAGAAATTCCCTTTTGAATTGTGTGTGGGCGTAACAAACGAGACAACTAATGATTTGCTTTACGGCGACGAATTATCAGCAGATTAGTGCTAACATTTTTTCCGATTGTAATTTATCGGCGAGTATCTGAAGGGGAACTGAGATGTGGTATTTATCCTGTCTAGGCTGGCTACTCTGCAAAATGTGGTATTCGATTTTGTGACGATAATTTGACATTCAATGGGCAGCTCCCGTTTAAGGTGATCCTTTCAACCCCTGAAGAAGGCTGTTCAGTCGAAACGCAGTTAATAAAAACGTATAACAGTCTCAATAACAGGGAAGCAAAAGTTCCCTAACTAGGGAGGGGTTTCGACCTCCCATGGAACTTCAAGTTGAGACCAGGATCATTAGAAAGAGGTCGGAATGCTGATTACGAATATGGGTGTCAAAATTGCAAAGTGAAACACCTGAGCGAGTTATGGCCTGCCGAAATCGGGGGTCTCACCACAGGCTGGCTGCGCGACACACCTGGCGCGAGAGTGGTGAGTCATCAAGGCTCGTAAGGCCCCGTTTATACTTCGTCGCGGCGCGATGGCCACGCAATGAAGCCAAATTGATCGATCGCGTCGCACAATCAATATGGCCACTATACGTGGTGTCGCGTCGCGCCGCGACGAAGTATAAACGGGCCTAAGAAGGCCCCGCCATCTGCGGCGGTGGCGCAGGGGTGGTACTCCCGCTAGTCAGTTGCGAGTCGATGGTTCGGTTCCCGTTGCTGGCGGTTTTTTGTCAATCATAATTTGTCTTCGAAATGACCTTTTATTCTGAGTTATGACACGTGTTTGATTAAATTGTTTTTGCGTGGATTGCCACGTACAATAAATAAATAAATAGCCGGGAAAACTACCATACACGTTTGTAAAAATGCTTGAAGGCCAAAAACTGCTATGGTGACTTTTTTATTTACTATTTTACACAAACAGAGTCCAAATCTTGTATTGAATAACTATAGGTGTTTCTAGCAACCTTGGCATTCGTGGAACAAGGCAAAAAAATATGAGAAGCAAATGATAAGTAGAATGTATGATGAGGAAGAACAATTTGTCGTTGATCTAATTCACTTTTGTCTGATATGGCAGCCCAGAATGTCATCGATCTACTGCTTTTTCTTCACTCACTATGGCCTTTTCATCAGCAAAGGTGGTGTCCACTCTTCTCGCTGAATGCGGGGTGACAGACTACAACGATGCACCAACTCGTGAAGAGAAGAAGATCGTTAGAAGGTCCGCAGATATTCTACGTGACGGTGCTGCAGCTTCAGTTGATGTCGAAACAGATGAAAATTTGGGTCAGATGTGCCTACTGATGACGAGTCTGATTGTGACCATCGCGATGACGAGGGCGAAGAAAACTCGAGCACCACCCCATGAGAATGTTATCCACTTTGACACTAGGTTTTCAAACTTTTTAAAATACCCATGGCATAAGGCAAGTTACATTGATGATCACCCAGGTGTGTTTGTCACCCCTGGTGAATAATTGTTTGATCTTGCTACAACTGACTGTTTTGCTGCTGGTTGTACAGAGGCTGCATGTTAGGATGTGCAGTGTGTGAGCAACATGTCTGCTTCACACTTTTTTGCTTTGTTCCATGAATGCCAAGGTTGTTAGAAACACCTCTATTTATTCAATATATGATTTGGACTCTATTTGTGCAAAATAGTAAATAAAAATGTCACCATAGCAGCTTTTTGCCTTCAAGCATTTTTACAAACGTGTGTGGTAGTTTTTCCTGCTATTTCATCGAACACGTGTCATAATTCAGAACAAAAGGTCATTTCGAAGATAAATTATGATTTGCAAAAAGCGGCAGCAACGGGAACCGAACCAACGGCGTCACACCTGACGAGAGGGAGCACTACCCCTGCACACCGCCGCAGCTGCCGTGTCCTTCTTACGGAGCCCGATGACTCGCCACTCTCGAGCCAGGTGTGCCGCACAGCTAGCCTGTGGAGAGGTCCCCGATTTCGGCAGGCCACGCTCAGGAATTTCATTTTGCAATTTTGACACCCATATTCGTAATCAGCATTCCGAGCTTTTTCTAATGATCCCGGCCTCAACTTGAAGTTCCATGGGAGGTCGAAACCCTTCCCTAGTAAGTGTGTGATTTTCAGATTTTGCCTCTGCAAGCCCTTCAAGGTCCCGTTGAATTGAAAATTCCAGCCAGCTGGCCACATGTGGAGTTCACGACCAGCGGGAAAAAGGTAACACATTTTGTTTCCATCTTTCGAAGAAGAGACGGCTCCGCAAGCGATTCTGGCGTTGACGACGTCACATATGTTCCATTCCAATGCTCCGCAGTTTATCTGCCGTTCTCATTCCTTCGAACGGGATCGTCGGGAGTGAACACATGGCGTGGAGTAGCATATGCAGTTTTCGTTCAAACTTGAAGCGACACTACTTCTTGCACTGTGCCTTCTTAAAATGGGGAATTGCGGCTGTTATGCATTCCTAACACACATTTAATTTCAGAATCGAGGGTGTATGATACTTCAGCTGTACAGCGCTGCGGGGGAGAAGAGCATCTTCGAGGTACCGCTCGTCCACGTCGATAGTGTAATGGTTAGTGCCCGGCTCTGTAAACAATAACCTTTCGAAACCATCGCTTTTTGAAGGTTCTGACTGTTGGAACGAAATCGGCGGAAAAACCGGCGATCGTTTTGCAACTTTCTGAGTTTGCTGCGAAGAATTTGGCAGCTACTGTTGGAACCGACGAGAAAATCGAGCACGTTACGCGATATTACGGCGAACCGAACGAGCTAGCCTATAGGTGAGTAACTTGTTGGCGCTTTCCTGATAACGATGCGGTTCTGTTCGAGGGATGATCTCTGCAGATTTGCGGCAGTTGGCGGTTATTGACTGTAACTCTGTCGTTGCAAACTTGGTGCTTGTATTTCAATCACACTGTTTAAACAATGTTCACACACATATTGTTTCAATTGTATATGCCTAATGTCTTGCATATTGGAAATGCGTGCAATCTGCAGTCCTTGAGCCCGTATGGGAAAGTACCATTTTCTCTGTCTTCACTCTGCTTTTGTCTCTGATGGTACGCTGCTGTCGTTTTTAGGAAGATGCTTTTCGTTTTGCGACCGTATAAGGATGAGCTCTACGTTCAGCTTGGCCCTGCAGAGGAAAAGAGTTTCGGGGGAATAGATGTTCTCTGCGACCGCTTCGATTCATGGGTTCGTTTCACCACACTACACTACTGACAGTAGCACTCTTTGTCAACTTTAAAGGTCGTTGCGTGAGAGCAGAGAATTTAAGGTGCGATGCATACGCGAAAGGGATCTTTTGGCAAAGGAACAGCGTCAAGCGGAGAAAAGCAGTTGTACTCCAGTAATGCCTAGTTCTTCGCGGTTCTTCGGTTCGTTCGCTTTGGTGTCATGTCAATGTTATATGTTTCGTTTGCATCTTTGAAGCGATATTTTCTCAAGGGTTACGACATCTTTGGGTTTGAGCGCTATCAATGGCGACTTCTTCAACAAGGCGGAATCTATTCTTTTAGAGTTAAAAAAACGGCTGTCTTTCTGCTCTTTAAAACAAGCTTCAGGCCGTTATTTTTCCCTAAAGATAAGAAAGCTGTAAATTTTCAGACAATGTGCTCACCTGTAGGGTAGCTGAATTTAAGCTTTAAAAAAGAAAGTCATACTAAATTCTCATTGAACGCAAAATTATTCCAACTTTTCGAAGAGTCTTGAGCTTAATGTGAAAGGAAATCGTTTTGATTGCGAAGATATTCAGCTTGATTTCAAAAGAGTTTGGCTTGTTTAGAAATGACCTTTGACGTGAAAATGATGTATCCATCGGGTGAAGTACGGACGAGTTAAAGGGAGGGTATAGTAGCCATGGTCGGCAGACGGTAAAGGAAACTTGACCGCACTGCTTGATTTTATCGCTCAAAATAGCTAAATGATATACTTACAAGCACGATCGATTTTCAGCTCGAATGAGTCAAGCTGAGTGGTTGCGACTTCTCCATTCCCTTCATCTGTTTGAGAATTCGGAAGCTGGGCCTTACCTGTGTCGATCTCTTGAGCCTCGTGCCACAAATCCGCCACGACTCAGTTCGTGCACCATTTTTCTTTCGAATTTTTGAGTTACCCATTTTATATTGAGTTTCATGAGCAGACCTATTCAGAGCTGGGTAAAATCTCCAACCGACATCTGTCGGCGAGGATTGAGGTGGATGCTGCATACCAGTCGAACAAGAATCCCAACGGCACCACGAAACTGACTGCCGAAAATGGGTCTTTGTAAGTGTTTGTTTCGTTTAGTTATTGCAATAGAGTGTACGCCTTCTATCTCCGTCGTTAAGCGACCACTCGCAGTTAAATTGCTCGAGAAAGGGATGAGTTCCATGTGCAGATTGAACGGGTTTCGGATCTATCCTAGTCCGGGGAGGGGGGGGGGGGGGGGGCAATAACTAAAAAGTAAGTAACAAAAGGAATTGAGACTTACCGAGCACCTCCTAGAGAACGAGCTGGAACCTAAAAGAAGCCAAAAAACGAACGAAGGAGCAAAAAAATCGCCGCAGTTCACAACCATCTCGGCGGGCAAAGACCGACGGAATGGAGGCATGCCGCGTGCTAACCGCCGGCTGACATGTTATAACGATCTAACATGTTGAATAGGGCGCATGAAGCTGCATGCCGCGTGCTGATCGCCGCCTTACATGTTATAACCAGGATCCAACATGGTGAAGAGGGCACACAACTTTGACGGCTTACAACCGCAACAAATGTTTTTTTTCTTTGTCTTTTTTCTTGTTTTCTGGTCCTATGTTGTTCTGTAGGAGCTGCTCGGTAAGTTTCAAGTGGATTTGTTATATATAATAGTTTTTAGTTATGTGGCCCCCCGGACTAGGATAGATCGCGGGTTTCCCTCACCGCGCCTGACGCGCATGACGCCATTGACTGTCTTAACATGTTCCTTTTCTTTCCTGTTTTTCATACGTTCGTGATTTTTTCGTATTTCCCTTCGAATACTTGTGTTTGCTGTCATATGGTATGGGTGCTTTCTGACCATTGTACTGGTCATGGTCTAACAAGGAGAACCTCCAAACTTTCGGTGAGCTTTTGCGATGCAATTTTTACAGGATGTAGGGTCCCGCGTGGGAAGTCCAAAACAACAGTTAAAATAGTAGTAGTTAGGATGCCTTTCTCAATGCGTTTTGGTTAAAAACCAGTCAGTAATAAACAAGCCACAAGAGGGTTACTCTCCACAGCATACAGATAGAAAAAATATGCAGAAAAGGACTTGAAATTGTGTAGGCGTCAGGAGCTCTCAAATCACAACTAGTCAGTTGAAATGCAAAAATGTCCCATCGCAGAAGAACCGAACCTGCGACCTCGCTCGCTTGAAGCAACGTCGCTATCCAATGCG
Source organism: Heligmosomoides polygyrus bakeri (assembly GCA_947359475.1). NCBI lineage: Eukaryota > Metazoa > Nematoda > Chromadorea > Rhabditida > Heligmosomidae > Heligmosomoides > Heligmosomoides polygyrus. The sequence continues at coordinate 111,943,849 of OX375866.1, forward strand.
CCGACCGACCACATTCATTGAGTGGCAGCAGAGCGTGGTGAACTTCACGCTCACGTTTCACACGCGTTTTGTCGACCACAGACGAGAATTCCGAAAAAAAATAACTATGTTTTGGACTTCCCACACGGGACTCTGCATCCTGTAAAAATTGCATTGCAAAAGCTCACCGCAAGTGTGGAGGCTCTCCTTGTAAAAAAGAACGATGGGGACGCGTTTATTCCTCTTTCACGGCTTGAACATATTAGTTATTAAAATAGCACTCTTGCAAAGGTGGATAAATGAAATGAAAAGATTCGGCTACGTTGTGAAAAATGAGGAAACGGGTGCATTGCTTTGATCAGCTAGGCTTTAAGTGGACTACAAATAGTTCAAGTAGACTTCAACACACATCTTCTTCTTTTCTGGTCGTCCTTAACGCTAGACTCTACCATCACAGCTGTCTTCTCGGGTATCATACGTCTTTTTCGAAAATGTGCACGCGATGCTCTTAAGTGCTTGTCCAACTAAACTCCTTAATTTGGATTCTCTATCACGGAGAAGAAGTATCAACGACATAGTAATGGTACATAAAATTGTTAATAAGATAGCGAACATGAAGCACGACGACTTTTTCAAAATGCAGCCATCAAACACCAGAGGTAGTCGAAGTAAGCTTTCTTACGGAAAGGCACGTTCCTCCGTTAGGCAGCACTTTTTTGTAAACCGAGCGGGTTCTGAGTACGTACGCCTAAGCAAGAACAATCTTCTACCTACTTCGGTCCCCGCTTTTAGGAAATTCGTTAGGAAAATGCTCCGACCTGAGTCTACTGATTCTCGCGGTGCCTGATTCTCTCCTCTTGTCTTTTATCAGTTCACGTGCTTTTGTTTATTAACCGGTTTTGGTTGTGTTGTTGCTTTAATTGTAGTTGTTTTTTCCTTTCATTTACTTTTTTTTCTTAAACCTTCGTTCACATGGGTATCCATGTAGTAAATATCAATATATCAATATAAATCCTTTGTTCTACCTTCGATATTGACTGAGACCCCAAACCTGTCGCAGTTTCCTGTAACGTCGTTGAGGTGCGCCGGTGAAAGCATCAAATAGCACATTCCTTGCAATAGTTATTACCAATTAGACTTCCATGTGTCACGGTGTGTTGTCCACTAGAGCGCATCAGATCTTCGTAAAGTTTTACCAAGAGGCAGATCATGTGAATCTGAGCGAGGGTGGAGGGAGGTTGCACAGCGGCTGAGAACCTCCACCATCAAGCGGTGATCACAAAATGTTGGCAGGGAAACCTCATTGTTGGCCACATTATATTCCTCATCCACTCTAGTCGCAAGCTGTTTTTTTTTCTTCGCAAATACTATAGTTATATTTAGAGAATCTAGTGCTGATAATCCAACTACGAACCAGAATGTTGATGGTGCGACAAGTCTAAATGTAAGCCCTTTCCTCAGTTCTAAAAGGTGTATTTGTACATGTAAGAATTCATTCGGTCTGAAAGTTTTGTCTGCAGGATGAGCGTATTATTCAGCCGAATGTAATGAAGCTGAGCTCTCCACATGTTGTTCCGATGCAAGGGAGAAACTTCGTCACTTCCAGTCCCGTGAGTTGAACCGCTCCATATTTTGAAGAGATGTGACCATTTAACAGCTAGCTTTGTAGATAGGTAGTTGTCTTCAGCATTTTTTAAACGACCAACCAGTGAACATATTCAGCACTCGCAATGGCAAGTCGTTTCGCAAGGGACGGTGGGACAAGTACCTGCGAATCAAGCTCAGTACATTGTTGCAACTACGGTGCATGGTCCCGCTCTGCGCAGCCAACCATTGGTTGTTCAAGGGCCTGGAGGTCCAATCATCTACCAGTTGTCTCCCTCCGCGCAGCAGGCTTCACTCATAAAACCTTCAGCTTCAAATTCAGCTAAGGTGAGACATTTTATAAAGCCACTCAACATATCGGAACGTTCTACTGAAGCGTTTCGAAACTTCGCATGATTTTAGTTTCTTTTCCAACATTTTTTACTATTGATTACAGCGATATTCAGTCATTGATAAGGTATCGTCAACGCTCAAATAGTCGACTCAATACAATTTTTATGGAACGCTGGGTAGTGGTTATTCGCGTCATTTTGTCATATCTTCCTACTACGCGGGAAGATATTTTGTAGGAAGTTGAACAGTTGGTAAGGAAGAAGAGCTGGGTTTACAAGACATCCCAGGAGAAATCAGCAGGGGAACGTCAAGCGATGGCCCTTGTAGCTCTAAGCGTTGACATAGACACGGGTATGATTTAGAGAGACAAGTGTACAAAATGGAATGGCTGCTTTATGAGGTGTCAATAGAAGAGTAACCAAAACCACCGTCTATCGACCGCGCGATCGTTCCTCCTGTGAGTGACCGAACGCGCTGTTTCCCCCGCTGTTTTGCCGAAGAGGCCCTTCGACCGGCCGGAGGCGTGGGAAAGTGACTGACGTCAGCAGTCGATGGGCGCAAGCACCGCCCTTCCGACCCTACCAGTTGACATCTATCGTTCCTGCCCTTCGGCAGGGAAGTTAGCCGCCCTCTCTCTATACTTCCATCCTGCCGGATGCCGTGTGTTCCCGATTCTGCAATACGTCTTCACCGCTCACTACGGGAAAAGAGCACCAGAAGAGGGCTGTGGGGTTTAGTAAGCTCTGCGCTTACCTCACGACCTCAGGGAATTCCGTTCAATACAGCCGAGGAGGGTTTCTGGAATTATTCTCTATTTCCGTCCTGTTATGGTATTGCTTCTTACTATGTGTCACAATAAATCTCATGCAGTCGCAGTGTGTCAAGCCGGAAGAAATGGGTGAGTCTCTCACATGTGTCATACTCACTGCGCGAACGGCAGGCTGACCGCCGCGCAGGTTGGACGGCGGTGTCCTCTGCCCATATCGTGTAGGTGTTAATTTGTGTGTATGTCGATTATCTCGTATGGGTGTTCTGGGTCGCCCTTCTGTGAACGTTTGCGGAAGCGAGGAATCGGGTGGCAGGAGGCGAAGTTCGGACAGACGGAGTTAGATTAATATGTAGGGCAGACAAGGACAGGGCTATTGATTAGGGCTCGCTTTCCCCACTGGTTGGGTACCATTCGGGTTACACTCGCGAGCCAACGCGGCGGTTGGGAGCGCTACGGGCACGGGGATCGTCTCCGCCTACGGGTCACTGCTCGCAATACCGTGTTCGGTTAGAAATTTTGGCACTAGGGAAAAGTTCCGACTCTACCGACACGGCTTGGGACGAAAAAATTTTTTCGCTGAGACCTTGTCTAGGGAGGGGGGGGGTACTGATCGTGAACCTGACATCCGTTTTTCACGATTCGGTCGGAGACCACCCATACCGTTAACAAGGGTGGTCCAGGCAGGGTCAGCGATTCCGCTGAAACTTCGTCTAGGGGTTATTGGGGGTGCTGTTCACGAATCTGACATCCGTTTTATAAGCGTCAATATGTATGTATCAGCGGAGGAATAAAAAGGCAAATAAAGCACACTTCAAGGATGTAATCCTGTGCCTTCCTGTATCTATATTATCCAGCCGAATCGTGGAAAACGGATGCCAGATTTGTGATCAGCATCATTACTATATATAATCGTCCCAAATAACCCCCTAGACGAAGTTTCAGGGAAAAAATTCTTTCGACCGCAGTCGTGTCGGTGGAGTCGGAACTTTTAACTGGTGCCGAAATTTTTCGGTAGATAAGAGTTATACTGCATTTCGAGCGTTCAGGAGAGCTTTTTTTAGTCAGGGCTTAGGGCGCACTAACAAGGGAACTGTCTGAACGGTACGCCGGAACGGCAAGAACGAGTACTATAGGGAGAATCCCCTTCCTCCAAATAGTAACAGAACATGTTTTGTTTTTGCCGAATCCTTGAGGCAAACGAGTACGAGGGCGTAATGGTTAAGGGTCCGCAGAGCGAGCTCTTCACGGCAGCGCATGATCCCGGTGTCGTGAACTGGATGGCGCGGTGGTAGAGGGTACGCCTCATGTTCGTGAGGTCTAGGGTTCGGTTCCCATGCTACTCGCGTTTTTGCACTTTCACCATAGTATTGGACTGCGCCACCCAGCCCACGACACCGGGATCTTGCGCTGCCGTGAAGAGCTCGCTTTGCGGACCCTTAACCATTACACCCTCGTACTTGTTTGCCTCAAGGATTCGGCAAAAACAAAACATGTTCTGTTACTATGTGGAGGACGGGGATTCTCCCTATAGTACTCGTTCTTGCCGTTCCGGCGTACCGTTCAGACAGTTCCCTTGTAAGTGCTGCACTTTAAATTTCGCAAGTGGTTGATACAGGGTGTTCCAAAACAACGTGATGGTTTCTTAAAATTACAACTGTGAAACAACTTTGCAAAACAATATATAGATAACAACGACATAGACACTAGGCAACACTATATTAGACATGATTCGAGGTGGCCCTCCTTGGCGCGAATACCGAAGTCAAAACGCTTGGTGAAGTTTTTGGCGATGGGCCGCAGGTCATCTGGAGACAGTCGTTCCCACTCCCAACGCAGAGATGTCTTCTGCGCCTTAAGGTTGTGGTGGCGCTTGGCACGGATCCTGACCTTCAAAGTGGACCACGCGCTGTAGTTCGTCGGATTCAGATACGGGGAGTGCGATGCATTCCGCAGACATGACGAAGACCTGAAAATTGGCCTTGCACCATGTTTGCGTGCTTTTCGTCCTATATACAGGAATTGAGTCTTGTTGAAACTTCCACTGCGCATTGCTGAAGAGCTGCTGGGATCAGAAAAGTGCCACTGCGTTGGAGATGTCCCGTCGGTGTACATCTTGATTTATTTTTACTCCTTCGTCCACAAAAATCACGGGGTCTTTCTGTTGGTGTAGATTCCGCCCCAAAACATAAGCGTCTGCAGGTTTTTATCTTGGTCGGCGATGGCAAAGCTGGCTGGAGCCTCTCCAGACCTGCCGTATTGGAGTTGTGAGCCTACTACACGGTAAACAGCCGAACAGCGTTCGTTCCCACCCGCGACCTGCTACGCAGCTTTCACTGACGGCATCGATGGAGCCGTTCGCGCTTTTTCTTCTCCATCAGGAGCTGGGCTTCATGGAACTAGTAGGACTCGAGTCCATGTTTCTTCCTCTCTATTCGGTGCACTGATGCGCGACTGACACAGATATCATGGGCTATTTTTCTCTGGAGGCTCAAATTTGGATTTTAGCTTTTTGATGATTTTCGGGATCTGCTGCGTATTGACAGTGCGATTCCTTCCTTGCTCTGGGCGGTCACCTTCGTGGCCAAACTCCTTAGATCGACGAGTTTCTGTGGAGACAGTCGACCGAGCAGGTTAACGATGTCACATTAGCGCTTTACTTGACGATGAAGCTCCAAAATCGCAGTGCAATGGTTTGAATCTTGATGAAAACCGTAATCGATACAAAATCGAACTTTATTTTGGAACACCCTGCAATAGAGAATTGAAGAAGTGATTAAAATCAGGGTACGTAGTTTTTTAAAGCCCGAGTTGTCCTTTATGAAATATTAATATATTGCTGTTGCATACAGTACTTATTTCAGATGGACTCTTCAAGGATACTGTTCGTGAGCAGCCCAAACTCGTCGAGGCAACTTAACGTGCCCAATTTTTCGCAAACAGCTATCGCTGCTTTGAAGCGGCCGTCGCGAACTAGTGCTCGACTGAAGAAGGAGGTTGAAACCATTGCGATTGACGACGACGATGAGGTGGTCATTCGTATCTTCACTCCTTCGTTTTCGTTTGGAAACGAACGCAAGCATTTAGATTGGTGAAGAGAAGGAGTTGTGCTCCGCTGGGAACGGCGAAGCGAGTGAGAGCGCTGGCGTTTCTGGAGAGCCTGCTGAAAAGCGACCGCGCACAGACGAGCCTATCAAAGATGAAGTACTGCTCGTTTTCCCTCCAGGAGAAAGTGGGGCAGTTACGCGTGAGTTGTGTCCCATTACATGTTTTTAAGGTTATCTTCGTTGGAGTGTTGGTGTTGCGAGGAAGTCTCAATTTTTTGGAGAAATGATGAGGTTTTGTGTTCAGCAACTAAGGACAGTCCCTTCTATAACGCGTTTGAAGGGACCAGAGAAAATCCGCGTTATAACGGGTGTCGCGTTCTAACTGGAGCTGATCTTTTTACCCTCTCTTACGTGCAGATTGATCTAAAATCGCATTCAGTGACTAAATGGGTCTATAGCACTAACATCTGTGAGGCATAAAGCAACATTAGATTATTAATGAAGCCCTGTCCTTAGAGATACACGTTAATATATGCATAAGCATGTAACTATGTTTGAAAAATAACCGAGTAGTAGGGGTAGTTAGACGTGATCAACAGCACAACTGTGAAGCCCAATGTTGCAAGATTTTTTGTTGCAATCAAAACCATCACGCCAGGCGGGACTCGAACCCTCCCCCCCCACTCTCTGCCTTCCACGCATGTTGTTAGTCCACTACACTATCAGCGCTGTTAAATCGCGCACCACATCCGCGATATCCTCGTTGCAGATGACTTATCAGCACGCTCCCAAGATATGGGGATGCCACATGTGATCAAGCAACGTTGTTGCTATCATCCTGTCCAAATCAGAGCGTTCAGGCATAAATCAGCACGGCGCGAAAATTCTGATCGCAAAAAACATCCTGTAGCAGTACGCATAATCTATACCAGGTGATTTAGCCTTAAAAGAAATGTGTAGAGAATGTTTTGAACAATCTGACTTTGTCTCCACATCCTCTCTCGTTCCCGATAGAGTAAATCTCCCAATATACGAAAGCTTCTAACGACAACCGGGAGTCTTTCGCTGTGCTCGACATATTGCTGACCATGAACATTTGTGGAACGCACATGCGCGAAAAACGTCCATATGCATCTAATTCATTGTCGCACAGGTGGTGATCGCGATTACGAACAAGGAAGTGGAGGGGTAGGTCTGATCGCAGACGCGGTCAGTATCTTGCTCCTCTTCATTTTCCATGTGGTACCGGAACTGAGTCCTGGTTACGTTATAACGAGAGTCGTTTTGAACGCAGAATTCCTCCCAAAGCCGCGCTATAACGGGAGTAGCGTTGTATCCGATGCGTCTTAAGCGGAGTTGGTTTGTATTGGCGTAGATGTAAGCTGGCCGGGGCCAGAGAAAATCTACGTTTTATCGAGAGTCGTGTCTTATCCGGATCCGTTATAACAGGAGGCATTTCATTTATTTGTGTCATTAAATAGGCAGCAGACGTTTAGCGCTAACTTGTCCATTTGCCTAAATTTTCAGGCATAAAGCCCAAGTGTTTGAGGAAATAAGGATAGCAGGGATGCGTGGCATGCTCCTAAGCGGGTGACCTACTGACAATTACTGTTTACTTATTGCCATGCAGCAACAAGGATAACTCTGACACCACCGACAAATGATCCACTGACCAGCTTTCCCGCTCTAGTTCAACGCTGAGACGAGTTCTTTGAATTTTTCTTACATAGTATGGGCGCCCATGTACAAACTGGTTCCCTTATATATCCTCCCTATTTCTCTCTGTCAATCACTGAATGAAGCAACATTTCAACGTTCGCATCACCAGATACGATACTATTTTGGGTGCTGATCCAACAAGCTAATCAAATAACAATTCCATTGTGGTTTAACACCTCTAATTTACTTCGTACCGCAGGCATGGCATGTGCCGCCACGCCACGCGAAAAGGCGTCGCGTGTCGTTACCCGACAGCTTAAATCACTATCTCCATAGTTAATCTGCTGTTGACTCTTAGTATTTTTAAAGTAACTCTTGCCACAACATGGCACCATTTCCCCACGTAACCGGCCTTTAGTGTACATGGGTAGTCTTCTAGTGGATAGTGGTCAACCGTAGGCTTTATATGTTTTTTGTGTGGTTCTACATTTCCAGAATTCTGCTTAGAGTTGCGGAAGTTGCTCTGATTATTCGAAAAGATTGATGACCATTTTGCGGGATAACTCGGGGCCGGAAGGCAATGCAGAGTTAGCTCTCAGCTCTTAGATTGAAGTCAGTCCCGAATCTGTTGCCCTTCTTGCCTGCCCTTGGCATTCGCGGGGGTAGCACGGAGCTACCCTTCGGTTATTAGCCGAGAAGAGGGTCTGCAGGTGGCTCTGTGAGAACATACGGGAAAGTGTCGGTTGCTGAGTCCTGGAACTACGCGTAGGTCATCTCACGCGTACAAGTTTTCAGTTCACTTTGAGGATTTACGAGTGCTTGCACATGGTGAAATGTTGAACGACAACATCATAGAGTTCTACCTCAAATACATCCGCGCAAGGCTAGTTAAGAAGGAAGAGTGAGTTGGTAACATTGTCTCTTCGATTTGGAAATTCTCCAACCTAATGTGAACGTTACAGGCGAGACAAAGTTTTCGTGTTCAACACGTTCTTCTATCAAAAGCTGACGGAGAAGCAGCCTTCGATCTCAATATTGAATAAGAATCACCGGAGTTCTGTCGGCCGATTCGAATGGGTGCGTGAATTTACAGATTATCGTTGTACTTATTCGTTCTAAAGTTTCGACGCTTTACTAGTCGGAAGAAGAGAAAAGCTACAATTGAATGAAAGCGGCAGTAACCACTTAAAATTGCATACAGTAATGAAACAATATTAAAGGCTGTGAACGGTTGTATGGTTGCTGCAGGAAATGTCGACGAAAATGGACTGCATGAGTTTCAGATCAAGAAAAACTTCTCGAAAGTGAAATCTTGGACCAAAAAAGTGGACATCTTCAAGATGGACTACATAGTGCTGCCGATCAACGATGAAATGCATTGGTTTGTTTGTGATTTCATATTTGCTAAAAAAGCGGCACCCGCTCTCACGGATCATCATAAGAAGGGGCAAGGTTTCTGGCCATTCGCCGAGGTCGACATGATCTGCAAAACCTTGGCACTTACGTGTTAATACCGCGCAAAGTGTTAGGGTGGGTACAAATCGTGCATATCACTCACATCAACGACAACTGTGGAGTACTGTAGTTGTTCATAGCTCAGAAAAACCAATACATGATTTTTTGGCGGATAGTATCTTTCTGACCCCTCCACATGCTCATCTGAACTGTTCCAAGTGGAAAGGTGAAACAGGGAGAGATAGAGGTTGAGCTTTGCTGAGGCCTGGTAAGAAAAGAAGGTGAAAATACAATGAATACAACGGAGACACCTATCTTGTGAAGGTTGCTCAGCACTCACTAAAAAGGAAGATAGTATTTATGCACTTTCCAGGTATCTCGCCATCATAGTGAAACCAAGGCTAGCAGTTGTTCCTCAGCGAAGTGAAGACGTTGAACAGGCCCGCAAGCGTGGTTCATTCAGAGCTCATCCTGATACCTACATCGTTGTTCTTGATTCATTGCCAGATCCGAACGATGTGAAAAGGTTCTTTTTAGACGATGTCATGTACTTATTGCGGCGTTTTTCAAGTTTAAACCACCATGAAAGATGGGTTTCAACGCTGAACGCATAAAGTCTTTTGCAAACGTCGCCATCGTAAGCGGAACGAAAAGATCAGCTGGATCGTTTAGGAAATGCGTGCTGGATATACTGAGGGACTATCTGGAGTGCGAGCTAGTTGATAAGCACGGGTCTGGAGAAGGATACCTTGACCGGACCCGAATTGGCGCCCTCTACCCTCAAGGGGTTCCGCACCAAGAGAACTACGTCGACTGCGGGCTGTATCTTTTGCAGTTTGCTGAAGCCTTCCTCACAAAGCCGCCCTCCGGAGAGGTTCGTGGTGCCTTTGTTTTCAGTTTGTTGATGCACTGAACGTGTCAAATGAGTCGAGTTCAGATGTTGCGGATAGGAGTCAAGTGGAACGAATGGTATCCATGGTTCGACCAATCAATGTTTTTCATGCGTGAGAAGATCTCCAGGCGACTAAAAGGGCTCTGCAACGAAAAAGTGGGTTGTGTGCAGTGCTGCTTGCTCTCCATGACTGTTTGGTGATTTCTGCCGTTGGATGGACACATAATGACCTTTTTAAAGGTCCTGTATTACATTCCTGTAGTTAAGTGGAAAGGATTTTATGACTATTCGAACGGTATAGCCGTAGTTTGGAGTACCACGCATAGATGGGTGTTTAAGATATATATTTTTTTTTTTCGATTTTCAGCCAATTTTGTTCCGGTAGTTCTTTTTTCTTTTTTGGATCATATTATTTTTTGTGTAAAATAAAAACAATGTGGAACATATGTGGACTACCTAGCCCTTCCTCCTCGCTATAAAACGGCTCCTGTCCACCACCTACAGGTGAGGATGAGATAGCATCATTATCATTTGCATGGGCTTAACGATGACCTGATTGATTGATAAATGCGATCAATGTAGATCCATAATAATGGCCGTTATAGGCAATCCTTTGGAATAAAATGACTACTGGCCGCTTTCATCGTAGACACTAATTTCTACCAAAAATACACTTATGTGGGTAATATTCAAACTCTTGGGATTAGAATAGGGTGTTATGACGGCTGGTGAAATAAATGAGGCCTACGCCCTTAGCCTAGTTAGAGATGACTGAGAAAACGGAAATGCTATCTTTATTTGGTCTGCTATGGAATGTGGTTCTTATGAGATTATAATTTTAGGCTTGGAATCGCCTTGAAGCTTATGAAAGTCAACAAGGACGCGGCGTAAGTGTGGAAACAACTGCTATGGTAATCGAAAGTGAGTGAATTCAGTAAATTTACAGTGTGGCTTTTTGTGAGAGCAGTTTGGCGCAGTTAGCGTGGTCCCCCCACTTCAACCGCCGCGCAACGCGGTATTATGAAAGCATCTGACATTGTTGCCACACGATCGATATCGACTGCTCCAGTTGTGCTCTGCTGCGTGGCGACATAAGAATAAACGTGGCCTAAAATTACCCCTGGAAATGCTTCCGTTGAGGAATTGCAATGTCTTCGTTTCAGGAGCACGTCGGCCGCGTCGACATAGTGATATGCGTTTGCACGAGGTCCATCCGAAGGCTCGGAAAAGGACGCATTCCGAACCGCCGAACATTAAGAAGTGTGCACCTCCAGCGCCGAGGATGGTTCCCTAGCTGTATAGACCGAGGAGCCACTCCAACATATGGTTCTAATTCACTGTCTGAGCTTGGTGCAGGGTAGAGAGTATATCTATATCTTTCAGCGAACGCGAAAACGATCACGTTCTCGGCGTTTCGTATTTTAAGGTCTGTGCAAGCACGATGCATTTTTGGAGGCACCTACCTACTTGGGAAGGATGCTGGCAGCATAAAATGCGTGAAATATGCTGCTACTCATGTGGTCTGAAGGGATGCTTAGAGCTCCATCGCGACGTGACACGAGGTAATGATAGGTTCCCATATCGATTGTTCAACGCGATGAATCGATGTGGAGGCTTATCATTACGTTGCGTCTCCTTGTGAAGGAACTCTAAACATCCCTTTAGAGATTGAGGCTGTGTAGTTTTGCACACCTCCAGGCTACCCCTTGAATCCTTATTTGGAGGAATTATTTTAGTCCTCGGGCTCAGGTAGAAGTGTGGAGAGTTTGCGAATATCTTCGCGCATTTGTTATTTCTCTGCTAGGGCTTCACTTCAGAACACGGAAGTTCCCCCACCCTTGGATGTGGTCCTTCTCTCTATGTGTGTCGCGCCCATGCTCTCCATCATCGTTTGCGAATGCGGCATCGTACCTCACGTGTATAACTTGTTTCCCATTGTTGTCGCTTATTCTCATACGCATCATACGGTTACTGTTTTGTATAAACGACGAGGACCTTTCAAATGAGACGTCGATCTTGATTGCGATGCTGTTCCCAGTGCTCCTCTGCTAGGCTGTTGTTCCGAGTCTGTATTGTAAAGATATGTTCACGATATATAAGTCTAGAATTCTCTTAGAACTTCTCACGCCAGCGGTGTCCGTGATTAATATTGGGTCCACATTCAAACGCTGACGATTTTCCACTGAACTCGACAAGGTTGAGCTTTACTGTAATTCATGGGGCAATCACTAATAGCGGATTTCGATTCTCCACCAATAATCTGAATTCCCTTGGATACATTCTTCTGAAACCTTTCCACAATAGCGGTTATCGCCGTTGTTTCTTCGCGTTTAGGTTTAGGTAGTTTCAATGGCTCTGTTGCGTCCGTCCACGCATATCTTCTCCCTCCCCCACCTAAAAAAAAAAACTGGCGCAAATTCCTATTGGTGCGACGTTAAATCCAGCCAGAAATACAAAAGTAGCTTGGGCCGGGTACGGTGCAAGTGTCATCGAGGGTTCGTCTGATATTCTCTTAAAAATTCTGTCACGCCTTCGCGTCAGCAACGCTCCCTCCTGTCACGTCATGCACTACGGGTCTCCTGTCCAGACATATGCGCGTCAACTGCTTGACTGTGGTGGTAGGCAGAGTTGTTCGGAATTATTCCAGGTCTTGTTTTGTGTGATACGGTGTAGGCAACGAGAGCAACTGGGCTAACGTCTTTATTCAATGGATACACCAAAGGAACACTGCTGATTCGGGGGCGGCACCACGACTCGTCGACCTCTGGACCGCCAGAAGTGGGGCGGGGGCGACGCGTTGATGGAACTATCGTCGCAGACGACGATATGTTTCATTCAGCCGTGTTTTTTCTCCATTCCACCTTATCTAGGAATGTTGTTTTGGGCACATATTCGAGCACTTATCAGGACTAGAGGACACAAAGTTTGCGTGGCTGCACTCTCTGTTGCATGTTTTTGTTTATTCCTGCAATGATTTTTATGACGTCAGGTGCACATTGGATCCGTCCCCGATTCGGACATTCCGGATACGTCATTTTTTTTTTCAAACCGTGGATAAATGGATTGTGCGACCAATGGTATTTTAGAAAAGCCGAGATTGACGTAAGGGTGTTTTCACTAGAACGGATTTTTGGATGACTAAGACAACGAATTTTTCTTCGGACCGGATATCGATATCCGGTTCAGATAGGAAGCAGGATTTTTGATCAAAATCGATTATCTGAACCATACAAAGTTCCGATCAGTGAAAGTCGCCATTATCTGAAACATCTTGGATATGGGCTTTTCAAAATTGCTACTAGCCGCATGACCCCGGGGCTTGGAAAAAATGACGGATCCAAATTATCCGAATCGTAGTCGGATCCAATGTATAATAGATGCCCACGACGAAGCATTCATCTCTACCCTTTATAGCCCGCGAGCTTAATTGTTGATGAATCCAACCCCTGCTGCTGAATGGGTGAGGAAGGTATATGATGAAAGCCACTTTCGTGGGTATGCTTCTCCCTTCTACCCAGCATATTCCTGGATTAATCTTTGATGAGTCTTCTACATGCGAGAAGTTCGAGTGCGGTAGAGTAAGCATGTGCTGGATTTATCGACAATTTACTTCGGTGTAAGAGGAAAAAGGAGTAGAAGGAAGAAACATGCCCATGATGTGGCACATACCGTACCCTCCCATCCGCGGGTATACAGCTAGGTGGGATACTCAACGACCCTTGTGGGTATCTCCGCATACCCATGAGGATTTCTTCACCTATTGCCCGCGACTGATGAATCCGGTCCCTACACTGCTCTGGTAGACGACTACATTGCCGCGCATCTTCCTTGAACTCTGAATCGAGACGGATTGGCTCCCATGTGCCGTCGGGATCGCACCTCCCCTCCACTCTTGTTCTGTTCCTCCACGGCGGAGGTTGTTTATTAGGTAACGGGGAACGGGGGTAACAGCAGAAACGATGGCGAGCTGGCCGAGAAGCGAAAAAGACATTCAAATGGAATACAAGTGAACGCACGAAAACGGTAGTAAATACGCTCTGACTTACGCGCTCCAAGCTGTTCCTGTACATTCTAGGCATGTTATGTTCGCCCCACCTAACTTCACCTGCACCTCTGCGCAACATATCATGCAGCTATCTGTGATTGCCTCATAAACAAACGTTTTGTTGGCGTTCTGAAGTTCAGCCTCGATCCGTCCGCAAATGACCGCCGCGGAGAATTTCGGCCGTAGGGTTGGCGGTTTGTGGTGTCGGCTGCGGCCGGCGGAGATTCCCTTCAAATTGTCATCATGTGCATCTTCTTGTTAGGTTGTCAGTGTAACACTTTGTTTCACGTTGTTTCATTTCTGTTTTGTTCGTCGTTGCTTCATCGACAGAAGAAATCTATAATGTGGTCAATGGAATGCTTCACGATTTTCGAGTGTCTGAGTAAATGTTAGAGAGAGCGATAGATGTCCAAGTACTGTCGGTTATCGATGCCTTTATACCGTTTACGAACTGGAAGTGGAATTCTAATTACAGCTTAGGTAGGAGCCAATTCAACGATTCAGCCGCAACCATGAGTATTATGAGCTATAATGGAGGAACAATACTCGCCATGGCGGGAAACGAGTAGGTTGAAGCATTCCTAGTTTTTTCGTTGGTTTATAGCGGGGATTCTACCGCTGCATATAGAAGGCGCTGCGGGATGTGATCCTTCACCCTCAAACTTGTTCAGGTACAACTTCCGCCTGGGACAGAATGGTGTTTGCACCACCCTACCCACAAGACGTGCTTACTAGGGTACGACCTCAAACCGTTATCGTAGGAACAGTCGTTGCGAGACCGCCACACCTTCGGATCAGCCCTGGCACCACGCCCACTCCAGGGTTATTCAGTATTGAAGCGCTGAATCAGCGCTACGCTGAAGCAGCTACTCATCTACTTCCAACGTGAAATACTACACCAAAAACCGCCTCAAACAGTATGAAGCTTCATTTCCGTAGTTATATAGCGCACTTTTGGGTAATCCTGGAGTTGGCATGGTGCCTACACTGGTCCGAAGACGTGGCGGTTCAGCAACGACTGTTCTTACGGTAACGGTTTGAAAACGTGGTATCCTAGTAAGAACGTCTTGTCTCCCACCGTGAATTTGTTCATTACCCCATTGGCTGTTTTTTTTTAAGTGAGAGGTTTCGCCACCTTCCTGACAAAGCATTGTGCGACATTGAAGGTGGGACCAAAAAGGCAAGAAGCTCCGCCCAAGTCCGACTTTCGATAAATCTTGGCATATCGAGTATACTTCAGCGTATTTCTTCTTTAAGCTGTTTGCCAAGATTGTTAAACAGGCCTTACTTCGGCTGACGTTTCGGCGTCTTCGCCTTCTTCGGAGCCTGGAAAAGTCGAGAACATTAATGAAACTATTCCCCCAAACGCCATTTCATCATACAGAATAGCATTCTCAAGGCAGCTAGAGTAAAGAACCGGTGTCACAGGTACAGCGTATCAACTAACCTTCCAGGTGGGTGCGAGCACCACCAGTCACCCGCAGGTGGAGATAGACGTGGGTGAATGAGTTTAGCCCCGGATGCCACCCGACTTAAGTACCCTGGAGGTCAGATCTAAAAAACCCACAGAGCTCGACAAAGGGTGCCAGTTCTTGGGTTATCGCTATGCATTCATCCTTGCGGTTGACCTGTGGGTTCTTGGCCGCTATCCAAAGCGCCTCAAGTGTCCTGCGTGCTGAGATATCGCTTTCTCTCGCTACGATGGAGACGGACACTTGGAACATGGCGCCATGATGGCATCGGACCCTGTGCTCTCCCCAAGGAGTTGACACATTGGGCTTTTTAAGGCCGTCCAAATGCTCCTTGACTCTGATACACAACGGTCTGCCCGTTTCTCCTATGTACTCCTGCCCGCACATCCTACATGACATGAGGTATACTACCCCTGATGTCATGCAGTCTCCCTCTTTACCGTTAGGACAAACTACGCAGGATGGAGTGGAGCACATCCGATCGTAGATTCGGTTCCGGATCAACTGCCCCTTCAAGTTTGTGGGAGGGACCTCGACAACCCTAACCACTTCTTGGAGATTCGCTTTGCGAACACACGTGCGGATCTCTGCGCTCACTTCGTCTGAGATAAAAGGCACACAGAAGGGTATTTTTCCCCGCTCTTCCTCACGGCGAACAACGACGCTGGGTCGTGGTCTACCTCTTCGTGAAGTGTTATTAGCTGGGTACCCGTTGACTTCTGCAATATCTTGTGCCATTTTTAATGACAGCAGCTTTTGCTCGTTATCCGACGAAGTGGCAATGGCTGTCCGGAACATGTTTTTAATAATGCCCTTTTTAGTGTTTGAGGGGTGGGCAGAGCAACAATGAACAAGGATGTTCTTGCTGCTGGGTTTTCGATACCACCTAGTCTTCATTTCTCCGTGAGAGAAATACACCTGCACGTTGAGGAAGGCTAGCCAATTCTCTGTAGGTGTTTCGCGTGTGAGCTTTATATGCTCGGACTGTTCGTTCAACAGTTCGAAGCATGTGTCCATCTCAGCCTGAGTAGAACACATAACAAAGCAGTCGTCAAAATACCTACAGTAAATAATTGGCATACGTTCAAGCACAGGTCTCTCCACTTTTGACATGAAGGCGCCGAAACGTCAGCCGAAGTAAAGCCTGTTTAACAATCTTGGCAAACAGCTTAAAGAAGAAACACACAAGAAGCTCCCATATTTTGCCACCACCTATGCTGCCAAATGTAGTTGGCACAGTGAAAGAATGAACCAGTTGCCCTTGCTGCGGTTGGTCGCCCTCATCTCCAAACAGAATTGTGGACCTTGCGCCCCCGCTGCTTCCTGGCTGTTGCGTAGGAGAGCGCAGAATCCAACCTAGGCATCCTCTGTGCATGAAGATGGTCAGAATTCCTGCAAAGAAATCACCATGACCGAAGAGGTGTGGTGTAGTCGAAGTTACAGGAGCAAGCATCAGCTCAAGTGGTTTACCTTGTCGGGTGGGAGAGAAGCGTTTGTAATTCCCTACACTGTGTTCGTTACATCACCCCATTCCAGCCAACAAAGAACACGGACAACATCATTGTTATCGTCGCGATGTGCACCACTGACATTCATGATTTAGGTGCGTCTGCATCGCATCCGATTTAAGGATTGGCGAGCAGATGACAACTGTTGCTGTGGATCAGAAGAAGGTTGGTGGTGTTCAGTTAAATCTGACGCTTCAGTGCGTGCTGTTTTTCTTAGTAGCGGCTTCACGGCTTATTATCATGTGAGGTTGTTGCAGCCACGAAAAGTTTTGCTGCTCTATTGCTCCAGTTTTTGGTTTAATGACATATTCGCGGAGGGCAGGATAAAGTGATGTCGGATTTTTGTTGTGCTTTCAGTTGAGAAAACCAGTATGTCATCGCTAGCTTCCCATTGAGCCGGTTTAACAGTAATATGCAGAAGTGCGTAGGACGTAGGACATCGTCATTTCATCGTATTCTGCACTGAACTATAAAGATCATCCAGAATTTGCTGCCACAGTAACTTTTGTCCGGTTGGAGTGAGGTTGGTCCTTTAAACCTTCGTGGCTCTACCACACTGTTCCGTAGCAGACCTGAGGTGAAACGATACGAGTGCCCAGGTTTAACAGGGCTAAATGGATTTCAAGTGTTAGTCTTGGCTTAAACTTCATCAGAGCCCTTACTCTTTCCGTCTTGGCAGATTCGTATTTTTTCACGTTGGTTCGGCTGAATAGTTTGGGATTTCGAGAAAGTTGCGCGTATCAAGTGGCTCGCTGTAAGCCCTGTATATCACATCTATACTTTTACAGCGCCTACTTATTAGGGCTCCCTTCTCCAATTTTTGGTCTTCATTCCAGTTTTCATTCACTTCCGTTGGCGTGCATCCGAGCTCCACACCATTGAGATTTAGGATCTTGGGTATTTTGATGGGCCATTAGGTGAGCAACAATTGACCAGTTTCCGCTATGTTCCAGTGATGTGTTTCTCCAATTCAGCATAAAATTTAACCATAAAATCATATGTTGCAGTTTATATAGTTAATCACACCAGAAAAACTGAAGGCGGATGTAACACTACAGCCGCCACCTCTCCGTTGTTCTTGTGTCGCTACCTTTTGCGATAAAGGTTTTCTGCCAGCTGCTGCACGTACACGTCGTATTCCTAAAATCCGCTGACACCTGCATTTCTGAGATGCGAAATGCTAAGTCTCGGTCGCCTATCAACCTCTTGACGACCGCACGGTCTGCGGGTGTCTGGCACGTGGGACCAGTTAATTTGTTGCAACGTCGAGAGTTGTTTGATAACTGAAGCCAGTGTTTATCGAGATGATCAATAAAACAGTAATCAGAAAAAAAAACAGTTGTCAAGGACCACGCTTTTTACAACAATACCTAAAGATGAAGAACACATACAAAAAAATTTCTTCGAAGGATTTGAATCCAATTACAAAAATAAGTTACAATGCTGCGACACGATATCGTGTCACAAGGTTCCACGCGCCCGACATCATGTCACGCAGTCATGAACGTATTAAATAAATTGTAGCATTTTCACGTCGAATTGGACACTTTTCTCGTCAAATTGGGCAGTTCTAAATTACCCTACGACTTTTGAAATCTGTAGACAATGCAACAAGTGCAGTTGTTAAGAACGCACATATCCATACCTTGTTGTTTCATGTAAAGAGCACTACACTATGACTCAAACAAAAATCGCGACGAGATTTTCGAGTACATGGCGCAATCTATTCTTTAATGCATTAAGTGATTGCTTCCTTGCTGTGCTTTAAAACAAAATTTAAACTGAAAAAATTTCCTGGAAAAATAAAAATTTTATAAAGTTATTACACGTATTGGGGCAGGTGAACTAAAAAAGGTCAAATAAAGTTATATCAAATTTTCCTTGAACAAAAATAATTCTAACCATATTAGTGAGTTTGTAGTTTAAATTGTTTGAAGGTCATTTCAATTTGGAAGAGTTCGCTTTGATTTCAAAACTCTTAAAGCTGGCTTAGAAGGGTGTCCAATTTGATTTGAAAAGTGTCCGATTCGACGTGAAAATGGTAGATTTTGGTAGGTGAAATAGCGGTTGAACATGTCTGGATGGAGAAGTCTATGGAGTTTACAGTCTCACTAATCTACCTTCTTCAAAATTCCCTGCAACGTGTCTTTTAACAGAATGTGATGCCAATCGCCTGCAGTATTTAGAAATAATACTCACTGCTCCCCTTCCCACAGAAGTGCTTAGGTTTCTATACTGAATGCTCTGTGGAATCTGTGGCAACAACCCCTACAAACGGTGTGCTTGCGCCGCAGAATCGTATCAGCGGTGCCCTAATCGGACCTCTGATAGCGAAAGTGCCAAGTTCAGATTGATTTTTATAATTCTGCTGTTGTATTCTGCTGTTTCGAACAGTACACATTGTCTCCTCTTTTTCACGATGGATCTTTCAGGTGCACAAAATTGCGGACAAGGTGTATCTAGGTCTAGCGGGTTTCAACTCAGATGCGGCCACGGTGCTGGAAAAAGTCACGTTCAGGAAAACGCTGTATGAGCTGCGCGAGAACCGCAAGATCAAACCGGCGGTGAGGCTGCACCAGTCCTCTGCTGCAGGATGTTCTCATGCATGAAATACCTTGTATTAGGTGCTGGCCACGATGATCTCGAACCTCGCCTACCAACACCGCTTTGGCTCATTCTTCACAGAACCGCTGGTGGCCGGCCTCGATCCGGACACGAACAAGCCGTACATCTGCAGCATGGACACGATCGGATGCATTGCTGCCCCCAACGACTTCGTTGCTGTGGGGACTGGCCAGGAGTATCTGCTCGGCGTTTGTGAGAGTAAGTGTTGGTACTTCGACATGTATAGGTATGTATCTAGTAATGCCGGACAGATTTGGTTACGATTTGGGACTGCATAAGCTTACAGAAGTCAAGATTGAAACGAGCTTTCTAAGGTTACAGCTGTCGTGATTCCAATACAAATGCAGCGGATTTTGATAGGTACACTGTAGCAGCGGTTCCTAGGCGCTTGCAGTGCAAGATTGCTGTTAATTTCATCAAAGCGAAACGCTAACAGTCAGTGTTGTAGAAACGTCTCTTTGTAGGCTTTATATGGTAGGCTGTAGATTTGGATTTTTGGGAGATTTATCTCAAAAGTACAGCACAAAATATAAGAGTAATGGGACTATTTGCGAATCTAAGGCGAGTAGTCGAAGATCTGGGATCTGGCGCTCGACGATTGCGAGGATGGAGGAGTGGCGAAACCGCTCCTCGTCTGGCACTTCAGAAGGTGGGTCTAGGAGTGCAAGTGAGATACATATGTAAGTACGAGGTGCCAGACTGCGATACATTTTTGGTAGCAAATCACACTGACTATTCGAGAAAGGTCAGCGCTTCGCCGGCAACCAACGCTGTGTAAGGAAGCATCCGTAGCGTCGAGCACGTTGAAACTTGCGCCTACTCCAGATTAATTTCTAGCTTGGTACCACTCACATCTCAGTATAGCACGCAGAAGAATGTCCTCAGAACTCCTTCTTTGTCTAGCGTTGTGTTCACAGCGTATTGCAGCTCGTTAAGCCTAATGAAATGTCTGGCATCTCTGTCCAGTCGCCATGCTTTGAGCCACGAGGTGTGGTGAATTCCAGAAATGGCGGCTTATGACAAAAACGCTATCCTCTTCTGTACATAGTATGGTGGAAACCGGTCAAACTACTGCTGAAAATTGACGGGAACTTGGTTTCTGCTGTTCACGAACCACTACAGACAGTGAACCACTCACTGAGCCACTCACACACATTTTCAACATATCTCTGATGATGGCTCAGGTGCCCGCGATATGGAAAACTGCTTTTATCACTCCTATTCCGAAATAGAATGGCGCCTCTTGCATTTCTGAATTCAGACCCGTCAGCATCCTCCCTACTCCATTGAAGATTTTGGAGAAAATTTTGAAAAAGCATCTACTGGAATGGCTTGAGAAGGTAAACTGCATCCCACTCAGCCAACATGGCTTCCCTCCGGGAGCTTCTACCTGTACTCTTTTGGTTGATAGTATTCATTTCTGGATAAAAGCTCTTAATACAGGCAAACACGTGGCGATAGTGTATTTTGATCTCAGTAAAGCTTCTTAGCAGCTTCTGATTCACTTTCGCTAAAACAATTCGTCACCTTCCCCCACTCGTTATGAACATACTCTCGATGTCATTTTGTCTACTTCCGATACAGTGATGAAGGTTCATTGCCTTCCACCACTTTCCTCATCGGACCATAACGCAGTTCTGTTTACGCTTCATTTTCCTCCTAGTCGTCGACTAGAGTATTTTTTCCATGACTTCAAATCCATGGATAGAAATTTAATCGAATCTAAGCCAAGAGAACTAGACTGGTTGTCAATCTTTTGTGACTTATGCCTTCCTCCTTTATATATGGTGCGATTTTCTGTCTCTGATTTCCCTACCTCCAAAGCGTCAGAGAGAAATCTCGATATATGCGGTAAGAGAGAAAACTGATAGCACCACTCAAATGACCGATAATATCGATCGATATTGACTGTCTGATCAAAACGCCCAGTCTACTGTGGAACGCTCCCGTCGGCCAACACAATCAGGCAACTCCAATCCCGATCGGTTAGGTGCAAGAGAAAAACTATAGCACCACTGATTATTTGGTTGATAGTGTAAATGCCACCTTATTGTATCACCAAAGTGGGATATGTGTGTTCCTCAGTGTTGTATTTGTTGTTCAACTTCTGCTATCAATCGAATAAAAACGCAACAGCTTGGAAGAGTGTCCAAGCGATAAGTAGGATGTTTGTGTGGGCGGGAGAAACTAACGGGCTCAATCCAACAAATTTTGAATGGCAAAATCTTACAGCCTGCAGGATCAGGCGCAAAACGGCTCGGGTGGACAGGTCTCATCGTGTTAAGTGGTTGTCAGCCTTGGTAAGAAGCGCACGAGTGTGGATGTAAGTACTACGACTACCAATGAGGCGCAAATAGGCTCGGGCGGGAGGTTCACGATGTAGCAACGCCCAATCCGTCGCTTTGTGTTGTATGAAATTCAAAATTTTAAGCAGACTGGTGCGTTCTAGCCCTGTGGTGAACTGAGTTAGGCCACTTCTGCTGTGAATGGGCATACATGTGCCTTCCTTCCAAGCCGCATACTCTAACGTGTAGAGTGACGAACACTAGAATAGGGCCGCAAATTCTCACCACAACACTGACATCAACTTAGAAGGCTCTCGAAGAGAAACAAACAAAGTAAAAACTCACATAGCAGTTGGACCGGCGCAGATGTATGGTGGTATAGGCAGTAACGAAGAGCGGCAGTATAGATGAACACAACGGGAGCTGTTCTCAGAAAAGTAAAGGCGGAAGCTCGTACACATCAGAAGGTTATGCCCGAACACAGCGGAGGTAGCAGCAATAGGAATGAGCTGTGACCTCGGCCGTGCACACAGTCGGCAGAGTCGCACCCCGCGGTAACACAACGGCAGCAGCACTTAATTGCAAGCACTAATTGAACGGTAGCAAGGACAGGAGCCTTCAAGGGGCAGTTCGAGGCAGTAGCCGCCCAACAAGGTCGGCAATATTAAATCGTCGGTCATATTAAAATGAGGACTCTCCGAAAAGTTTGGAAGAATGCGCGGTCAGAGCCGCGACGCCGGCCTATTTGGGAATACCTCAAGTGTCCTCTTTGGCAGCGGCGAGTGCTCACCTACCGGCGCTCCCCTTCGGAGAGGAGTCGATATCGTGCCTCAAACTTGGGTGATTAAACCATCAAGCCCGCAAAGTTTACGAAGTTCCCCACGCTCACGTTGAGACAAAAAACCCTTCTCTATTGTGGTAGGATAGGATGGTAGGATCACTAAGGAAATCTGAGGAGGCATATTTGACATAAACCTCGTCAGAATCGTGCATGGTCTTGCTCAGTCTCTTTGCTTATATACCATTTTCTTGTTTTCATCTCATTTTTTCATTTTTATTTGACACTTCTAAGCAAACTTGATGCTTTCGAAATCAATCTGAACATCTTCAAAAATCAAAGTGAACGTCGGCCATATTAAAATAAGAACTCTCCGAAAAGGTTGGAAGAATGTTTTGTTCAAGAAACAGATATGACTTACTTTGGAATTCTATAAAATTCACTTTCTTCAATAAGCAAACGCACTGTTTGAATTTTTATTAAAAAATTTTATTTTCAAAGAATAAATTGCGAGTTTAGAGTTTATTCTAGAGAACAGGAAGGCAGAATTTTATGGCGTGTTAAAGGAAGAGATTGCGCCACGCGCTCGTAGAAGTGGTCGTGATATTCATTTAATTGATAGTAAAAATTCTGCGTGCGATGAGTAACACAGATGTTAACAGTACAGTTGTAAAAAAACACCCACATATCGCTGTTTCGTGTAAGCGGCATTTACACAGGCTATCAAATGAAAATCACGATGACCTACACGAGTTAGTGGCGCGATTTCTTCCGTTAATACACTAAAGGATTTCTGCGTTCTGCCTTAAAACAAATTTGAATAAATTTTTCTTTATTGAAAAATGCAATTTTTATAGAATATCAAACAATGAATTCACTTATTGGAGCTGGTGAATTAAAAATTTCAAACAAAGACACTAGGTTTTACTTGAACAAAAAATTACTCTTACCGTGTTGGATAGTCTCTAGATTAACCTGGAAAACGATCGTTTTCAATTGGAAGATGTTCATTTTCATTCAAAAGGCGCCAAGTTTTCATAAAAGGATGTCCAGTATGGTTTGAAAAGTGTCCAATTTGGAGTGAAAAAGGTATGTAACGGCGCCGTCTTCAGGCTTCTGGAGAGAGAATATGAGTCCTGACGAGCTGTTTGAGGCTACTGCCCAGTCAATACTTTCTTGTCTGGAAAGAGACGCTGCCTCTGGTTGGGGAGTTGTTGTCTACACCATCACAAAGGACAAGGTTAGTTATTTGCTTGTATCCGCTTGGTAGTCGAAAATCATTTAGGGTTAGTATTTTTAAGTGAAAATTATTAAAACGTCTGTTTATTGATGTGGTGTCTCAGTATGCCTGGCACCTTCATGTGCGTAAGAATTCGATAAAGTTGGTGTCTAGCAGGAGAAGCGTTTCATCAAAGTGGAGGTGTACATTTGGTCGCGCAGATCGCAAACCTAGTGGATTAATCTATTTATTGACAGCTGAAACTGTCGAAAACCTCTTGTCAAAAAGTAGGTGCTACGAGCGTACGACGTCTAGAGCGATAGACTATCTTCATCCTCCTTCCGTAGAATTTGCAAAAAAATGAAGACTATAAACCGCTTACATATGCAGTATAACCGTACAAGGACACCTACTTTTATTGCGGCTAAGGTAATGCTGCCTTGAGAGGGAAACATGCGCAGAGGAACTTCCCCTCTAGACATCATCGTTAACTTTTGGGAGATGGGGATATGTGAACGTGTTGGTTGTTTGGAACAAGGTTCGTGTCCCACTTGTAGTGTTTCATTCTCTGGTGCAGTTCCGGGTGGACGTGGATTCACCTTGTGTGTTACCGTAGGGACATTATCGCCTGCAACTGCACCTCAGCTCTGTTCTTTTTCCATCAGACCTACTTTTCCAGTTTTTCTTTTCTTTATTGACTCTTGCTGTACCTCGGGTCACTGCCGAAGTCTTTTTCCATTATCGCCGTTTCTTCCAAGTTTCCATTGTTATTCCTGTTGTTCTTGTCTTTCACTGCTGTTGCGCTCTTCTTATGCGATACTGAACAGTCGTCCGTTCTGCGTACCTATATTGCTGGATGTGGGGTTGCCCTTTTAAAGGGTCCGCTTTAAGAATTTGTGATATTACTTAGTATCCAATGTGATAAAATGTTCAGATTTTAACCAGCTGAATACCCTTCTGTTTTAAAGATCTATCTGGGATTGTTTTCAGATGAATATCAGCACGCTGAAGGGAAGAATGGACTAGAAGTACCTCACGTTCACATTCCTGTTCTATGGCGATTTCTTTTGTTTTGACAGTGGCCTGATGGTGAATGGTTCAGCAGATCAGCTATCGCGTTGAGCTGAAAGTTGTAATAAATTGAAGTAAATTTTATCTAACTGTGTCCTTTTTGTTTCGATTAAATACTCTGTACGCATGAAGGATTGAGCATTGGTCTGTGATAATCTCATATCTACTGCTTGCACCGCCCACCTGCCGATCGCCTATGTGCTGCGTTTTCTTTTCCTCGCTATTTCACGTGATAACTAGGCAGAGGGATAGAACGAGTAGGACTTGGTAAGACGGAACTATTATTTGAACTAACACTGAGATATAAAAAAGACCAGTGATTGATTTGAATTGGATGGATATACGGCTGCCTTGGAGAACGGTTTATATTGTTGGAACAACGTCAACGCCTTTTTCCTTTGTGCTACAGCTACTTATTTTAGATTGTCTCAAAGAGCAAGAATTAGACAGTAGTTCTCCGTCTTCTAGCTCAAGTTACGCGGAATAATGCATCGGAAGAGTGTAGCTTTTTACGCTGGTCAATTAAAAATTAATTGTGAAAAGCTATTTGGATAAACCAATAGTTCTCATAAAACGTATGTTCAGCAGTAAAAGTAAAACTGAAGCCTCTAGAAATCAGAATTGATCTAGAATTGAGCACTCGTTCCATTTCCCCCATCGAGACGTCTCTTCGCTAAGGAAAGTTTTTTTAAAGGAATAGTAGATATTCATGGAGCGAGCCACGATCTTTACTATCTTTACTATATATAATCGGGAGAGGCATGAGTCATGTCTGAAGCTTCGCCGCGCTGTCCGAGGCCCGCGGCGACAGCAGGCATGCCCTGCTGACGACAAATGAGGTGTTGACGGGAGACGTTGATCGGCTCATAGCATCTACTGTGTTTACGAAGTCGTCATTATCATCTTTATCATTATCACTCCACGGATCTCCCTCGATAGAGAGCCTTCGGGCTCTCTTGTTAAGAGGGATCTCGGGCCGCTTGTCGCAGGGCCACGTGGCGCGTCCCCGAGTGGTGGATAGGGGAATTAAACGCGAACCAAATGCGACCGCGTACTGCCCAGAGACGCAGGTGGGATGCAGGGGATGGACTCCTTGCTCCTGCTGTGTCGGGTCGATGCGTTCCTTGTGCGTGGGAGCGGCATGTTCGTGCACAGTGTGCGTGGATGTGTCCGTGACTGTGCGGATTGTAACTGTGTCGGCTCGGCCAAAAGCTTGCACTCGGTAGACTGGGAGTACATGTAAGGCGATTCGAGGCCGCCTTAAGTCTCGCCCCGTCCCTTCGAGCAGTCTGGCTGGCTGCCCGGAGTTCTTCGCCCGCACGACAGAGCCTGACTAGCTACCCGTGTTGTATTCCAGTCAAACACAGCAGCACTAAAGGGCCTCATTCCCCTGACCCCGAAAGAGCCCCCATTTCTGCAGCGATGGGAAGGACGAGTACGGAGAGGCTGCTAAAATCTCAGGGCCAACCAGGCTGCGCAAACTGAGAAGGACTAGGATGACGATCTGTACTTACAACGCCCGCACGCTTGCGTCGGAAGCATCCGTCGAGGACCTGATGATGCAAGCCAGGAAGATCAAGTACGACGTCATCGGACTGACCGAGACGAGAAGACACCACCCCCTACACGCCGCCTACGACTCCGGAGAAGAACTGTTCCTCGGAACATGCAACAGCAGGGGAGTAGGCGGCGTTGGTGTCCTCTCAACACGCACTTGGCCATGAACATCGATTCGTACGAGTCTCTGATAAGCCGAATCGGACGTCTGCGACTGAAGCGATGTGGCTCCGTGCCAGCCTTGACTGTGTTCGTCGCGTATGCTCCAACATCCGACTACGACGACGAAGACGTCGAGGCCTTCTACGTGGAGCTGGAGAAGTTCTATAAGGAAGATCATACCTTCTACAAGGTGATGGTCGGCGACTTCAACGCCAAGATCGGGTCACGAAGGTCGCCGGAAGAACTTCACATCGGAACCCACGGTTTGGAGTGGAACGAGCAAGGTGAAAGGCTGTCTGAGTTTATCATGTCGACCAAGACCATCCACGGAAACTCGCAGTTCCAGAAGCCTCCCTCCCTACGATGGACCTGGGAATCCCCCGGTGGCCAGTTCCACAACGAGATTGACCACATCATCTTCAATCGCAAGTATTGCCTGACCGATGTCTCCGTTGTCCCCAAGTTCTACACGGGATCGGACCACCGCCTCCTTCGCGCGAGGTTCCGCTTTTCGCGTCAAGGAGAGAAGGCCGCGAAGTTCAAGAAGAGGAGTCCCAGAACGACCATCAACTGGGATCTCTACACCTCTCTTGTCAGCCTTTGGGAAGATGCCGTCATGGACAACGTCGACGAGGAATACGATCGCTTCGTGCACCATCTCCACGATAGTGCTAAGGGAGCCGAGAGCTTGAAGACCACCAAGAGACGCCTGTCTCCGGAAACTCTCGAGCTGATACGCCAGCGTGGAGCAGCACGAGCGTCAGGCAACTATCAACTGACGTCCGAGCTTGCAAAGCTATGCAGAGCGGCGATAAAGGAAGATCTGAAGGAGAGAAGGGCGGAAGTGTTGGCTGAAGCAGCAGAGGCAGGGCTGAGCATCCGCAATGCCCGCCGGAACTTCGCCAACTTCAAGACCAAGATGACCGCTCTCCGACGTCCTGACGGAACCGTCACCTCTTCCAGAAGGACCATGGAGAAAGTCATCCACGACTTCTACTCCGATCTCTTCGATAGCCACGTCCACCTGCCCCTACGCCATCTTCCGCAGGATGGATACGTCATCCCCTCTGTTCTCCCTTCCGAGATCCGACACGCCATCTCGTCGGTGAAGAAACGTACAGCACCCGGTCCTGACAGGATCAGAGCTGAACACCTGAAGAACCTCCCGCCAGCGCTCATCAACACCTTGGCGCGGCTCTTCACACGCTACCTGTCCGAATGCAAGGTTCCATCTCAGTGGAAGACCAGCAAGACCGTCTTGCTGTGCAAGAAGGGAGACGTGCACGACATTGGCAACTATCGCCCGATCTGCCTGTTGTCCGTAGTCTACAAGCTCTTCACTCGAGTCATCCTGAATAGGATTAGTAGAACGCTGGACGAAGGACAGCCATGCGAACAAGCAGGATTTCGGAGAGG
Source organism: Heligmosomoides polygyrus bakeri (assembly GCA_947359475.1). Lineage (NCBI taxonomy): Eukaryota > Metazoa > Nematoda > Chromadorea > Rhabditida > Heligmosomidae > Heligmosomoides > Heligmosomoides polygyrus. Next base: position 111,971,723 of record OX375866.1, read on the forward strand.
ATTCAGCACGATCGACCACATACACACCATTACGAAGCTCATCGAAGTCTCGCGAGAGTACAAGCTGCCGCTTTGCCTTACTTTCATCGACCTGAAGAAGGCATTCGACTCCGTCGAGACTGAAGCGGTCATGGAAGCCCTGCTCACCCAGGGCGTCCCTACTCAGTACATCAGAGTCCTTCGAGAGCTGTACAGTGGATTCACGACCAAGATCTCACCATTCTACAACGACGTCGTCATTGACGTGAAAAGAGGGGTTCGGCAAGGGGATACCATATCCCCGAAGCTCTTCAGCGCCACCCTCGAAAACGTCATGCGCGAACTAGAATGGGATGACATGGGAGTGAAGGTCGACGGCCGGCAACTGCACCATCTTCGCTTCGCTGACGACATCGTGCTCATAACACCGAGCATCACTCAGGCGGAGCGAATGCTGGCCGACTTCGATCGTGTATGTGGAAGCGTTGGACTGCAGCTGAATCTTACGAAGACGATGTTCATGAAGAACGGATGGGTTTCTGATGCCCCATTCTCGCTCAACGGAACGAACATCTCCGAATGCTCCAGCTACGTCTATCTGGGTCGCGAAGTCAATATGGCCAACGACCTAGCGCCAGAGCTGAGCAGGAGGAAACGAGCGGCTTGGGGAGCTTTCAAGAGCGTCGAAGAAGTCGTGAAGAAAACGAAGAACGTCCGACTCCGTGCCCACCTATTCGACTCCACTGTTCTTCCTGCCCTAACATACGCCTCAGAGACCTGGGTTATACGAAAGCAGGATGAACACGCGATCAGCGTCGCGCAGCGTGGAATCGAGAGGGCGATGCTCGGAGTGACACGACTCACGCAAGTGAGAGAAGGCCTCCGGAGTTCCGAGCTTCGCCGACGTTCGAAGATCAGAGACGCTGTCGCATGGGCCAAATCGTCGAGAATTAGGTGGGCCGGCCACGTAATGCGATTCGCAGACACCCGCTGGACGAGAGCCGTCACAGACTGGATTCCGCGGGATGTCAAAAGAACACCAGGACGCCCACCAACGCGTTGGTCGGACTTCTTCGTGAAAGCCCTGAACGACCGATATGACGCTCTTCGTGTCCCTCGAGCGAGGAGGATCCATTGGACCACTCTGGCACGCGACAGGGACGAATGGAGACGCTGCTGGCGCCCGCTCGAGCAAGTCGATGATCAACGGGACGACAGGTGATACAGGTGATCATTATCACTACTATCATTCTGAAGCCCACCGCGCTGTAAGAGGCCCGCCGCGCTGTCCGAAACCCGCGGCGACAGTGGGTGGGCCCTGCTGACGGTCATTAGCTGTTGACGGAAGAAGTTGATCGGTTCATCGCATCTACGGTGTTTACGGAGTCATCATTATCATCTTTTTCATTATCATTACGAAGCCCACCGCGCTGTCCGAAGCTCGCCGCGCTGCCCGAGGCCCGCGGCGACAGCGGGTGTTTATTGCCAACGACACATGACCTGTAGATGGCGCATGTTGATCACATCTAGAGTGTTTATCGACCAACTACCAGAGGGATGGAAATCAAAGAACAATCCATGAGGTTTCGAATGACGTATCTGTTGGCGTGTATTTCTTCGTTCAGCTATCTAACATTAGCAACAGCATATTGTTATGGCCGATGGTGTTTCGATCGGACAGTCGGTCCTGTTAGTCGCTCAGAAAATCAATATCGATCGATATTATCCATTGCTTGAGCGGAGTTATTGGTTCTCGCCAGGCTTAATTGGGCGGGTGTTCCGTGATTATGATGACCGACGGAAGGTTGACCAGGTAGTCAGACACCATGTTGAAGCTTCCATCAAGCAATCAATATCAACCGATATTACTGATTGGTCAATGTCATGGTCTGGAAGACGATTCTTTTGATTTTGAAATTGTTCACTTTGATCTCAAGAGCATATATACTTCGCGCGCTGGATTACTAAGCTATTTCTACCTGCCCAGGTCCTCCAATTTTCAGGGGTGGACTAGGAGAGGTCAGCGAAGAAAGTTCGTCGGACCTACGCTCAGTTCGACTACGGTTTTATCCAAGTCTTGCTCCTTGGTCCTCAATATTCGGCAGTGCTTTGACCATTTTCCATACTATTATATGCAGACGAGGATAGTATTTTTTTTGTCTTAAGTCACCCTTTCCGAAATTCATCACACCTCGTGGCTTAAAGCACGACGACTGGACAGAAACGTCAGAAATTCGATTAGGCTTGACGAGCTGCAATGGGTTGTGAACAGAACCCCAGACGAAGCAGGAGTGTTGCGGACATTTTCCTGAATGCTGTACTGGGATGTTGCTGATATTCAGCAAGGCATCATTCGATCTGTCGGCGTTCGTTTGAACATGTACGACTTCGACGCTAGGGATGCTTCCTTATCCAGCGTTGGAACGCTGGTCGCTCAATAATCCATGCGCCTCCAATGTATTGGGAGCTTGTGAACGTAATATGTGATTCCTTATAGTTCTTTTTGAGCGAAGAAACGTCTCCTGATGGCGCAGCTGTGTTTGACTGCTCAATTTTAGGTCCTGCTAAAGGTTTCATTTCTGGGCAAGAGCTTCACAAGGTCTGACCAAAGAACATAACAGTTGCTTCTCAGTTTTTGCATTTCTTCGGTCTGGCCGCCGACGAAAAATCGTACATTCTTGTAGTGTGGAACTGCATATAGCTGGGTTTTATAATGATTATGCAGAGTCACGCTATTCTGCACAAAAGCATGATGCAAACGCCTAACGGACCTTAAGGCTCATTTGATCAATTAAAGATAGGATATAGAGGCTCTGTACCAGAGATGAGCGGAAATGTTTTCAAGAAAAGCGGATCACGGAAACGGAAATAACACAAAACTCATGACTTCATTTAAATTCTCATACGCATATCACAATGGTGGCAATAGCTAAACTACAGTAAACGGATTTAGGAAAAAGGTGGTAGCATGTGACTTCCCCAACAACATATAACAGTAAACGATCCTTGCCTTCGAATCATCTTTTCAAATATTACTGGTGCAACAAATTGAAGTTTATGTAAAATCTTTCTCTAAGTAGGAAAATAGTATTCCAAAAAATGGAAAAACAAGGAAGGCACTGTTAACAGCCTATGATTGCTTACAGATTTGTATACTTTTGTATACTTACTAAATTGGTGTTCCAAACAAGACCTAGGATGCTAGGAAAATAAAGATATGCATATGCTCCGGCTGAGCAATTCAGTTCTTGTTTCAAGAACTTTTGAAACGTTTTTGTAGTCTTGGACTATGCGTCGTTTACAGGTAGTCCGACTCTGGATGTCTAACATTAACTAATCCTTCTACTCCGAAGCTCTACCCATGATTCAGTTCTGAGGTCAAAGGTGATATTTATAATTCAGAACCCGTGATTTGATGTTCGATTCCTCACTTTCCACGAATATCCAAAGCGTTAGGTCCGGCAGACTTTTTCGTTGCTAAGAATGTGCAAATCCAAGGTTCTTCTTGATGCAGTAGTTTTGTTTCAAATTTCAGGAGCGTTTTTTTCGGTATGAATACTACAGTTTTACACCACAGATCAAGTGGGCATCGCAGTGCTTGCATGAGTAAATAGAGCGATTTCTATCAAAACGCTTGCCTGCATACTTTAGGTGTGAATCTTTTAAAGCCTAACACAGTGCGTACACTTATGGACATATGCACTCTTAGCTAGCGAGGTGATCCGCACAATCGGAGTTTCTTTGGGTAGTTTTTTGAGTTTTCCCCAAAAAGAATCCAATTTGGTTAGCACTCTGTTCCAACACAAGGATGCACCACCGTCTTCAAAGCAACGCAACTGCAAAAGTGGTGACGTATAGCTGATTTCTTTCTTCTGCCTTCTGTTTAAGTTCAAGTGGCGAATGGTCAGTACAAAACATTCAATGAATGGCGGTGAGTCACCTTTTCCTGCCCAAAAAGCGGAACGGAAGGACTAAAAACGGCCGGAAACCGGAATTCAGATCATGGAAACGGCAGTTCCGCACATCCCTGCTCTGCACATTCATTGTCATCGATCCAGTCATCCAGCGGATCGCCGCATCCTTCATCAATGGCCTGTGCCTTACAACACGCAATCTGTGCTTATAAGCCTCGGTGTTTGCAAACGTCGGAAGCGCTGCTACGTGGGATGTTCTGATTAAATATGAAGCGCGAGCCGTGTCGCAGAGCATAAACAATGCTGTTTGTGGAGACCGTAATGGAGTAATATCCGGAAGAGGCTCTGATTACTTTAAACCGGCGATTTTCTCATGCGCTTCATGAGTGCTCTCCAGCTGCAAAGAGGATCTCTGCCCGTTATCGTTAGTCTTTATCCACAGCATAAGGTTCACATTGTATATTATACTGTTCAAGCTACTGCTTGAAAAAAGCCTATTTCATGGTAAACTCAGGTAAACTTAGCGATCTATACAGCTCCGTCCGTTTCTCTCGAATCCGAACTTCCGCTCTGAGGTGAGCTCATGATCTCGACTTGCCGGCTTGAACATTGCGTGTTGAGTGAATAATTTATCGTGGGACTCATGGCGTGATTCCCGACACTTAGGGACATGCTGATAAACAGCCGCCCTTTTATGACATCTACTTGCAGAGCCACCCACTCTCGCTATTATTCAGCGGCAATCGCTCTTTGATTGGCTTCGTTGCTCAGATGATGCGCGGTGCGGCGGCCGTTTTTAGCGCACATGCCGATTCTGCCACACATCCAGATTTTATATGCATAGCTTTGTTTGACGTAGACCTAAGGAGAAAGACGACCTGCAAAAAATTGCTCTAGAGGTAGCAATGATTTAACTCAGAGATTCGTTATCTAGGACCCGTACAACCAGTTGCTATTGTGGTGACAACCTGTTTGTATGTATATACCTGTATATACAAATGTATATACATGTGTATACATAGTGTATACCTACTTATATGCGTATGCACATATATATGTAGGTACGAGCTGGATATATGTAGATATACGGCTGCACAAAGATCCTGCAACACTCTAGCAACAGGAGCCGACCCTTAAGCCTAACGGTATACTTCCACAGGAGCGTCAACGGGGTGCAGGCAATCGCGCCGGGCTCCCTCACCTGGCCAATTGGCGCACCCCGCCACACCCACTGCAACAGGTTCTCCCCACAATAGCAACTGGTTGTGCGGGTCCTAGTGCTCGTTTGTCTGAGAATGTATTAAAAGTGGAGATAGCGCCATGCTCTCGACGCGAATTTTATTTGATTGCTAGTGTTGAAATAGAGTTGTGATATTATGCATGTTTTTTATAAGTATTCTTGTTGTACCGTTTATGTCTGTGTTACTCCACACAGGCATAGTTTCTGATATCTGTCGGATGAAAATAGATACGACCTAGTCGGGTGCATTGCGCGCTGTCTTTTTAGGTTAAGGGTTAGGGGGTAAGGTTAAGGATGAAGAACTGGTTACTCAGTCCCTTTTGGGATGCGCCACCACGCATTCTACTTTCAAGGCAAGTCGTGGAGGCGACTTGAATGCGTATCTGGCCATGCAATGGCTTCCGGCGACCAGCCGATGAACAAGTCAGCGCTTTATTCTTCTCAGACATGTCTGGTACCAATTCACTGACCCCGGAGGGATGGATGGCTTGGTTGTTCTGTGCGGAAAACGAACCAAGAACCCGGTATCGGGTGCACGCGACAGCCCACGCCTTCTCCGACTGCGCCACACGTGAGCTCTTTTTCAATACACTAAATAATAATTGCCCTTTCGAGTTTAAAGCGAAATTTAATTAATTATTTTTCCTTAGAAAATAAACTTTCAGAGTATTCATTTTTTTGGAGCAGGTGATTAAAAAGCTTCAAAAATCAAAAAGCTGTTATAAACTGTTATAAAGTTAGCATCCTCTAAACTGCAGAAATGTCTTCAAACCTTCCTTAAAGCGCAGGGAAGCAAAAAAAAATTAACGTACCCCAAAATGGCCCCATACAGCAAAAGCGGCCCGCGAAAAACTGGAACGCCTGCACGGTTGTTCATTCACTCTTCTTCTTCGTCTTTTTCTTCGTCGCTGAATCTGCTCTTCTGGTGTCGTGACGCCACCTTTCGCGATCCTGCGCATCATTAGGGTGGACGCGATTTCATATCCTTATCCATGTGTAACGTATTGGACCAGCGCTGCTTGGGGCGTCCTCTAGGCCACTTTCCTGACACTTCCAACTTAAGGCTTATCTTGCGGACGCTGATTTCTTTTCTACGCTGAATGTGGCCGTGCAACTGTGAGCGAGCTTCGCGCATTTTGTCAGGTATCGGCGCGACAGGGCACTTCTGTCGAATGGCATCGTTTCAAATGTGATCCATGCGCGCGACACCAGTCGTATAGCGCAGCATTTTTGTCTCCGTGACACTGAGGAGCGTTTCAGCTTCCTTGGTGGCAGGCAACACCCAGCGCCCTATATTGCTACTGGCCGGATCTATAATCTTCGACTTCAAGCGCTCTGGTATCTTCCTATTGCAGAGTACACCTGTCACTCGAGTGCCATTTGGTCCAAGCTGCACTCACGCGTGAGTTCACCCATCAGCCCGCAGTCGGACGCTATTGCTGATCCCAGGTATTTAAAGACCGAAGTGCTGCATTCGCAGTACCGTTAATCTCAATGGAACCGGACTCGTTCAAGTCAGTCGTTAGGTACTCGGTCGTCTTGACCTTCAATTTGAGTCCGAACATCGATCTCGCCAGGCGGTCGCACCAAGCTTGCACCTGCCGCTCGAGATCACCATTGCCTTCGCAAATGAGCATCATGTCATCAGCATATAGCAGCGTTCATGGAACAGGCTGCTGAATGTGGCATCCATGACGACAGCAATGAGGAGTGGGGAAAGCGCAGAACGCACCCCGACAGAGATGGGAAATTCCATTGAGACTCCAGCTGTAGCTTGCAAAAGTAGAGCATCCGAACCCACTCTACAAGTTCCTCAGGTACGTTGTGTTGCCACAATGCCTAACATATGACCTCACGCGTACGCGATCGAAGGCCTTCTTCAAGTCGAGAAAGGCTATATGCACACGGGTTGTAGGAGAACTTGAGATGTCACGATTTCTTCTATCGAGGATTCGCACGAAGATCTTCACGCTGTGGGAAAAAAAGGTCTGCCCTTCTTCTTCTAAATCGGAATCGTCGTACTTTGGTGCCAACACTCCGACACTTTCTTCTCCTTTAGTACCTGATTGAAGAACTTAGTCAACTCCTCAGCAGGATACCAGAGCTTCGATTTCCATAAATCAGCTGCCAGGTCATTGTCGCCGTGTCGGGCTTCATCTTCTTCAGGTGCGATTCTATTTCCTCCACAGTGATCTTGTGAACGGTACCGTGAACAGAAGCCACAGAAGGGTTGGTCGGATGAGGAAATTCCTTAGTGGAAATTTTCTCAAAGTAATCAAGCCACCGCTTCAACGCCTTTTTGCGGTCTGTCAGAAGATGGCCGCTCTCATCGTTGATGCCAACAAACTTTTCAATATCCTCGGTTTGGCGATGGCGGGTCTTAGCAAGTCGGTACAAATACCGCTCACCATAACGAGTCTCGAGCTTTCCGTAGACATTATTGTAATAAGTGACTTTTGCAAAAGCCATGTTTTTTTTTTTGCAGCCTTCTTTGCCTTCTGATACTTCTGTCAGTTATCGGCTGTTTCGTCGCCGAGAAACACATGATACAGCGACTTCTCTCTAACCTTCGCTTTCACATCGTCCGTCCACAGCCATGTCTGCTTGTCGACTTTGCGTTGTCGCCTTCTAAGTTTCGTCGACAGTCGTGACTGTCGATAACCGTACGCGAGAAATCAGAGCTGCTTCCTTCTCTTCCATTCGCCACCAGTTGACTCTTTCTGCACCGCATCGCTCAACCTGCTGCAGCCTCGGAGGGTGATCTTTAAAGTGCAGATCAGTCATCGATGCTGTGGGGCGAGCGTCTCTACACAACGAGTTTTGCGTGTGTGACAATACTTTGGTCGTGATCGTTCACAAGGACAGAATCTGAGACCTGAAACTCCCGCTATATATAGTATTATTATATGAGGTGGATGTCGCGTTTTCTTAAGACGATGTTCACAATTTTGAAGTTATGCGATTTCACATACTCAAGAATACGCTCACTAGCAGCATTACGAGACACTTATACGAAACCACCATGGCAGCTGTGCCCCTCTTTCGTAGCACCTACGTCTCTTTTAAGATCACCAGCGACTACAAATGATGACATTTTTCGACGGTACCTCTGCTATCTTCTCATCAAGAAAGCTCCAAAACTGATCTTGGCTTGCTCTGAGCAGCCGGACTGTGGAACATACGCATAGCATGGAGAAGAAGTGATAGAGTCGCTCCTTAGCGGCGACAACAATCTTTATCAACCGATCGTCAAAACGCTCGACGCTTACAATCGAGTCTCGCAATCGTTCTGGGACGATTATGTCGACCGCTGATGGTTCTCGAACTTCCACATAGAAGGGCCTTGAAGCCTCGTCCTATGTGCCTTGACTTGCGGCAGGACCACCTCGACTCCTGTGTCGTACAGAAATCAACTCTTCTTCGTTCCAGTGCCTCTACTAATTCGAAGGAGCGGCCCGTCAACGTACCCACATTTAGCGTAGCTGCGCTGGTCCTGCTTACGATACAGGATTTTTGGGCTGGCTCAGTTGCCCCCCCCCCCCTCCGATGCCGTCCTCGCATCAGGGACCCTCGCATACTTCTCGCACTCGCAGGGCTCTGCGAGGGCGTCGGCTACCGGGGACCCCGTAGCAAAATCTCGAAAAATATGACTCATCAAACATCATGTTATGTGACATAAGGCTTTCGTAGCACGGCCTGTAACAACGGGCTGTCGCCTGCAGTCGAGTGTCCGTGTTCAACTTAGCTCGCAAGGCTAACAGTTTCCAGTGACACCACGTGGAGAAACGGACGTCATCACCGTTGCTCACCCTATCCCGTTGAAACACTGGACCTCTGACTGTCACTTATTTCAACTCGTGAAGCATTTCTGGCGAAGAAAAACCTCAGAAAAATTGAGGATGTTGAAAGGGCGGTCAGTGACTTCATAGACTCCAGTTTCCCCAGTTCTGAGAGAACGAAATCGTCGACCTGCCCATTAGGCGACCGTAGCGAGCAACGATGATAATTATATCGATGATTAAATTGTGCATACTTAACAAAAAGAACAAAATTGATACGGCTCGCGAATTTCTGGCCATTCTAATACAAATTTCTCAGAAACCGGGGCTTTAGAGGCTTCGGCCGTCGTTCACAATAACAGAGGTGATGAACATCCTCAAAGCATATGTCGCTTTCTTAGAGACCATAAATGTCATAGTGCTCGGCGCTGACCTTAACGATGACAGCGTAGGTGTGCACTATTGAAAGAGTATGGAGCCCTACACGTCATGAACATCGCCTCTGTCACGTCTGGGTAGAAGAAGTTCTGTCCCTTGTCCCCACTCTGGCACTGCTCACCTCTGCTAGCCAACTGAACGCAAGAACTGTGCCCGTCATCGTTGGGTTCCAGTGCCTTAGGAAAAAGCAATTTCGGCGGTTTCTCGCCTTCGCAAAATGTTGTTTGCCAACTTCCATGGATGAAAAGGACGTTGAAAGTCGCTCAAACACCGTTTAATTAAGCATAAATCCCTCGTCGTCGTCGTCGCCAAATTCATTAGACAAACGAATGTTGCCCTTTCGGTGGATTCGTGTTTTTCGCTCACCAAACCATACTTCAGCCCTCTGTTGTGCCTCTCATTTCTTCTTCACTTTGTCTACGTATTAGGCTGGCCGGAGAGTTCTGGAGGTTTTTGTGCAACCGCTTTTCGTTCGTTTATTACTGGATCAATATTCAACTTACTCCGCATTTTTATATAGCGTCTAATACAGAATTCTTCGCTCTGTCTGGCGGAATAATTTGTTCCCCTGATTGTGTTTTTTCGATGACTTATTGAAGTATGTCGACAGAGCATTTCCGAACAATGTTTTAATTCAAATTCGAACTGGGCCAATCCGCAGTCGAAACATTCCCTCAAATACCATGTCTGGGGCCGGATAGTGTTGGAGAAAGCTATCCGTTACAGAAGAACAGGCACTGCTGTAACATATGGTTTGAAATGTCCGAGAAAGATGGAAAAGCTCGAAAAGTGGGTGGCCGTCGACTTGATTGATCGCCAGAAATTGTCGCTTTTCGAAATGAGTCTTTCCTGCGATCCGAAGGGATCAAGAAACAATGATTTTTTTGTCAAGTTCGGGCGGGGGCTTTAAAACCTTAGGCAGTAGTTTCCGTAGTGTGCTCGTTGTCTTGTAGAGATTCGTTACAGGAGCAACCATGAGTTAATATTTTTCGACTTGGCTCAAATTAATAAATGAAAAACCTCGATCCCCTTTGACTACATACTTTTAAAAGAGTACGTTTATTTGCATCATAGCTCGCTGTATTGCGCAGAGTGGTTGCTAATGTGCGAAAGGTTCCAGTTCTTATTGTTGGTGAAGGTAAGGTTGAGAAGTAGTTCGTTTCTCTGGCACACGACGGAGGCGGCTTTCTCCTTCCACTAGGTGTCCTGTTGCTTGTTAGTCATATTTTCAAGGTTTCCATTGCCGGGTTTTAATCCTCTCCATTCGCGAGTAAATTCATCAGCTTTCGTTCATATGCATGCCCAATTTCTGCATCCATTTCGCTGTTGGTTCTTTCCGACTCTATCCTCCACACTTCCTCTACATGGATCTCGCCATCGCTTGCTAGCCAATGCCACATGTTGAGAAGATGAGCAACATTAGAATGCTGGAACACCCCAGCCAATCAGAGCCAAACAGAGCACTGACCGAACGCACGCCAGCCAATCAGAGTGTAGACCGTACAATTCTTTTTCTGAATGACACGCCCATTCGATGATGCGATGCGATTTTGGTTAAAGCCTAGCATGCACTTCTAAAGACTACTCTAGCTATGCTTAGAAAATTCTCAATCTTCAAGCCAAATCCAATCGAACGTAGAGTACGAGAGTCCAACACTAGTTTGGGAACACTAGTTTTTGGATCAGCCTACTGACAAGGGAAGGGTCTGAAGCGTACGTCTGAACGGGGAGAGCGAGTCATATAGGAAGAATTGTCCGCGAGCGGCGCAACGCAGCAGATAGTGACGGTGTTTCATGCGAGGGATGTCGGGGGTTCAAATCTCCTGCGTTGTTGTATTTTTGCATTTCTACAGATTGATTGAGATTTGAAACATTATGACGTCTATACTGTTTTCAGAGGCTTTTTGCGCAATTTTCCAGCTGCATGCTGTGGTTTTCAACATACTTACTTTGATACTTTGATACTTTGATGGTCCTTTTTTCGGCTGGAAATCTTCTCATCCGGGACCACAACTCTTCCAGACCGCTCGATCTCTGGCTGCTTGCATCCAGTGAGGCAGACTCCGCTCTCTGAAAGATCTTGAGAATGAATCTGCCCATCGCGTTGACGGTCGTCCCAGTGGTCTCTTATGGTCTCTCTGGAGCCATTCTGTAACACGGAGATCCATCTATCGTCCTTTCGTCGAAGCAGGTGTCCGGCCCAGCGATATTTGGACTTCTTCATGTACTGCAGCGGGTCTGCTAATTGCGACTTCTCCCGTAGCTCCGAGCTTCGTAGGCCTTCTTGCCATTGCTGACGAAGGCTTGTCCTCAGAAGACATCTCTCCAGTGCACGATGCGTAGTTTGCATCGCTCTGGCGATTGTCTTGTTGTCGGGCCAGGTTTCCGTCGCGTAACACACCGCAGGCAGTACAGAGGCGTTGAATATCGAGGCCTTGAGGCCAGGATCCTTGACCTGATCGGTGACTTCGCGAATCGAACTGAAGGCTGCCCATGCTGCGCGTCTCCTGCGGGCGATTTCAGGAGCGAGGTCGTTATCCATGTTCAGCTCTCTTCCCAGATAGACGTAGGAGTCGACCTGTTGTATAGCGACTCCATTTAACCTTACGAGTCCCGTGTCACATCACTGGTTGACCATAAACTGCGTTTTGGACATATTCATGTCCAATCCAATCTTCATACCTACCACATTGAGCTCGTTCAGCATTTCCTCGACTTCTGCCGTGCTGGTAGAGATGAGAACAATATCGTCGGCGAAGCGAAGGTTGCTGATCCGTTTACCGTCGACAAGGTAGCCTTTATCGTCCCAGTTCAAGTCTTTCATAGCATCCTGGAGTGCCGCTGTGAATGGCTTAGTAGAAATCGTGTCTCCCTGCCGTACTCCTTTCCCGATAGGAACTTTAAGCTTTCGGTCGAACAACTGGATGGTGGTCGATGTGTTCGAGAAGCATTCGTCGAGAAGTCGGATGTAGATCGATGGTACACCAGCATGCACAAGCACGTTCAGAACGGCGTTGAGTTCCACAGAGTCGAACGCTTTCCGATAATCCACGAAGACAAGGACAAGTGGGATGTGGTATTCGCGGCTCCTTTCGATGAGTTGTGAGACAGTCTGAATATGGTCCATGCAGGAGAAAGAGAGTTTTCAACATAATGATGTATAAATGTTCAACACCAGTGACACACGGACACAAAGTGCATGAAGCAGCATTGGTCACAATATGACATTGCAGGCGTACAAGAGACCCAAGAACTCGGGAGACGCCGATTCCATTGCGACTCCAAGGACCCCCTACTCCTTTGGTTCAACGACTTGGCAAAAGAGAAACACATTTTCATACTAATTGAGGGGTGGGAGTTCTTCCCATATGTCCCCTCTCCCCGTTCAGATATACGCTTGAGACCCTTCCCTCGTGAGAGGATTTAGGTTACAAGTTGGACGGGTTTAGCTTCGAAATTAGAAGTGGTCGGATTAAATGGACAGCTGAATTTGCTTCGTCTCGTTGACGATTTGGATAATTTAGGCGTGTCAAATTCGTGTCCCTTAACAATTCGATATCTCTGCTTCACCTCCTTGTTCTCTTCGGGTGCCAGTTTTAGGGCGTTGTTTAGAGTTTTTTCAAGCATCGACGTCCCAGTTGTTGGTCCACTCTCCTGCTATGGAATTGCTCTCAAAGACGGCAGTGTAAAGCGCAGTGGTTGAGTATGAGCTGAGAATCAACAGCACAGCGCAAAACACAGTTGTCTTCAGAAAAATGAATTATTGATGGAAGTACGCCCACCTAGACGAAAATTGTGGCGAAATTTCGCCGTGTGGACGCCTTAGTACCGCGTTCACCCTGACCAAACCTTTTCCCTCCAGCACAACTAGAGAAGATGACAAGTTGTTACCACATCGGTACAGTGAGGCTCCACAGCCCAATCTAACGGGCAAGAATGTAAGCATCTTTGGACGCACGGTTGTTGAGATTGCGCACTGCACTCGTTAAGAACGTCGCGACCGTAATGTTTGATGAGCTGCACCAACGTCATTCACGTGAAGTGCGTGGTGAATGGGTTTAGATTCTATGCTGGACCATGCAGAAGCTCCCCTTTGCGCTCTACGTTTTATTGCGCATGAATACTTACATAACTTTCAACCATATCTGGTATTTTAAGCTGAATCTAGAAGTTAAACAGCTACGTGCATTTTCGATCAAAAATAGAGTCCCTCAGCTGAGAAACCTCAAAATTACTATTACTATTACTATTTGCTATTCATTGCGTGCCAGAGCATGTCGAAAAGAGTCAGCAAATCAGCGGATTAGAAGAACAATTTTAAACAGAACATAGAGGAAACCACCACAGACTACAAAATCATAGCTAGCGATCACCGTGATCGTGCAGTATATAGTGTCAAAACTGAGGCGAGTTAAATGTAATCAACATAACGTCAGGCTCGTGAACGATGGACAAAGCTTGCTCGAGCAAGTATCATTGACAGTACGTTTAAAATTGTTGAAACGAATGGGAAGCTCTACCTTTTTGGTTAATTGCGCAAACTCTACAGCTCCACGGCATGTGAAGAAACGCCGCCTGTCTATTGATTTTGGCCTTGGAATTTTTGGTCTTTTTTGGCGATGAACGAGCCAGTTTAAGAGAAGCTTTCAGCTTTAATCTCAACCCAACTATGAATGGCCTTATAAGCCATTTTATGTCAATCTTGGCACTTTACATATCAAATCGGACACTTTTGAAGCCAAATTCCACATTTTTCAAAACAAAGCGGACTTTCTTTGAAATAAATTCAAATTCGAATTCAAAAGCGTCCAGCTAACTTAGAAGAGTGTCCAATTTCAATTTAAAGGTGCGCAATTTGGCGTGAAAATTGTGTGCTTATATCTCCATCCTTCCGAGGGTTATGTACTGTGGTGCCCAACGGTCGTTTCTTCGTTACACTGATCCAGGGCAACGCTGTTTTTGCCGTGGAAGGTGACGATTCGCGAAAAATGAGGGCGAGTAATTAGTTCAGGGTGGCGGCGATGTGTGATCTCATACATAATAACCTCACTAGATTACTCGAATATTACTGCGTTTGTTTTCTGTCGGGCAAATAGGATTTTCCGCGGAAATTTTTAGGAGCTGTTCCATCGGTCGCTTTGCGTACTGTTCCGGTGTACACCGTCAACAGTTCGCTCCCACAGTGCGGCAATATCGTCCTTCTAACGTGTTCGAGTATGATTCTGACGTCTTGTCCAATAAACTTCCGACCCTCTCTTCCACGCCATATGTCTGATTTGCGAATAAGGGCCTTCAGTACTTCTCGCAGTGCCGTGGTCTTCATAAATAAAGTAGCTGTATGTGTAGCGTTAAACCATGGAATGCTGCCCTTCCTCGCGTCAGAATTTCGCTAATTGAAACCATTTGTGTAGTTTTTTCTCACTCGCAACTGTCGCGTTAACTAATTGATCGACAAATTAATTTTTTCGTGGTGTGGATGTAACCCACGCGTGAAGCACTGCATTGTGTGGATAAGAGAAGAGTACAGTGGAGCTACATAAAACATACCGCATTGTAAGCGCCACAGCATTAGGCGAGAGCGAAGTTTTCTGAAACCTTCCAGAGTTTTCTCTGGAACGAACAATCTTCTCGTGCATGAGAATCCTACCGAATTACACTAACAAAGCTTTTGGGCATACATAAACTGATAAAAGTAACAATAACCCTAGATTTTTTTGGAAATAGGTGCTACTAATCAGTAGTCTCGAAGCGTTTTTAAAGACCCGCTCGAATTCTACATACTACAAGCGTTTCTGACTAAACTAGTGACAGGAACGAGCTACAAAATGACGCATTATTCATGAGCTCAGCTGACGATTGTTAGCTGTTGTGGCCTCAGACGGATATTCGTAAATTTTTGACAGAATTGAAATTGATAGTGTGGGTTAACCTTCCTCAAAGTTCAACTGTTTGAAGACACACGTAAGGACTTAAGGGACAACTAATTCTATTAAGGGACTTCCGCTCGTGTTTTCTAGTTTCTTATTTAAGATGAAAAGCATTTCTGAGCCATCGCTTAGTCGTACAGCTCTCAGCAATATCCGAAGGGTCGACTGCTTGGGTGGCGGCCCTCTTTTCAGCGTCTTTCTCCGCGGGCGCAACGAAACTGTTATTTTTATTTGGAGTGCCCTTTGTAATCTAATTCGTATATTGTAGTAATATATCTAAATGCTTTGTTGTTCGACTAGCCGTACCGTCGAAAATCTGTTCTACAAGCTAAGGGGTGTTACAGTGGAAACAACTGCTGACGTTTGTGATCATGGCTCCTTAATATTCAAGAACCTGAGTTTTGATTGGCATTATAAAGCATTGGTCAAAAAAGCTAACTGTTGCATCTAGAGCCTTTTTAAAGCGCGGAAGACCAGAGATCCTCAAATCTTTCCGCGGGCGTACAGGACACATATTAAGCCCATGGTAAAGTGACAAGAACAACAGTTTTCAGACCTTCAAAGAGGAAATACACTCTTCTTTTATAAAATGTTCAGAGCTGCTTCAGTTGTAAGTTGATGTCGAGATGTTCTGGGTATGACTGTTACCAGATACCACTGGTGCTGAGTGAGCTGAAATATTAGGTCCGTTACACCACCTTCGCGAGCGTAACATCCACGATATCCCGTGGCCTATCAACTGTAAAACTCTGCCCGGAAAGATAAGCTGCGAGTTTGAGTCTTGTCTGAAGCAAGAGTTTTTCCCGCAACTGAACAGCCTTCCAACACACTTTGACAGGATTTTTATGGCTAACAAAGGTGCAATTACTTAAAGTGAAAGCTGCAGATAGAAGTGTGTGTGTGTGTTCGTTTTCGCCTGCTGCCTTTTGCACAGAGTGTGGCTGTCCACGTAGTCCCCTAAGCGACGATATAATTGCAAGTGCGCGCTCCCATACCTGACGCGGAATGCGTCTCGCGAAATTCATAGCGGATTAGCTCTTGGTTCAAGGAGTGCCCTATTCAGACGAATGCGATCGCGATGAATACTTCATCGTCTGCTTCTGGGCTATATAGCGTTCACGGAGAAAACATCGCCTCATTCTGACTTGCTGTGACGAACTGCTTCTGCAGGGTGAACTCGAAGTGGCCCATGTCCCCTCAAGAGTGGCCGCGGTTCGATTCCGAACCCGCCTACTCCATAGAGCCCGTGTGACGCTTCTATTTGTTTCGGCGCGGCACAATACGTTCACTCACGGACATCCGACAAACTCATTAACACGACCGCATAAGAGTCGAGAACTGACGCATAGCTAATGTGTCTACTCGCTTCGTCAGCAACTATTGTAGCTTTCGTCTCTCGCGTTGCTATGTGTTCAGCTTGCGAAAATGTTTGTCGCTTTTGGACACTGTCATTTTGCACGGTCTACATGATTTCTTATTAAATTTTCATCAACAACATATGCCGGTATGGCCGCCAGCCTGAACGGAATTCGATATGTTCAAAACGCAAACTTTTTCGCTTTGTGAACGAAGAATTTTGAACGAAGCTGCTCTTCCACTGGCTTTCCGCCTTTCGGTTTGGCTTTGTTTTCAACAGCAATCTAAAGCAAAACCTGTGCACTTCGGCCTAAAACCCATTGAATGGTTTCGATCCTTAGGCCAAAAGAACACTTGAGGAAGCGATGACTTTCACATGTCATTCATTCATTCATTCATTCATTCATTGTGCCAATTACATTTGACAGTATAGATGGTGACGAAGTAAGGCGTAGTTCTTGGCCTGTGATAAGAGATCGAACAATATATACAGTCTTCATCCATTCTAAGAGGAGATATATCAGAAGCCGTACAGACCCCAAACCTCAATGTTATGATCACAGTAACCAACACTTCGATATAACAAAATGGTTACATTACAGCTGCGAAGGCATATGACTTAAGAATTGTTTCCGACAGTGGTTGTGAAGGGGATTGATATGCTAACTAAAGGAATTTATCTTAATATCTGAGCGAGATGAGTCTGGAATGCATGGGAGTTTCTGTATATGAAAAGCTCGTTGTTCAAACTGTTCCATAGAGTTACGTTCCTTTCGAGGAACGACTTTTTGTACTGAGTCGTATTTGGTTTATCGGGTCTTATCCGTATGGATGTCCCCTATTAATACCAATTCGACGGGAAATTTCAAACAGAGATACTAAGACTGCTCTCATTTGTAGTCAATTGTATATTGTTGCAAGATCTGTAATTTTTCTTCTGAATTCGAAAGAAGTTGGGATAGGCGTTGCTCATACGAAAGGTCCGGATCTATCCTAGTCCGGGGGCCACATAACTAAAAGGTATGATATGTAACAAATCCACTTGAGACTTACCGAGCGGCTCCCACATAGCAACATGGGACTAAACAAGAAAAGTCACAAAAAAGCGAAAAAAAATACTTTTGTTGCGGTTGTAAGCCGTCAAAGTTGTGTGCCCTCCTCACCATGTTAGATCCTGGTTATAACATGTCAGCCGGTGGCCAGCACGCGGCATGCGGCTTCATCGCCCTCCCCACCATGTTAGATCCTGGTTATAACATGTCAGCCGGTGGTCAGCACGCTGCGTGCCTCCATTCCGTCGCTCTTTGCCCGCCGAGACGGTTGTAAACCGCGGCGATTTTTTATTTTTTTTTCGTTTGTTCTCTGGTTTTCCGTTTCTTTTAGGTTCCAGCTCGTTCTCTAGGAGCCGCTCGGTAAGTTTCAATTCATTTTGTTGCATACTTCTTAGTTATGTGCCCCCCCCCCCCCCGGACTGGGATAGATCCAAAGGTCCATTTATCCACAACGGCGGAACGAACGATATGTCCAGCTTTGTTGGACCATTTCAATTTCTGTACTTAAGCTACTTTTTTGTGGCGACCAAATTGGTAAGCAGTAGTCGTAGCCTTAGTCTTAGTCTCCTAGTTTGTCTAAATGTTCATTTAAAACGTTAGTTAGAAGAAGTTTGGATTTACCTCGTAATTACTTCTTATAAGTTTTTCAAGTCGTACTGCCTTCTTTTCTCCATTTGTTCATTGAATCGTTTTGCGTGTGTAAGCAGACGCTTTGAATAAATGAATATCATGTGCCATATCTATCGAAGAGCGCAGTTAAAAGCATGCACTTGCTACCATGAGTTTGTGAACACTCGCATTATTTTTTACTTCATTTCCAGCACGCTTTAAACACACCGCATTTCCAAGCATTTTATGGATTTTTCTCACTGCAGCTCTTACAGTACTCCACATGTTGACAACGTTGAGCACTGCCAAAACATTAACTAATAATGAGCGAAACGGCTCTATCGCAGAAACGCGTCGCTAAAAACATGCTGAGTGTTTTTCTGTTCTAGTTAGCCCTTACTTGTTTTAGGAATCGATAGCCCACGATTATTGTTAGATTCCAGAGTAGTTCGTCCCCATTTTTCTCACCACAACTAACTTTTCTAACACATTTCGAAGTCTTCAATTTGCCATGCGTTTTCGAGAGAATTGCAAATCTTCTTAAACAAGGACTAAAATGTGATCGAAAGACTACGACTGCCACATCCCCATACTCACTTTACTTGTTTAAATTCATTCTCGACCGGGATCGTAACGCGTCTAGGATCGCTATCTTGGTGGAAATTCTATCAGAATGGAACGATCTCTTAGGGTCGTGTAGTAGACGTAGACGTTATTGACTACCTTCACTTGAAGTCGTATTGTTAGCCAGATAGATTGGTCCAATTCGTTCTTAGCTGACGCTCTTGGTTTTCTGCTAGCAGGGACATTTGTATCCTTTGTGTATTGCTAAAGGCACTAGAACTAAGCCGTTCTTATGATATCCAGTTAAATCCCTTTTCTAGACTAAACCAAACAAGTTTTAGAACACTCCATCTTCCTACTGACGAAAACAGTGAGAGTTAAGAAATTGGTAGCTGCTTACATCTGTTACTCAATATTGATTGCGAACAGTCTTTGTACTGGTGGCGATGTCCGTTCCTCCTCGTGGTGCCACTGGAAACTGCCGTTTGGTGAGCTAAGCTAAGCACGGACACTCGAATGCAGGCGACAGGCCCTTGTGACAGGCCGGCCTACGAAGATCCATGTCACATCACATGGTGTATGAATAGTCACGTTTCTAGAGATTGTGCTACGGCGTCCGCGGGAGCCGACGCGCACTCGCAAAGCCCGGCGAGTGTGGAAAGTATGCGAGGGTCCCTGATGCGAGGACGGCATCGGGGGGCAACTGAGCTAGTCCGAAAGTCCCGTAACGTAAGCAGGACCCGCGTGG
This sequence comes from Heligmosomoides polygyrus bakeri, assembly GCA_947359475.1. NCBI lineage: Eukaryota > Metazoa > Nematoda > Chromadorea > Rhabditida > Heligmosomidae > Heligmosomoides > Heligmosomoides polygyrus. Next base: position 111,991,329 of record OX375866.1, read on the forward strand.
CAACGCTGAATGTGGGTACGTTGACGGGCCGCTCGTGCGAGTTGGTTGAAGCACTGGAGCGTAGAAGAGTTGATTTCTGTGCGGTGCAGGAGACGAGGTGGTCCTGCAGCAAGTCAAGGGACATAGGACGTGGCTTCAAGGCCGTTCTATGTGGAAGTCCCAGGACCACCAGTGGTGTCGGAATAAACTCCGAACGATTTCGTGACTCGATTGTAAGCGTTGAACGCTATGACGATCGGTTGATGAAGATCGTTGTCGCCGCGAAGGAGCGACTCTATCACTTCTTCTCTGCGTATGCTCCGCAGACTGGCTGCTCCGATCAAGCCAAGGATGAGTTTTGGAGCCTGCTTGATGAGAAGACAGCAGAGGTACCTCCGAAAGATGTCATCATAGTCGCTGGTGACCTTAATGGGCACGTAGGTGCTACGAAGGACGGGTACAGCTGTCATGGTGGTGTCGGATACGGGTCACGTAACGCCGATGGTGAGCGCATTCTTGAGTATGCGGAATCTCATAATCTCACCATCGTGAACACCGTCTTACGAAAACGCGACTCCCACCTCATCTCATACTATAGTGGGAGCTCCAAGTCTCAGATAGACTTTGTCCTTGTGAATGATCGCGACCGGAGCATTGTCACAGACGCGAAGATCGTGCCGTATGAGACGGTCGCCCTACAGCATCGACCGCTGATCTGCACCCTAACGATCGCCCCTCCGAGGCTGAAGCAGATCGAGCGAAGCGGTGCTGCAAGAATCAAGTGGTGGCGAATGAAAGAGAAGGAAGCAGCTGTGATTTCCCGCGTACGGTTGCCGACAGTCACGACTGTCGACGAGACTTGGAAGATGGCGACCGACGCGATACGTCAAGCTGCGCAGTCGGAACTCGGCATTACGAAGCCTGGACGACGCAAAGTCGACAAGCAGACATGGCTGTGGACAGACGATGTGAAAGCGAAGGTTCGAGAGAAGAAGTCGCTGTATCATGTGTTTCTCGGCGATAAAACAGCCGACAACTGGCAGAAGTATCAGAAGGCGAAGAAAGCTGCAAAGAAGGCCGTGGCTGTTGCAAAAGCCACTCATTATAGTGATGTCAACGAGAAGCTCGCGTCGCGCGATGGTGAGCGGTTTTTGTACCGACTTGCTAAAACCCGCCATCGCCAAAGCGAGGATATCGAAAAGTTCTTTGGCATCAATGATGAGAGCGGCCATCTTCTGACAGACCGCAAAAAGGCGCTGAAGCGATGGCGTGATTACTTTGAGGAAATTTCCACTATGGAATTTCCTCATCCGGCCATTCCTTCTGTGGCTTCTGTACACGGTCCTGTTCACAAGATCACCGTGGAGGAAACAGAAGCGGCTCTGAAGAAGATGAAGCCCGGTAAGGCGACAGGGCCGGATGATCTGGCAGCCGATGTTTGGAGGTCGAAGCTCTGGTATCCTGCTGAGTGGTTGACTGAGTTCTTCAACCAGGTAGTAAAGGAGAGGAAAGTACCGGAGTGTTGGCATAACAGTACGACGATTCCGATTTGGAAGAAGAAGGGCAGTCCTGCAGACTGCTCCAATTATCGTCCGATTCGCTTGCTTTCGCACAGCATGAAGATCTTCGAGCGAATCCTCGATAGACGAATTCGTGAAATCGTCAATCTCTCCGACAACCAGTGCGGTTTCGTGTCTGGTTGTGGGACCATTGATGCTGTACACGCCGCCCGACTCCTGGTGGAGAAGCATCGCGAGAAACAGAAGCCGGTGCATATAGCCTTTCTCGACTTGGAGAAGGCCTTCGACCGCGTACCTCGTGAGGTTATATGGTACGCCTTACGACAACACAACGTACCTGAGGAACTCATAGAGTGGGTGCGGATGCTCTACTCTTGCCCAAAGAGTAGAGTTCAAGCTGCAGCTGGAACCTCAATGGAGTTTCCCATCTCTGTTGGGGTGCACCAAGGTTCTGCGCTTTCTCCACTCCTCTTTGTTGTCGTCATGGACGCCATTACGAGAGATCTTCAGAAGCCCGTCCCATGGACGCTGCTTTATGCTGATGACGTGATGCTCGCTTGCGAAGATAAAGATGATCTCGAGCGGCAGGTGCAAGCTTGGTGCGACCGCCTGGCGAGGTTTGGACTCAAATTGAACGTCAACAAGACCGAGTACCTAACGACTGACGTAAACGAGTCCGGCTCCATTAAGATTGACGGCACTGAGCTTGCACGCACATCGGTTTTCAAGTACCTGGGGTCAGCAATAGCGTCTGACGGCAGTCTGATGGTTGAAGTGAACTCACGCGTGAGTGCAGCTTGGTCCAAGTGGCGTTCGCTAACTGGCGTGCTCTGCGATAGGAAGATGCCAGAGCACCTCAAGTCGAAGATCTACAGAGCAGTCATCCGGCCGGTAGCGATGTACGGCGCTGAGTGTTGGCCTGCGACCAAGGAAGTTGAAACGCGCCTCAGCGTCATGGAGACGAAGATGCTGCGCTGGACGGCTGGAGTCACGCGCATGGACCGCATCCGAAATGATGCTATTAGGCAGAAGTTCGGTGTCGCGCCGATAGCGGACAAGATGCGCGAAGCTCGCTTGCGATGGTACGGCCACGTTCTGCGTGGGGAAGAAGACAGCGTCCGCAAGATAGGCCTTGAGTTGGAAGTGCCAGGAAAGCGGCCTAGAGGGCGCCCGAAGCAGCGTTGGTCCGATACGTTGCACGTGGACATGAAAGTAACTGGCGTCCACCCTGATGAAGCGCAGGATCGAGAAAGGTGGCGTCATGACACCAGAAGGGCGGACCCCGCTACGAAGCGGGACAAACGCTGAAGAAGAAGAAGATGAAGAAGAAGAACAGTCTTTGTACTACATACCGAAATTTCTTCTTTGTGTTAACGTTGTCATTACCATTGGCTTTATCATAAAAAAGCAAGCTTTCGCAAGCATAAGGGCGCAACTGTGCGTCAACGTTAACTTTCGCTCCTTACACAACAGGGGAGGGGGACGTTCTCTCGAGAAAGCCATGTGCACTCAGGAACCCTGTTTCCGAAGTCTGTTGCTTTATGCGATGGAATAGGCAAGAGAACCCAGGTTTTCGTAAACAGAAATGTCAACATCAACTCCGATATCGACCGGAATCACTACCTATCTATCAAAGAGTTTGTCCGTCGATGACGTTTCGGCAATATGGGAACGCCTCAGCGTATCTCGTGCGATCAAGATTTCCTGGTCAACATGGGGTGCTGTGGCGGCAGAAGAAACGCTGGCTCTGGGTGCTTGACACAACAGCAACTCAACGCGTTTTTTATCCAGAAGACCTGCCGCAAACGTCGTCCAAGGTGCGTTTGGATCAAGATATAGTTAAAGAGAGAACTTCTGAGAGTGTCTAGTAAGTTGGAGGGGCAGCAGGGGCGGGGGGGGGGGGAACCACTAAAGAGGAACCAGTAAAGGAGGCGGAGCAGTAGAAGAGACCGGTAGGTGGTGGTTCAGTAAAGGGGCGCCAGTAAGGAGGGGCCAGTGGGGGGGAGACATCACATTTTCTCTCAGATTTAACCGATTGGTGTAGCAGTTGCGTGACTGTGATCGTCATCGGACGGGCTTCACAGCAGGTGGAAAGTTTCGATCGATAGGCTGATATCAGTCGATATTATCGATTTCCTGACCAGTGATGTCGGTTTTCTGCCAACCGATTTAGCTGGGAGATATGAGGGTACTAGGGCCGACGGAAGTGCTTTACAGAAGGTAGAAAGTTCCGATCGGAAGGCCAATATCGATCGATATTGTTGATTTTAGTTTTAAAGTGGCGTTCCTTTGTTTGCTTGGCTGTCAGTGGCGGTTAGGCAATCCGTCCGTGCTGTAGCGGTCGCCCGTGGGAATCGATTTTTACCTCAGGATGATCGCTTGAGGATGAGGAGTGAAGATGGTCGCAGTCAATTTGGCGCTAGAGAGAAGTGGGGGACCGCACTGTGAAGTGTCAGGAGCAGAGATGTGCGGAAATTTTTCTGGGAAAACCGGAAGACGAAGGACGGAACGGAAACGCTCAAAAATGACCGGGAACCGGAATACGAAACGCGGAAACGGAAATGACACATATTCGCCATTTCTTCAACAGTGCATCTGAAACGGCGTCAGAAGCGGCTTCCATTGCGTATTTCTTGCTCAGAACTTTGCGAGCAGCAGAATCTCCCACAGATTAATGCTCATCCTCATCATAACATAGCATAACCTAGCATGGGTTCATTATATTGTTATGATAACCTTTGAGCTATGGCTAGAGCAATAAGCGAAAACAAATTTAGGGTCTTATCCTACTATTTCAGCATACAGTCTCTCTGCTGTGTCCATATCTGGCTCCTGCGACGGGTTTTTCGCTGACGTTTTTGATGCTGCAATTTTCTGAACCTTGACTGAATCAACAATTGAGGCTACTTTCAGACCCGCAAAAAAAAAACTGACTCGGGTGAAGTCTAAAGCTGGAGTAGCCACCAAGATCATTTTCCAACCAGGAAAGAGATTCCTCTCAACATTTTTGGAAAGCTGTGGCATCATGGACGACATGATGACTGCACATATATCTGCATACTCAACATTAGCAGTTACATTACACTCACCAAACTAGTTCTCAGAATTCATTCTGAGATCTAACAATAGGATGATAACTGGATGACTGATTAGTCATGGTGGGGTCCACACTTCCACAGGAATGTTAAGTCTGGGCCAGCCTGGAACTCCCACGTCCAAGGTGACACAGCTGGACAGTTCCTAGATGTTACCACGATATACGGGTGAGTGCTGATGGGCCCCACGAGGTGTGGATGTTGCGTTCGATCAAACAGCGCCGGTGGTGTAATGGCGTAGAGCATTCCCACCCGGTCAGAAGGAGGTGCGGGTTCGAGTCCCGCCTGGCGCTAGAAGTTTTGATCGCAACAAAACATCGTTATGACAGCTCAAAACCTCGATACCAGCCAATTGAGACTTGAAGAAACTGATTTGAAACAGTTCCTAGATGGTTCTTGAAGCAACAGTTATGTCAGAATTCAACAAGTCGCCCTAGTCAATCAAAATAACTTCTCCTAATAGATAGTCGTGATGCTTCATTAAAAAATGAATTGCATTACTTCATATGGATGAATATAACACCTAACGAAATTAAAAGATGAAATTTACACCTTCGATCAGGAACACTGATGTAATCTCGGGGCAGACAACCGCATGGCACAACTTCTACTGAACCCTTTATTTCATGACACTGCGCGATATGCTTACAAAGTTTTTGTAGCTATTTGTAACCAATGGATGAAGAATTTTATGATCATTCAAATGTTGAGTGCACTTTCTTGGCATACAATGCATACATAGTCTTTGCTGGCCCATTAATGTTGCCCTGCACTCAGCCCTTCCCATTTTTGAGTACCTTTTTTTTGGTAGTCTAACCAATTCCAAGAATATAAATACTAGAGTTGTCGAACAGTACTTCTCTCACTATTATATGAAGAAGAACCCTTTTTAATTGATAAGCAGATTGTGTTCAATAAAAATCTAGCGTCGAGCAGTGCCCATTTCCGTTTCCGCCTTCCGGTCCAAAAACAGGCGGAACACGGAACGGAACGGAAGACCCCAAAATGGCCGGAAACCGGAATTCGGAACACGGAAACGGAACTTCCGCACATCCCTGGTCAGGAGGATGTCGGACAATCAAAGTCGACAATCGCACTCTGTGAGCAGAACTGTCCTAGATCCTTCGGCAAGGATTTGTGCCCTCAAACTCGCCGGACCTGAACCCACTGGATTACTCGGTCTGGAGCCATGTACACCAAAGGGCTTCTCCGAGCTCTCACCAAAGTTTGGTGAGTTTGAAGGCATCCCCACTTGGGAAATGGCAGAAGATCGATGACGACTACCTCCTGCCTACAATGGAAGCGATCACCAAATGACTCGAAGCCTGCGGGTTTGTACGTGAGGTGTCTCCCTGAGTTACGTTAGCGCGCCACCGCCCCCGATTACGATAGCGTGACGGGTTGTCGAGCCCACCTCGGACGAGGTGCAACGGATGAACAGAGCAGACTTTCTGTCGTAGGGTAGTGATTGACGACTTTATTCGTTTTTCGCTCTTTTTTCTCCTTGCTTCTTGGGGGGGGGGGGGTCGCCTTATAACACACTTCAACAAAGGCAAAAATATCGAATTAACCCATTCTGCTAGTAGGGACTGCGCTCAGCTAACGAACTATAAAACAAGCAAAAGAATGCAGGAGAAGTTGAAAAGAGAACATGGGCTAAGCTAAAGCTACGAAGCTGCCGTACATTAAAGAAGTGTAAAAAAAGAAGAAACTTGGTGTGTTGCTCCTTTTATCATGTCGTCTTTGTAATCTCAGAGGCGGCATGTGGTCGGACCCAAAACTTGCTGAAAATAAGAATATCGAGCAAAAAAAAAAAAAGAAGAGAAAGGATCAGGTCTAGTCTGCTTCCGCACGGAATGTGCTCCAGGGCAGTGCGCGCTCTGCTCAACCCTTCTCATCTCGTAGTGAACCCTCGTCCGTGGCGGGCGCGGCACACGGTCCCGGACCTGGTACCTCGGTAACAAAAATAATAATGGACTATCTGCCGTTCCTTATCGTTATTTATGACGAAAAAGCCAACGGACTATTTTGTAACCACCCGGTATCCAAAACCAGCTAGAAGAAATTACCAATGGCAAGTAAATTCTAGTTACGAGATTCTTAGGTGTCGCCATATAGAAAGTAGTGGAGCAAACGTTCCAGAACTACTCCATGGTTATCTAAGGTATTAGTCAGTGTCATATATGCAGCCATTGTTTCCGTCCATACTAGCTCGCGGCATATCGATCGTGCGCTTCGACGCATGCGCCGCGAGACCCCATGGAGACTCAGAGGCGAATTTCCACCTGAACGCTCCCCCCCCCCCCCCCCATTCCACTTTTGTGGCGTGTCGACTGTTGAGATGTCAATTTCGAGCTCTAATGCAAGCATGGGTCAGTTGTCCTCGTGTACATAGTGTAGCGTTTTTCGCGATAAACTCCAGTAATGACGGAAAATATGAGGACATTTCATTATCCTCCAACACAGGTCAGCATAGGCTTATTGCTTATGACTAGTTTGTCATGAGATTATCGGAATTATTATTTCTGCCGCCTGCTTTACTTCCCGTACATTCCGTGTAAGGGTATTCTGTGCATTTGGTTTCCGACTATTAGGCAAGCAAGAGGCCTGTCTCTTTTTTCGCGCCAAACTTCCCGAACACTTGGAATACGAGGCAATCTACAATTGAAATAACCCACTCGGTGCGTCTCTCCGAATGCAATTACCGCCGGGGATTAAAGGACTAGGACTGAGTGTTCGCTCTTCTGAAACAGCCGTTTCGATTTCACATGCATACATCTTGTGGCAAGAATGCTTCTCTTTCAGCGTCGATGTCGCGCTTTAAATTACATCCCCTTTCCTCTCCATGTCCTTGTTCGTGTAGCGCAACACTTTTTGTTCAAAAAACCTGAACAGCGACGTTTCACTAAAGGAATTCAAAGGATTAAAAGGATTCGGCTTAATTTTACGAATTTCATATTTTTAAATAATATAAAAGGGTTAGTTTACATGTTTCTTTGGGAAACAAAAATAAAAATAAAACTAGGATTTTGCGCAAAGGGATGCTAAACATTAGACTCGATTTGTATTTCACAGCCCTCATCTGTTAGTTGTTTATTTCAAAACCCTGAGAGGGGGGGGGGGGGGGGTTGGGTGCGCTTCTTCGGATCAGTCCCACGGTCCAAATAAAGGCGTACGTAGTAGCCAAATCGATCGATCGCGTCGCTCGATCGATTTGTCCACGATAAAAACCATCGCCTCGCTCGACCTCAAAGGTATTGCAAACGGGATGGCAAGTGACAGTCCAATAGTGACATTCAGAATAGTGACACTAGGAAAATTCTAGGCGCTATGGTAGTTGGGGGGGGGGTCACCTTGCAAAAAGTGCTATAGACACGAAAAAAAGAAACGGTAACACACTGATAGTAAAGAAAACAACCAAACAATGTTATAGCTCTGTTCTGTGCTGACGCTGACGCGGAGGAGAGCACAGATTTAGGCAGGGGAAGGGACTCCAGGGTGTGGCTCGAGAGGCGCACCCGTGCTAGAATTGCCTACATCCTGGAGTTCCCTTCCTTGCCAAATTCGGAAGCACGTAAAACACGGATCTGTAATCGAAAAGCGGAGATAAGACTGCATTCACATTCGCTGTATGTAGCTACTAGCCGCGGCTGCCCGCCGCGGCAGGCCATGGTGACCTCCAACTACCATAGCGCCAAATTCTACCTCGATAAGAAAGCTTCCTGTATTTTATAGCGTCACAATCAAACATAGGGAACTGTTATTTAAATCTGCACACAATCTTCAAAATCCTTTCAGGAGTCATAGACGTAGATGTTTCTCATCCCAGTTCTATTCTCTCGTACCTTCTAGAACTAGAGATGACTCGGAAAAGATCTTCTAAAGCCTTAGAACCACACCAAGGTCTGGGGGTTTTGCTCGCAGGGCAGGATCAACATATTTCTCTTTAAAACTAAATTTTTGTATTGTCGCACAGGTTTCCGGGTCTTTCAGAAATATCGCTGAAAGGAGGTCGCTTCTTTTTTTAAACTTTAATGTGTTCTATATCGTCCTTCTTATTTAGTAGCTTGTTTCTTTTTCTGAAGTATGTCTTATACCACTTAATAGATTATTATTAGTTATTGACAGTCAACGTTGCTAAGACGTGATCTTGATGTGGCTGCAATGAGAGCTTCCGCTGCTTGGTCTCCGGTGGAAGTACTGCCGGACTCGCAACGTAGTAGAGGCTCTGCAACCTTGAAGACTTATGTTGGAGCGGTCACTCTGTTTGCGCTATATAGTGGTGAGGCTCATAGCCACCTTCATTTTCTCCCTCCTGTTTATCGATGGTAACCAATGCTTCATCTCCAGCGCCTCCTTAATCTTCCTCTCCACCGTACCCTGCAAGTTCCTGTGGAGAACTGACACCCATGCGGGGGTGGGTCTCGTATGTGCCCCACGGTGCTTCGAAAAAGGACTGCTTGCGTAACGATGAGGGCTGCGCAGAGCTCTACAATGCTCATCCATTCCCTTTCGAAGTTGTCTTACTGTTTCGCCTATATAAAATTCTTCACAAGACTAGCAAATCACCTTGCACACCAAGTGAGGGGTGTGGATCTGGCAATTTCTGTCTTCTCTCTCACTGCCTGTGCAGCCCATTCTTTCACCCTGACATTCCGAGGGCGATCGCCATTATTCCTCCATCTCTACGCCGTTGCGGTAATTGTGCTCACATACTTACTCGTCTAACATAGAGCACGTTCCAGACTGCAGGAACCTTCCAAGAGGTGCTGGGTCACGCTAAACGCGTGAAGGTGAGGTGATCCCGCCCTTTATTTCATGAGAGCGTTTGCGGAGGGCAAAGAAATTAGAAAAGAACAAGAATCTAGCCTTCTACGTGGAGGAGTGCCCTATTCTGACACTTTGACAAGGGCGGCAAATCCGACCGCAAACTAGCCTCCAAAGACGGCACCGTGAACTCTTCTACAAGTGGATCTTCCTTTACAATTTCCAAGCCGAAATAGGCCACACTGACTACACTTGTTGCGCTTTTCTAGCGATGACGCCCTTCGACTAGGATAGATCCGAGAACGAATTGTCTTGCCCACCGTGTGAATAGGGGGCACGTACATAGGTGGTAGATGTGAAATTGGGGTGACACTGAGTACTTGGTGGACCTCGAAAAAGTGCTCCTTAGCTTTTTAGTTTGTATGTTATATTTAAGAGGTCTCCAGAATCTTTTGAGACTGCCTTTTCGGAACAAAAAAGGCTGTCTTAATGTCACCTTGACGCAAGTTTTTAAATTTCAGCTGATTCCATCTCCTCAGTGATACGCTACGGTAAAGCGAAGGACATTGGTTGAAGTGGGCAGGGAAGAAAACTATCTTGTCTTCGATGTGAGCCACATTCTTAAAAAGAAAATTGGTTATATGCTCAGCGGAAATACTCCAGCACACTCTAGCTCACATTGAAATTTTATAAAATTTCCAATTTCGGACATCAAAAGAGTCACGTGAAGTACGTATAAGAAGAGTAGGAATTTCAACCTGAGCCCGTTCATAACTTGTAACCTTACTGTTGCAGCAAGTTTGGGTGACATTCCTCGGTCACAGGATCTTGGTATTTCCGCTCTCAAACTTCTGTGCAAATTCTGTGAGTGTTATGAACAGGACTGCCCCTCCCCCGAACTAGTCTGGCACCAGCGTCTTACATGTTGGCCTCCTTCCCCAATCCTCCTAACGTGCAGTCTCCCTCAAACCCGGCGGTAGTCGACCTACCGATCGACCTCCGTTTACCACGAGTACTCGACGCGACCGCACTCGGACTAGCGCCCTAGGGTGGCCTTCGATCTGCTGCCGACCGAGCGATCAACGGCGGTCTGCTACGTTCTCGAGTATTGCCAAGTGGGCGCGACGCACACCGCTCGCGGCGTAGTGGCGGAGGAATAGTGGCGACCGCCGAGGGCCGTGAGGCCAGAGAAGTCGTCGGTCGGAGCACAAGGCGTATAGGAAGCGCTCACCGCTTTACGAAGCGGTTGACATCCATCGCAGAGGAATCCGATATGACAGAAATCATTGGCGGAGAACCACAAGGCGATCGTTGAGGTTTCCAATAACGACATTCCCCGAGCCTCATCCATCATGCAGCAGTTGTCAGGGTAAACGGTCAAACTGAATACGAGAGACCCAAATAAACCAGATTGCCTCCCTTAAGGGGTGAACAAAGTGGTTTGCTGGTCCTATGAAGAATTTGGATAGGCAGAACGGCAAAAACACCTCGATAGAGGATCTGTAAGCATCTCGGGCCTTCAATGCTACCCAGAGAAGTCATTCTCGAAGCAGCAAGACACGCACTAGACCCACCGCTTCGGTTACGGATGCCAACTCTCCACAAGAACTTGTCAGATACGGCGGAGGGAAAGGGTAGGGAAGCGCTGGAAATACAGCATAGGAGGCTATCGAAAAGCAACAGAGAGAAAATGGAGATAGCTGTGACTCTGATCAGTCTGTAGGGCAAGGAGAGTGACTGCTCAGGTTGATTCCGACACACGACTGGCCCCATCACGTCGTCCTATAAATGGCCAGCGTATGTCTCCGGCCTTTCATTTCCGGCCTCAACCAACACTCCCGTTGATCCCAGGTCCATAGAGTTTTGATCGCTGTGTAGATCATGAAACGCATCTATGTGTTGTAGACCTGAAGAAGGGTTCACGGCCCGAGCCGTCCATAATGAACGTTTACTTCGTTCACAAACAGAGTGTTTGGACTATTAATTGTGGGGCTCAGGCAACCAACAATTTTAAAGGGCCTGTAATGTAAACTGCTGGATTTTTCGAAAGAGTAGTTTAGGAAACGGAAGAATCGATAGAAATATCGACTCGTATGAAACCCACTGCCGCCTCCACCAGCCCTTAATGTTACGTCTTTAACGGAACACCGAGTGCTTTCAGTTATGTGTTCACAGCGCGTTCTATTGAAACCTCCAGCGTGTAGAAATCTGTGCAGAGCTCTGTATTGCTGTTCACTTTGTTTGTTCGCGTTATTTTCTCCACAACACCATGTTTACGATCAATACATCCTGAACCCAGCAGCTCCACGTTCCTGGCAGAATCTCTTTCCTTTTTTAATTTTTCGGCTTCATATTCGAAGCTCGCCAGCCACTCCCACTCTATACGCCTGGGCTTTTATGCGGCGCAATCTCGTAATAGGATCACGGACTCTATTGGCAGTGGGACATCCGTTCGTGGGAAGCTCATCACCGTCTGGAAACTAGGATACAGGATGTGTGTCGCCGAAATCGAATTGCACGTGACCTCGAACCGAATTCAAAGCACAGTAGTTGGACACGGTGCTTCGAAGTTTGAGATCGATCCATACACTCAACTTCTTCGACGCCATTCACCGATGTAGGGGTAAACCACGACGTGATTTTCTGGATGGTAGCCACTATAGTTGCGCTCGAACGAACACATGTATTATATTAGAGTAGCCGATTATTCGATAGTTCTATAATTTCGAATATTCGAAAAAATTCGCGCTTATTCGATTTTCGACCATTTGAAAAAATTGATGAGTGAATAAATTCGTTCGTTCATTCGCCCGAAAATTTTCGACATCGAATTTATTCATTCATTCGTATGTTCGATAAAATTTCTCAAAAGCACAACTATAGTACCTATAAGGTTGTACGCGGGTCAGTCGTCTAGAGGAGCCCAGGCACTCCATCTGTCTAGGACCAGTCATCGGTTTAATACTATTCTAGAAGGGGTGAAACACTGCCTTTAGATTGCTTGACCACCGCAATTCGATGTACAGACTTTAGATGGAATCGTTCAAGGTGTCCTCGCTATAGAAAAATCCAAAAAAAGAAAGTATGCATGGCGCATCCAGAAAAGAGTAACACCTAATCGTGTTGGCACATTATTGACAACAACAACAACAACAATAACAACAACTAACCATGCCGAGGTTCCAAGAAGAGCGAAGCTGAAATCTAACTTTCACACTTTTATCTTCTTTACCAGACGTTCAACGGCCTGCCGGCCGCCAAACGTCTGGTTGGGTCTTCGCCCCAAACCCGGAGAATAGAACACTCCGAACGTCTTCTTCTCTTCTTTAGACCTTCTCTCATTCATTACAGTAAAAAACTGGTTTTGCTAGAATGGTATAGCGGAATAGGGCAAAACAGGTCCATCACCTTCACTGGACCAATGGTCCCTTGTCACTGGTTTCCCTTTATTGTCAGCCCTTTTCCGGTTCACCCTTCACTGGTCCCCCCCCCCCCCCCTTCGTCGGTCCCTACTACTGCTCCCACCTTCACTGGACTTCCCCTTACTGGTCCCCTCTTTGCTGGTCATCCTATCCTTCACCGATCCCTATCACTGGTCCCACCCTCACTGCTCCCCCTTTTATTCAGCAACCCTTTTCCGGTCCCCTTCACTGGCCCCCTTCCCCCCATTCACCGGTCCCCATTAGTGGTACCTTCCTCACCGGTCCCCCTTTACCTGGTTCCCTCTTTCACTGGTTAACCTTCTATCGGTCCCCCTTTCACTGGATCCCTCCCCTCCTTCTCCGGTCCACCCTTCGCTGGACCACTCCCCCCCCCCCCCCCCTTCACCGGTCCCCATTACTGGTCCCTTCCTCACCGGTCCCATCTTCACTGGACCCCTCCCCCCCTCATTCACCGGTCCCCCCTTCACTGGACCCCTCTCCCCTCCTTCACCGGTTCCCCCTTCACTGGATCCCCCTCACCGGTCCCCATTGCTGGTCCCACCTTCACTGGTCCCTCCCTTATTGGTCAACCCTTTACCGGTCCCCCTTACTGGAACCCCATCCTTCACCGGTTCCCCATTACTGGTCCCACCTTCACTGGTAACACGTCGTCTAAATCCGGAACTCTCGCGCGACATCGATGACCCCTCTTCTGAACCCGGACGCCTGTTGAAGGACGTCGGTGACATGTGTTCTCAACCTGAACCTGCTTTGCGTGACATCGTTGACACGTTGTGAGAATCCGGAACCCTGGCGCGACATCGGTGACACGTCGTCTGAATCAGGAAGGCCTTTCGCGACATCGGTGACACCTCTTCTGAATCCAGGCACCTGATGAACGACGTCGGTGACATGTGATCTCAACCTGAACGTGCATTGCGCGACATCGGTGACACGTCGTCTGAGTCTGGAAGGCCTTTCGCGACATTGGTGACACCTCTTCTGAATCCAGGCACCTGATGAACGACGTCGGTCACATGTCTTCTCAAGTCGGGCCTGCTTTGCGCGACATCGTGACACGCCGTCTGAATCAGAACACCCCTTCCGCGACATCGGTGACACCTCTTCTCAACCTTAACGTCCTTTGCGCGACATTGGTGACATGCCGTCTGAACATGGACGCCTGTCGACAACAACAACAGTTGACAACTGGTGACAACTACAACCCCGTGTATCACAGTTTGCCGAATCCTTCAGCAATCTAATAAATAATCTTCTACCTTAGCGAGGAAAAAAATGAAATTTAAAATCTACAGCTGTTGTCCGTTTCATTACCTTCTGAAACGCTCTTCACCGTGATAAAATTGAAATAAAATATGCGTTGCAATATGGCACTAAATTCTTCTGCACCCATTCTTTGGCAAGTCTCTTGATGTCTCCTTGTTAGATCTGATTCTATCCAACACGACTTCATCGTGAGAATTACGTAATACCTGATACCTACTGGAATTACTTTGCAGCATCAATTCTAACCGCTTTACCATTACTTCTGCTTATACAGTCGGCTCTCTCTCGTCTACCCATAAAACAGACAGCTTTCATATTAGCATTACGTTAGCACTATCAGGCTCTTGGCGAGTGGGTAATGTGATGTGAGATTTATTCATTTATTTAAGGCATAAAGAACAGTCTAGCATACAACTATGTACAACACAACATTACAAGAAGGGAGACGTGCACGACATTGGCAAGTATCTCCCGCTGTCCGTAGTCTACAAGCGGTTCATTCTAGTCATCCTGAATAGGATCATCGGAACGCTGGCGAAGTACAACCATGCGAACAAGCATGACTTCGGACAGGATTCAGCACAATCGACCACGTACACACCATGACGAAGCTCATCGAAGTGACGTGAGAGTACAAGCTGCCGCTGTGCCTTACGTTCATCGACCTGAAAAATGACGTCGTCATCGACGTGAAGAGAGGGGTTCGGCAAGCGAATACAATATCCCCCAAGCTCTTCAACGCCATCCTCGAAAACGTCATGCGCGAGCTAAAATGGTAAGACATGGGAGTGAAGACCGACGGCCGGCGACTGCACCATCTTCACTTCGCTGACGACATCGTGCTCATAACACCAAGCATCAGCCAGGCGGAGCGAATGCTGGCCGACTTCGATCGTGTATGTGGGAATGTTGGACTGCAGCTGAATCTTCCGAAGACGATGTTCATGAGGAACGGACAAGTTTCTGATGCCCCATTCTAGCTAAACGGAACGAACATCTCCGAATGCTCCAGCTACGTGTATCTGGGTCGCGAAGTCAATATGGCCAACGGCCTAGCGTCAGAGCTGAACAGTAGGAAACGAGCCGCTTGGGGAGCTTTGAAGAGCGTCGAAGAAGTCGTGAGGAAGACGAAAAACGTCCCACTCCGTGCCCACCTATTCTGCTCCACTGTTCTTTCTGCGGTAACATACGCCTCAGAGACCTTGGCCATACGGAAGCAAGATGAACACGCGATCAGTGTCGCGCGGCGGTGAATCGAGAGGACGATGCTCGGAGCGACACGACCCACGCAAGTGTGAGGAGGCCTTCGGAGTTCCGAGTTTCGTCGACGTTCGAAAATTAGGTGAACCGGCCACGTAGTGCACTTCGCAAACACCCGCTGGACGAGAGCTGTCATCGACTGGATTCCGCAGAATGTCAAGAGAACACCAACGCGGCCACCAGCGCGTTGGTCGGACTTCTTCGTGAAAACCCTGAAGGAACGATATGATCCTCTTCGTGCCCCTCGAGTGAGGAGGATCCATTGGAACACTCTGGCACGCGACAGGGACGAATGGAGACGCTGCTGGCGCCCGCTCGAGCAAGTCGATGATCAACGGGGCGACAGGTGATACGGTATAATATTCAATCATGAACGAAACTTCGACAGTATTAAATAATGTTTCCTGTAGTCGAACTCATTATAAACACCTTACAAGGTTGCGCAGAGTTCTCAAATTTGACCCTGGTTTTCGATAGGATCCGAGGTTTTCTCTGCAAAGCAAGGATTTTGCTGGCACCGCATTAGCCTATATCTAACAACGTTCTTCCACTTCCGTCTCCTTTTCCCATCATCCAGAGGCCATAGACCGAACAGCGTCTGCCAATGGGTCGTTTAATGCGTTTAATCGCATTAACCGCGACCCAATTGGAGATCTTATTATCCGAAGTTGCAAGCCTCTCGATTGTACCATCCCCTTCGGCCCGGCATAGCAGCGTGTCAGCTTTGTAACTTGGTTGGCCGGAAGGTTCTGGCAGTTTTGTTCAACCGCTCTTCGTTCGTTTATTACTGAATCAATATTCAAATTACTTCGCATTTTTATATAACGTTTAATCGCGTTCTTCGCTCTGTCTGACGGATTCACTTGTGTGTCACCTACGCTTAGTAATTGCGTTTCTTTGGAGACTTAGTGTCGGAAGAGCGATTCCTAACAATATTTTATTTCAATATCAGACTGGGTCAGTCAATCCCGCCGCCGCAACAGCCTTGCATATCTGCCATATGTGGGACCAAATAGTGTTTTATAAAGGGCCGTGTAACGGTGGTTGGAGAAATTTCGTTCTGGAGATTTCAACGTTGAGAATGGCAGACCTGCTGCAATCCAAGACGACGATTTGAAGGCCTTTGTGAAAGGTGATCCATCTCAAACAGTCCGCGAGCTCGCGGAATGTCTAGGAGTCGGTGAAACTGCTGTTACAGGTAGTTTGAAATGCCTAGGAAAGGTGAAAAGGCTCGAGAACTTGGTGCCCCAGGATGTCGCTGATCCCCTGAAATTGTCGCGTTTTAAAATCTGTTCTTATTTGCTTCTCCGGAATCAGAACGACCCGTTTTTTGATCACTTGCGTTCGGTATGATAACCGAAGACGATCAGAATACTGAGTTGGTGTCGACGAACCTCTCAGGCACTTCCCAAATCCGAAATCCCACCAGAAAACGACGATAGTAATAGTATGGTGGTCGGCGGCTGGCGTCATTCAGTACAACTTTCCGGAGCCAAGCCGTCACAGCAGAGTTCTACTGTGACAGGATCGACGAGATGTACCGAAAATTTCGTGCCAGCATGTGTCCACAAAAGGGATCCCATTCTTCTGCACAACGCCCGCGCACTCGCCTACACGTTTCGCAAATCACCGTGCGCAAATTAAACGAACCAGGAGCGAAGTTCTGCCTCGCCTGTCATGCTCAACAGACCTTGCGCCAACCGATTACCACTTTTTTAAGGACTTCCAGAACTTTTTCGTTTCTGGGTCCTTCGCAGATCAGGACCACGCAAAAACAACCTTTCCAGAATGTTAGCAATGTATTGTGCCTCGCAAGGTTTTTAGGTGGTCTCCGTTATATAGCAGGGCCTGGCGTTTCGATGTTCCGTCGTCTTCAGAGGCCTAGGTCTACCACTAAGGGGTGATGATTTTCCTGTATTTGAAGGCTAGTAGAGCCGAATCTAAAATAGTCTAAACTAACAATGCCGAGGTTTCAAGAAGAGAGAAGTTGGGAGTTGACTTTTCCAAACTTTGTCGCATCTCGGCTACCCAGTTTTTTCGGTGATTGAATTAGTCAACATGTATCGCATTGGAATGAGTATGCTGATTCGAAGGTGCTTATTTCTTACTGAATACAGTGAGCATGAAGAAAGTTATGATTATTTGAAGTGGAACTGTAGCAACCACAAGAACTTTCCAGCCAATCTAATGGCTTCTGCTAAAGAGAAGGAGTCGGAGCATAAGTTGGTAAATTCTGTGTGCGCGTGTGTATATGAGTTTATCTGTGCATTCATTTAGAATCAAGGCTGCTAATTGATGACGTCATTAGACTAATTGGCTTGCCCATTTCGTTGCCACAGCGCTGAGATGGACTCCGTTGAAGCCCATTGGTTGCATTCTACCATATTTGCATGGGTTGGGTACGCACAGGGTTGGCGACGGTTCGTTCAGTTACGTGCCACTTTGTGCTGGCTGCTATTTCTCCACAGAAAGGTACTGTTTGGAAGTGCTGCGTTGGTGAATTGTAGATGCTCCTCACCTGCTCTCAGCCAGTCTCCATTGCTTCTTCGACGCCAGTGACGTTTTATACCTTTTGTCTTTGCACAAAACCAGCTCAAACAAGAACTGGGCAATATATAGGCGTCTCTCCCTTGTGCTCACTACAAGTTGTTAGTTTGTAGCTGTTATCCAAAACAATCTGATTAAAAAACCGTTCGACTCGGACCATTTTCAAACCTTTTCTTGAAACCGAATTCGATGAATACATCGACTTAGAAGGTCTTGTAGTTTCAGCATCGTGAAATAACTGCCTAAGCAAATTATCGCAAATGATAAGAAGATTCTTATCACGTTTATCTGGCTAGTTGGCAAGCTTGTGTTTACGCGAATATATTTTAATTTGAGTGTGACTGCTTCAATCCGCCTTCGTTTTTGGACCATTCTAATATAATCTCTCTGGCCGAAATGTTGTTTTTCTTCACGCTGAAGTGCTCCTGTACGAGGAGTTTTTGATCTGAAAAGAATGTGACTCATCCGGAACATTACATTACATTATGTATAACGTTTATTTGATTGATAGCGTAAATGCTGCCTTCTTGAAGTTATCTCATCCAGAACAGTGGCGTGTTTCTTCCATTGTTATTGCTTTTGTTGTTTCTCGAGATTTATACGGCATGAAGGCAACATTTGCACTGTCAGTCCAATAGCCAATGCGACGATGTATAGGACGCCTTCGCCACGCAGTCTCTCCATTCAATACATCAGCAATTTATTTGCTTTTCGGCACCCTGGGAGCTTAAAAATATTGCTTGAGGTTCAATTATAAGGGTTTTCTCTCTATTAAAACAGTGTAATAATTTATCTAATAAATTTTCTTCGAAAGTGATAAAGTTAACCTCTTTTGACAATGTCTATTTAATCTTCAGGTACATCTAATTTTGTTTGAAATTTTTTAAATTTTTTCAGTGTTATTTATCTTTAAGATACACGTTTCAAGTTAGAAAGTGTCCTGCTCGAAATGAAAATTACATATTTCTTAAATAGTGCAGCGTTTAGCAGCGTTGTTGCTGTTTTTCAGACGAAAATCAAGACCATCTTTATGGTCAGTCCCAATATAGACAGGAATGGAAGCGCATAGTGTTCCGCTAAAAATTGTCTTCCAATTCTAGCAATGACTCCTTCTTCATCTTATGTATTATAAATTCTCATAGTCCCAGTACTGTGTTAACTATTTCAAACGTTATTCTGAAGAACTAAGGTTCATCAACAACGATTTCATGTATTTGTAAGCTGTGTTTCGACGGCATAAAGAGAAAGAATCAGATGTGTCCTAGTTCGCGGATGCCATCATGGAAGAAGTATTGGAGCAAGAGTGTGCGTTATTACGATTTTACGATTTACGGCGATTTTCGGCATTTTTTTTACGATTTACGTTTTGCGACATTTGGTGTAGTTGATCGTAATTTATCGTAAACCGAGACATCTTCTGTGGCCGGCTGCAGCTCATGCAATTTTCGGTACATCTCGTCGGTATCCTCACAGTAGGACTCTGCTGTGATGGCGGCTTGGCTCCGGAAAGTTATAGTGAATGACGCCAGCCGCCGACAACCATACTTTTGCTCGAATAATCGAATTCGAATAGTCGAGTAGTTTGTTGAGCGTAGCCAAGATTGGTACAAGACTTTATTTCGGCTGACGTTTCGGCGTTGTCGCCTTCTTCAGAGCCTGGAAAAGTCGAAGTCATTTGAGAAACTACCCTCCCAAATGCCAGTTCATCCTGCAGGAGCCCATCCAAAGGCAAAAAGACCAAGAGAACGACAACGTAGAAAGTCAGGAAAAGGCTAACCTTTATGAGTGGACAAATGAGCCCACTGACACCCTAGCTGAACGGAAGATGGGTGTATGACATAGAGCCCTTGAGACCACCCGCCTTAGGGACCTAACGGGTCATGACCCAGAGGTCAAAACCCACACAGGGCGACGTACGGCGCCAGCTCCTGGGTCACAGCCAAGCATTCGTCCTTCCTATTGATTCGGGGGGACCTCGCCGCAATGTACAGTGCCTCGAGAGTTCGGCGCGCCGAAATCTCATCTTCACGCGCAAGGATCTTGACCTCCACGCCGAAACAGCTGTTCGCATGCCGCCGCACCCGGTGCTCGCCCAACGGAGTGGAGATGTGGGACCTGCGCAACCCATCCAAGTGTTCCTTGACCCTTACACACAAGGGTCTACCTGTTTCCCTCACATGCATTCCAAGCATGTAATGAGGTATACTACTCCAGACATAAGGCAGTCTCCTTCCCTTCCGGAAGGGCAAATAACACACGATGGTGTTGTGCACAGTCGGTCGTATAAACGATTTCGGACCAGCTACCCCTTCAGATTTATGGGGGGTACTGCTATGATTCTTACTTCGTCTTGAAGGTCTGCTTTTTGAATGCAGCCACGTATTGCTGCAGTCAATTGGTCCGAAATGAAAGGGACGCAGAATGTCACTTTCGACCGGTCGTCCTGTTGAGCTCTTACGGTGGATGATAGCCGGTACCTCCCACTAGCCCGCCAGTAGGAGTGTATCCGTTTTGTATCGCAATGCTGCGAGCCAAGTCCATCGAGCAGGACCTTTCAGCGCCTTCAGACGAGATCGCGCTAGCAGTATGGAACATGTTTTGGACGACTGCCTTTTTCATGCTGGTTGGGTGAGCCGAAGTGCAATGAACAATGATGTTCCTGTTTGTCGGCTTTCGGTACCATCTGGTCCTGCATATCCCATCAGATAGATGAACCTGCACATTGAGGAATGCGAGCCAGTTCTCCGTAGGCTTTTCACGTGTGAACTTGATGTGCTTTGACTGCTGGTTTAGTAAATCAAAGCACGTGTCCATCTCAAGCTGAGTAGGACAGATGACGAAACAGTCGTCAATGTAGCAGCAGTAAATGGTAGGCATTCGTTCTAGAACGGGGCCTTCCACCTTGGACATGAATGCCACTGCGAGAACTGGAGCAAGTCTTTGGCCCATGGCGAGGCCTCTAATCTGCTTGTAGTACTCACCCGCCCACCGGAATATGTTGCACTGCAAACACTCCTTGAGGAGCTCCATCACCTGCGAGACGGTTAAGCCGTGCATGTTGACACTGGTGTGGTGCTCATTGAGGATTTCCAGAACTGCCTCCAATGCGCACTCGTTGGACACATTAGTGTACAGTGATGTGACGTCGAAAGATTCCATCACGTACCCCTTTTCCAGTCTAGCTCTACTCAGCGTTTCGAGGAATTTGCTAGTATTAGGCAGGTGGGCTGGTATAAATTAGAGCAATTGTACAAGCACAAGGTTGAGGAACCAGGCAGTACGGTCAGTGGGGCCACCAACATTGCTAATGATGGGTCTGACCTTGAATAGTGAAGGATTGTCCGCCGAGATGCCCTCTTGGGGAAGTTTACGGGTCTTTATAAGGGTGTACAGTACCGGACAAATAGGAAGGTCGCAACGAAGTCTTGCTATTATACCTTTAGGTAGATTAGCTGAACGTGCCACCTCTACCCATTTCCTGTTAAGTTTTCGGTACTGTCGCCTAAACTCCTCAGGGCTAGAACGGCTGTAGACAGATGCCTCTTGAAGATGTAATCGAGTAATGGCTCTGTCCAGCTCCTGTGAGAGCACGACGAAATCCCCACCTTTGTCACTTATCCCGATTTTTATGGCGCCTGATGAAGACAGGTCCCGAATTTCCCGAAGCCCCCGCCTTTGTGCGGCTGAAAGGTTTGAAGGCACACGCTTTCCAACAATGCCGTGCAGAACGGTGAAAAGAGAGCTTGCAAGCACGCGGAACTTGGAGTCCACGGCGATGTTGGGCTCCTGAGACCGTAGATACGTGGATCGGAAGGGTGGGTGCGGCATACCTGTGACACCAGCTAAATCAGGACCAGTAGCCTGCGCATCGATCTTTGCTTTGCACCGCAGACGATCATGTAGAGACTGCAGGCTACCCACGACTCGACGTGCCATAGCGTGGCACATAGAACGAGCAGGCGCGAAACTGGGACCCAAGTCCAACACCGACAACGCGCCTGAGGATAGTGTTAGGTCGCCTATGACAGTGACCCGCGGGCTACGTAAGTCATCACTTCTCCCATTACCGCATAGGGCGTTACTTGTAAAGTGGTTAGCGACTGATATCTGCTCTCTACGTCGTCGTTTCTGATCTAATAGCTCTGTGAATCTCTCCCGCAGTTTTACTTTGGCATTAGAGCGGATAGAGTCACAAATGTTCTTCGACTCACCCACGATCCTCCTCCAAAGGCGACCTGGCACGTACTTTTCACAGCATGCCTCCTTAGCGATACATTTCTTCACCATAGCATACATGTGGTACATGTGAATAATTATTCAAATAATTTATTCGAATTCGATTTTCGATTATTTGATTATTCGAGTTTTGCAATTTCGAATAATTATTGGAATTCGATTATTCGACTTTCGCAAATTCAAATAATTATTCGAATTCGATTACTCGAGGTTCGAAAATTCGAGTAATATTCGAATTTCGAATACGTGGTTGTTTCGAATGTGGCATAATGATGATTTTTGTAAGCGACGTTCATTCCGGTGACGATTGCTTTCGATAGCACACTGTCGAGGAGCTCACCGTTACGAAAACGCATTCAATATCCTACTATACCTAGAAGGCAAGTGTGTGTGTGTGTGTGTGTGCGTGCGTGTTTCCATCAGTCCATCACAACTGGCATGGGGGAATGCCGTGTTGGCGATACTGAACGCAGTTGGTGGCGATCGACTGCGGTCCGAAACTTCAGCCCTTGGGGTAGTCCATCTCGCCGAACACAAATCTGAAGCACGTTTTTGCAATTTGTTGTTTGTTGAATGAATAGCCATACGAGATTGGGAAATCCGTTTATTGGCCGACTTTTCGACAAAATCGCCTTCTTCAAGGGCCTAAATAAGACAGGACACTCACAAAGTTGAACGACCAAATCCCTCGACAATGCCTTACAGGAAAGTTGATGAAGTACTACTCAGCAAACCAAAGAGATCAAGTGCAAAGAACCGACCTAAGGTAGATCCACAGAAGTGGATGGTTGTGAGACCACAAGCTAGACAGTCGGTGTTTTAGGTCGTGCCTGTGTTTTGGAGGTATTGGTTTGTATAGGGCAGTGACTGCCCTCGCACTGACCTAGGTCAGACCGTGGCCCAGGCCTAGGTCAGCCCACAAAGTCCCAAAAGCGGGGAATGTTCGCTGGTGATGGCGAGACATTCCTCTTTCCGGTTAATTTTGGGGTTTTTAGAATGGATCCAAGAGGCCTCCAGTGTCTTATGCGCAGTGATGTCGGATTCCAGACCCAGAATTTTGACCGAAATTTCGAAATCTTCACCTGCATGCCTTTCAACCCGATGGGTGCCCAGTGGGGTGGCGAGCCGCGACTTGGATTTGCCCTGCAGATGTTCCTTAATTCGAATGTAGAGGGGTCGCGCCGTCTCTCCAACGTATTGGTCGCCACAGACGCAGCACGAGATTAAGTAGATGGTCCCACTCTTGCTGCAGTCACCCGATTTCCCCCAAGGACAAACTACAGAGTTAGGGGTCACGCACTCTTGGTCGGATGCGGATCCTGACAAGTTGCTTCATCAAAGTGTCGGGTGGTATTTCTACCAGCGAGACCAGCTTGTAAGTTCATTACTTTCCTCACACCCCATTCAGACTAAACGAGCGGTAGTCCGTAACATGTAGTTGGTAGCCGACCTTAGCATACCTCTACCTCTAGGAGGAGAGTAGCCCTAACAAACCTGAGATGTGCCAAGGAAACTCTGGGAGAAACAAAGGGAGGAACCAGAGAGGATAAATTGGTATGGTTCTGGAACGAAGAGGTGCAGGATACGATGAAGAAGAAGGAGCCTACAAGCTGTGGCAGGAGACAAGGGCACACAAGCAATTCACAGCCTACAGGAAGCTGAAGAGGCTGACAAAAACAGCTGTAGCGAAAGCAAAGAGCGCGAAAATGGATGCCCTGTGCGAGAAACTAGACGAGCCAGAGGGAGAGAAGATCACCATCCGCCTGGACAAGCCGCGTCTTAGAGCTATGTTGCCTCTACATTCGAGTAGTGAGGACTGTGAAGAGTGCTGACGGTAGGGTACTAAGAAAGCCGGTCGAGGTCAAAGAGAGATGGGAGGTGTACTTCAAGGAACTCCTGAACGAGGAGTTCCATCGTTGGGGGCCCAGGAAGAACAATCAACGGAAGAACCCTTCCCACTCTGGACGCAAGAAGAGGTTTGCAAGGCCATAGGGAAGATGAAACTAGGAACCAGCAATCTTCAAGTCTGTATTTAGCTTATCTAACCAGCGCTGCTTTGGGCGCCAGCTCTCACGTTGAGCTTAAGCTTCAGAGTGGCCAGAAGGATAGCGATGAAGCATTAGACGGCGGTAGTCGTGACGATCCGACTTTGTACAAGGATTTTCAGCGATAGCGACGGTTTCGAAAAATGATAGGCTGGTGCTTATATATGCTGAGTTTCCGCTTAATATGGTGTTTAAACGGTGGCATCAATTTGGCGCGTTTGCGCGCTATCTTCGTTCAAAGGAATAGGTTAGAAGAAATTAATGGATATGTGAAATGAAATGCAGGACTTAGGTGTAAGTGAAGACACTCAAACTCTTGCAAAACTTTCTGCACACCCTAAAATCGGAATCCAGCAGCCTGAATAGTAATCCTTCTGCAACACCTGATCGAACGCTCTCTTAAAATTAATGTATATGAATGATTTGGGAACTGTTTGTTTTGACTGCCCTTATTTATTTATTTATTTATTTATTTATTACAATGCACATATTTGTGCGCTATAAATTATATATATGTAGATATATAGGCAGTATAGTCGTTATAATCGCGGGAACAATCGAGCGATATGGATATAGATAGTGTCGTCGTTATAGTCTATGAGAATAATTGAACACGTCGAGATGAATATCGGGGCCAATGTGCGTAATAGAGCATAGTAGGGAAGGTATGAAGTATTATTATTATTATTATTTATCCTTATAATAGGATGCTAGCGTTATGTAATAATAGTAAGGTTGTCCGTCTCCGCTATGGAGAAAGAAACGGTATAAATATTGTAGCCTGTATTCTCCTTCTAATGATTTCTTGTTTCCTTCGTGTAGCTGCATAAACAAAGAGCGAACGCCGTGCTTCATATGCTAGGATAATCAAGATCTCTTTATTCTCAACTTCATTGATCCCTACAGATGGTGCTTGTAGATCTGGAATATGAAGAGTTGATAGCAGATCTATTTTTTAAAGTCCCTTTTTAAATGTCGGAACATTAGGCGCCTCTATAACATTGCGTGGAATTAGTTGGAACCATCTCGCTGCTCGAAAGAACAGTGAGTTTAATAGTCCATTTCCGCATGTTGCCCTTGTCTAGCCATCGATGCGTCATTTCTTTCAAATTGGCATTATGAAAGAGTGCTTCCAATGTGAGGAAACCCTACTGTACATCATAGATTGCTTGAAAAGATATCATTCCCGTATTTTCTGAGTTGATGCCCAGCGCCGCTGAAGGCGGGGCGGGAATTAGACACGCTCCTTGGCGGCCTAAGCTGTAGTTAAACTAAGCATAGTTGTGCTTGAACGAGTATATTCTAATAATTATGCGAATAATTTATTCATATAGTTGCTAAATGGTCCAACATTCCATTTCTCTAGATTTTCGAATATTCGTTCCAATTCGAACATCGAAAAGGAGCCATATTCGAATAATTTTTGAAAGTCGAATATTTCAACTTTAAGACTAATGTTTTATTCGAATAACGGATAAACTTCCGTTCGATCAAACATTGCATAATGGCGTAGAGCATTCTCGCCCGGTTAGCAGGAGATGCGGGTTCGAGTCCCGCACCAGAATTTTAATCACAACAGCACATCGTCTTAACAGATTACAACTTCGATACCAGACAAAAGAGGCTTAGAAAACTGAATTGAACTTGATTCTATTTTTTATGGCATGAATACAGAAGACACACGCACAGGACAGTAAGAAAAGTAGTTAAGAGCTACACTAAACAGGAAGCAGCACAGCACAAAACCAATACTGGAATTTACAGCAGATGGTCTATGTGCCTGTGAAAACAACTAATACGGCAGTCTAATTAAGATAGATTTCTTGAATTTAGCACTTAGAAAATTATTCGACTATTCGAGTATTCGAATGAACGAAAATGTGGCTTATTCGATTTTCGATCATCCGATAAAATGATGAATGATGAGCCAATAAGTCCGTTAGCTTATTCATTCGAAATTTTTCGACATCGAATTCATTCGTCCGATAAAATTTCTCAAAAGCACTACGTACATTGCCTAATAATAACAGTGGTCCACACGCCGGAAGAAATCTGTTCGGAAGCGCCTCACCATCAGCGTATTCCCCTCCAAAATAGGTTTTTGCAGCCGAGAAGACGCTACACCTTCGGAATGCGCCACTTCGTGTCTGCGCTTTCATCAATAACGGCTTACATAAGTTGCCTACCTTAACCGCTCTCCTTTTGTTCCTATTACTGTTATTACTATACTTATTACTATAGAGATCTAGTATCTCTAGACTGTCAAAGGCTGACTGAGCATGTGTTGCCGATGTGGTTCGTGAGTGTAGAACATCTGAATCTGACAAAGTAGATATTCGCGAGAAAGAAGTGAAGTAGCTGTTTGGTTGCTCTTTCACTCGTGGGCAGGGTTTCAGGCCTTCAGACATAGCTTTCTTCCTTTCAAGCGATACGGTTACGTACTAGGCGTCGTAAATTCAATCTTTTGCAACGGTTCGAGTAGCATTCTTTTGTTAGAAATGGTGGAAGCTGAACGTAAGGAAGGATCTTGTTTTATTTGCAGATAATGAACAGCTCCTTGTCGGCAATCATCGTTCGTGTGATACTGGTATGCACTCTTGTCACCTTCTGTAACAGGTCAGTCGGCTCTCGGTCGGATTCAAATTAGAACATCAGACGGCTGGTTTAAAAAACTATGATACGAAAAAGCACTGAATGGTGGTGTTTTCGGAACCATGCCATAATTGGGGCAGTAACTGTAAAAATAGCTGAATTAGCGCATTCGTGATTATTGTATTTGGAACCAAGTGCTTCTTTCGTTCTTTCCAAGCGGTTCCATTAACTGGAGATCTCAAGAACGATTCTAGATCGGTACATAAAGGACAAGTATAAAGGCAGGCTTCTGCCAATCCGTCTGCGAGGTGCGCCGAGCTGGTCTATGAAAAAGTATGAGTGTGAGGTTAGCCTGATGTTCAGGTGGATGGATAATCCGAACGCTCACTTATTTCCACTACAAGGATGCATACGTACCATGAGACGACATGTTCCAGGCGCAGCCCACGGACAGCATGGTAGCACCAAAAAAGGAGGAGGAAAGAATCCACATGAAAATGAGGAGTAAGCAAGAAGAACTTTTCAGTAGCTCACTACTGAAGAGTTCTACATGCTTACTCCTCACTTTCATAGGCCGTGCTCGGCGGCCAATAACGTGATTCCCAGCCAATCAGGGTTCATTGTGGTGCGCGTTCTAGTCTCCTTCCCCTCTTTCTCAGGCGAAACTAGGGCCAGGAAAGATCAATCTAAATGTACACATTCACCTCTCCCATGTCGTCGAAACAGCTAGTAAAAGATGTTTCAGGGCTCTTCCATGTCGGTTATGTGATACATTGACATCTAGTTGAGTTAGCATTCCACATGTTTATGACTGCCGTTTAATCCCCGATATCGACAGGAGTGGTCCTATAAGGATCCAACGGCCTCCAGATTAGGGTCACTCAAAAATGACCGCTTCGCCGATTATGGATCTGCGCTGTGAAACTCCTCCAGCGGCCATTAATCTTTTGAATAGACAAACCCTTTCGTACCTATGCGGATATACGCTGATGGTAATACGCATGCATGCTTGATGATGACAATAAGTGATCCCACTGTAGGACCACGACAGCCGCTCTTCGCAAGAGCAGTTGCTCTTCGAAGACAGACCTCGACGCCTTACCTATGGAAAGGACTCTCGTCGCTATCAAAGAGGTTGACACATGTAGCTTTGCAATGGAACCACGGTGTACACGTTCACCAGTCCTCTTCCGTCTTAGGCTACAGAAAAGTGCAAAACCGCTGTGTCCGTCATGTCCTGAGCGATACGATGCGCTTTATCCGGGCATCCATTTCTCGGTTTCTACTCTACCCACACAGAAGGTAGTTTCGTGAACACATATATCTGCTTGTATTTGATTTTGCCTTAAGCAACGTAATAAACCTATATCTTATTACAAGATGTTTTGTTGCGATCAAAACTCTTGTGCCAGGCGGGACTCGAACCCGCTTTCCGGACAGCGATGTTCGCCTTACACTACCGGCGCTGTTTGACCGCATATAACATCCACGATATCCTCCAGGTCTCTCAGCACCCACCCGTGATTCGGGGCTTGTAATAAACTTATACTGACCACTGGAGATGGGAGTTGGGTCCACTACGATTCCAACACGTACCGTTCCGTGTGGCTTCCTCGAGAAGGAAAACCGCCGACGCAAGCCGAGATGTGCTTCTGCTCACCTACTCCACAACCCTCAGCCCCATATAGTTAAAGGGACCCTTAAAAATTAGAGAGGCTGGGCTGGAACACGGTTTCTCAACCACTCTATTCCTCTGAGATTCCCCTCCCCACACCTATTACTACCATTTATTTCGCCTTTTAAAGCATTCCTGGCGAAAAAGGTATTCACCGACGTTGAAGATGTTAGAACGGCGGTCACAGATTTATTTTACTCCCTCCCCATTTCCCCAGTTCTGCAAGGAGGGAGTCGGGGACAGTGGTGGGTGGAATTTCTGCTTTCTCGCTATTCGAGGCAAAAGTTTTCTGTTTTTTGGGAAATGGTCGAAATTAGAAAGCAGGAAATAGCATGAAATAGAAGTTTTGCCATAGGTATCCGACCGCAAGAATTTGATCTGCGTCACAGTATCGCAGCTACTGCAGCAATAAATGTTCTTAGGCTATTTCGAACTCGAAAAAAGCAGTTTGCGCAATAGCTTTCATGAGAAATCGCGCTATGCACTCATCCGATCCGTTTATTGGTGGTGTAAGTGCTACTGACAAGCAGTTCCTCCGTAGCAAATTTCATTTCTTCTGTAAATTGGATTTGTTGACTCTCCAGCTTGAGTGGCAGTCTCGAGTCTCATGACAAGAGTTTTCGTGTAATTAGTGCAATGAAACCGGCGCGTCAATATAGATTGTCCCAAAAGGGTTCTCAGTGTTTGAATGGTCATAAAACTCTTAGGTTTTCAACAACCATTAAGAAATATATGACCTTACGCACTCGCTCAGTAACTTGGTAAACTGTGATTGATAGCAAAATTCTTATTTACGTGTAGTCACGCACTTCTAGGTGGTACAACAAAAATAATTAAAGGAAATGCAGACATCCTTTCCGCAGTTGCAAGTAAGAAGCATTTGCACTATCAATTAAAAAAATCGTGCCGATCTAGACAAGGACACGGTGTAATCTCTTCTTTTCCTGCACTCAAAAACTGCTGCTTCACTGGATGTTGAAGCACTATTTGACTCATTATTTTAACTTCAAAAATCAAAATTTTATAAGTTTCATGCACTGCACTCAACTTTTAGAGCAAGTAAATTACAAGCTTTAAAAATAGAATATCTGCTTTGGTTTGGTCTACCCTTTATTTTAGAGGTGTTCAGTTTGATATCACACCTGTCCAGCTTACGTCGGTAAGTGTCCATTTTGATATGAAATGGTATAAAAGTGTTGATTACTGGCAAAAATGCATCTCTAGATGTGGTAGGTAGTTAAAGCGGTCATTTCAAAAGAAAAATCTCTGATTTTTCTGTCTCCTGGCCTTTTTGGACTTTCTAGTTTCTGAATTCTGACAAGCTCGACATTCCGTTGTCTGGGAAATTTTCAAAATTTCCACCTATTCCTTGTCGGTGAGCTGTCGACTACGTGGGAAACTGTACTTGACTGACTAACGGCAGTGAATATATTGCTGAGTAAATTCCTCTGTGTGCCGGAGAAAAACTGTCAAATGGGTCGGCTTTCTAAGCAGCCTAATATTCCTCTATGACTATTACAACATCTTAGTATTGCCTGGACGATCACATACACTAATCATAAGAGATATTTGTGATTACCAATGCGGCCGATTTTCAGTTACTACCTAGCCATCGAAGCGCCCGAGAACGAGATTGGCTGGCGAGCATCGAAGAAGTCTCAACTGCGGGCTCTCGCCGGTTCCCGGAACTGCTTCTTCTCGCCGATCAACTGTGTGATCACGCACGACGTCTCCACCTACAGAAAACTGGCCGGTACTCGCTGACGAAGCGCCGCTGTGGCACGTGTAAGAAGCGCCCGCCCGCGCCACCACCAACAGATCTCTTTCGCAGGTGCACGACCCACTGGCCATCTCGAGTAGCTAGCTAGCTTCCCTGCACACACACCACACCACATCACTAGTCTGATGCCAACGTTGAACTCTATTCTCAAGCGAAGTGTCTCGAATAAAAATTGTTGTTATCGCGAGGCTGTTACAGCAGCAGGGCCATCTCGGCGCTCTCCCGTTCGGTTGGCGCCGCCGGAACACGCAGGTCAGCCTGTGGCGTCGGCAATCATCCATGATTTTGCTGCTCCACTTTGGCGACTGCCTCATGTCAGAGAACATGCACATCTCTCCATAACTAAGCCACATAACACTTTATTAAACAAGAACAGCCAACAAACGACAACTGCCGCAGATATCATGAAGCAAACGAAGATCGAAATAGAGCGATGGTTGTCGGAGGAGTCAGCGACACTCGAAGGTGAGAGCAGAGAGCGACGCACCTTCGCGGACAACACGTGCCGAGAGTAAGCACTCTAAAGCTGGGGGCAATCAGGCGAATCAGCGAACGGCCATTACCTGAAAGTCGATCGGTTCAGTACTTTAAACATTTCAAATGGGTACTTTGCCTGACTTCAGTACACCGTAGCAAACCTCCGATTTATGGTTTAGGGAAATTCGCAGATCTTTTAGCTCTAGAACAAGTTTCTAGAGACTAAAGTTCCTAGACGTTTTGAGCAATTGTTGTCCCATAAGTCTCCGCCGTTTTTTTTTTCAGCGATTCATTGCGGATTTCACCGGCGGTCTCTTACACAGCGCTATATAGCTTTCGGAAGAGAATGATTTGCTCTACCAGAACGTGTATTGCATTTCTTTTTTCATCCTGAATTTTGTAAATTTTTAGGTCGTTAAAGTGAAAAGTGAAAACGTAGCGGTTTGCGCAGTTGATTCCCTCGCTTAGGTTTGAAGTTTTTTTTGCGCAGTTTTTCATAGCATTTGGAAAACAATGTTCTGTTCAATTGTTGATATTCGACAGAAAACAGCATGAGCCAATAAACGCGACACAAATTATTATTAAGCAAGAAATCTTTTTTCGAACGGCATATAACACCATACAAAAAAGTTCAACCACAGAACCGAGCTGTCGGTGAAAATTCGGACGGAAAAGTCGGACGTCCAATTTGATGACCTAAAAGTCAATAAAGGACAAATGAGCAAATAGCACAACATGTATTCTTGTAGTACAGAACGTTGTCTTCCAAATGCAATGAAAAACTACGCAAAAAAATCCAAACCTAAGCGGAGAGAACAACTGCGCACAGATGGTCACTTTTCCCTTTTCACTTTTCACTTCTTTAACGACCTAAAAATCGACAAAATTCGGGATCAAAAAAGAAATGCAATACACCTTCTGATAGAGCAAACCATTCCCTTCCGAAAGCTGTATAGGGCTATGCAAGAGACCGCCGGCGAAATCAGCAATGAATCGTTGAAAAAAACTGCGGGAACTTATGGGACAACCTTATATATATATATGTATATATATATGTATATATATATATATATATATATATATATATATATAATACCACATTATACCACAAAAGAAAAATGATTGACTTAAACCAAGTAGTTAACGTTATTCTCAATTAGTTTCTTTCAGTCTTTAATCACTGAGTGATTTACATCTCTGTAGAATTTGGTCCACTTCGACCGAAGAAGGATGGTTTCGAGGAGGTCGAGGATGGTTTGACTACGTGGACCAGCATCCGGCGCACTGGACCATTACACATCCACCAAACGCACGGCAGGACCTTCTTTCGGTGCTGCTCCGGTTTTGACGTCAGAACCCCCAGCTCGTTGCGTTCCAGCCATTGCTTTTCGGCTTTACAGTCGTAGTGAGGCATCCTTTTTTCATCGCTGGTAAGGATTCAATCCAGACCCCTTCGTATGAACTCTCTGCCGGAGCTCTCGGAAGTCGGAAGCACAACGATTTACTTGGGTTTCCGTCGAAACATGAGGCACTGACGAAGGCGATTTTGGCAACCTTCCAGTCTTCTGCAGCCGACGAGCGGTGGTTCACTGGGAGGTGTGGTGATCAGCGGTCAGTCTTAGTGCAGTTTGGGAAGAATTCGATTTGATAGGTTTAGGCAGGCCCCCTTTGTTTACAGCAGTTGGTCTTCCCGGGAGTGGTTTGTCCTTGTTGCCCTTCTGGGCGGAAAGGAACTTCTGATACCATCTCCAATAATTTATTCGGTTAGGAGTGAACTTCCCGGTGACTTTCTGAATGTGCTTCACCCCGTCGCTTGGCTGCTGCCGAGCTCGAACTAATTGAAAATGAAAGCACAAGCTTTTCCACTTTGAGTGGTCATCGTTCAAGAGAGTAAAACTTTTCAACAACGTAAGAAAAATTAACGACTCATAACTCAGAAGGACCGCCAGGAAACAAGCTTTCAAACAAAATATAACACTTCAGCGGTTTTACTTTGAATTCCAGAAAAAAAGGTTGCAAAATTTATGACTCAAGGTAATATATATATATATATATATATATATATATATATATATATCATTTTCACTTTAAATTCGACGCTTTTCGAATCAAATTCGATACTTCTCATGTCAAGACACTATTCTAAGCAAGCATGACGCTCTTGAAGGTAAACTGATCATCATCCAAATCAAAACAATCGTGCTCCAGAATAAACTAGTGACTCTTCAACATGGCCAGAATAAGAGTTTGATTAAGGAAAATTTAGGATAGATTTTTTGAAATTGATAAATTCACCTGCCCCATTACATGAGCACACTGTTTGAAACTTTATAAAAATTTTCGTTTAAAGTGCGGCAAGACATCAGTTATTTACTGTATTACAATGAGAAATCGCGCCAGTCAAACAAGAAACCATTGCGATGGAACGAGAGTACGACGCAGACCCAAATTTTGCAGCAGGAAATAGAGTAATTTTGCCGAAAAATTCCTCCTTAGGGTAATTCTAAGAACTGAGCAGCGGAGATGAGAACAGCCGCATGATCATTTCCGGGACACCACGTATGCCGCCTTTCAACGGTCCGCTGTGCATTCAATTTGGCTTCAACAGCCTGAACGCTACTTTCTGAAACGTATGCCTGAAATGCCCTTGTCTGAAATGCAAGGGGAAACAACAAGAAAGACAAATCTGAGGGTATTTTACATGGATGAGGGAGCAATGTGAAACATCTTGAGCTCAATATTTGGCAGGCGCAGGGCTTCTATAAAAACGCTCAAACTCACAATATCGTCAATCTTCAGGATCTGTCTAACACATTCCGACGCCTGCTTGATAGCAGATAGAGTCACCAGCAATGGCTGGAGCACGTTCTCCTCTCTTATGTCAGTGACATATCCCTTAAATATATCTTGTAAAACAACTGCAATGAAGGCACTGCTTCAAACCTGGCTCAAACTAACCTTCCGAACGTTAACGCCGTAGTCGCTATTTCCATTGGCATGCTGTGAGCGCAGTTCGGTAACAGTATGGATCGGTGAAAGTCCAGCGTTCTCGGCTAGAGTGTAGGGTATCTAAACGCATCGAAAATAGATGAGGCAACGGTGAAATGACCTGCGGAAAGTAGCTTTTGTAAAACTTAAAATGAGCTAAACCTATAATGGAACCTGCTGCGTACTTTATCGACATCAAGCCGTTCACCACTCCGGTACCTTCATCATAGACATTCTCTCCGGACCGTCCAGTAACGTCATTGGTTTGTGCTGCACAGTTCTTCTGTCCCTCAGCTTGCTCCTCCGTAACCGTCCTCATGCCCAACAGCTTGTGCTTCCGGATATCGCTGACACGCATTCCGAATCTGGACGCCGGGTTCCCCTCAGCCGTTTCTTCTTACTGGATCTAATTGCTGGTCAGCGTACTGGCCTTCTGACTCCAGACGCTTGTTGCGCGACGAAGAGAACCTGAGTTCTGGATGCAGACGCTATGAAACGCACACAGTTGCCGCTGTGTCAAGCACGAGGAGGCTTATGCTGAATTCTGAGAGCGGTCGTGCGACGTCGGTGCCACTTCTTCTGACTCCAGCCGTTCGTTGTGCGACGTAGGCCACCCTCCTTCTGGATTCAGACACTCAGAAAAGCGCGCGGGTACTGCTGTTTTAGCAGCAAAATGCTGCGCTTTTACTGCTGCAGCAATAGGTTGGACTGCAAATTTTGCCAGCGCTGCAGATGATGAGAGGTATCCCACGAGGTTAAATCACTCAATCGACCGCTAACTCAATTATTTAGTGGTACATTTCCATTTGATTTTGGGAAATAAGATACAAAGAACACCTGCATTCACAAGCAGTATTCACACAAATTTTCATTACGGATCGGTTCATACTCTGCGACGGGAGCGATGCGGCAAAGTATAGTACTTATCGATTACTGCAGGCAATCGCACCGTCGCTCCTGTCGTGGAGTATGAACAGGCCCAAAGTAGAACTAGGAAAACTGTTCGAATAATCATATCTCCAAGCATCACACATGCTCGAATGTCAACTGAAATCTGAGAACTAGTTGTAGACCTCTAAACCCCTCCTCAGATATACCTTACATGTCCTTCCTAAGAGGAAACTCTCTAAAACTGACTATCTCGACTTAGAAACGATGTTTTACAAAACGTGACTAGCGAAGAACGCTGAAGCTCCACAAATACTCACAAGCTCCATAGCATCTGCGAACGCCCTCCAGCAATACTGTTGGGCGCCGTGCTGCTTTTGAGCAAGCTGACGCAGCTGGACGGCAACTTCCATTTCCGGTGCACCTCCACCTAGAAAGAAATGGTCTTGGAAAAGTAACTGCAGCTAGGTGTTATTCGTGTCGACACCTTACCTGGAAGGAGAGCCCTTTTCTTCACAAGACAGCGGATAACGCATAGCGCATCATGAAGGGAGCGTTCAGCTTCTTCTAGTACCAGTTTGTTCGAACCGCGCAGCAAAATCGAGCACGCCTGTCCCGGATTGGCCACACCGGTAACCTAAAGTGACGAATAATGCTCGAACCCTCAACGCAGCTGCAACGCCTTTAGCGTTAATGAAAGCTTAGTCCGTCTTACTGTCTTTAAGCTCAGAGGAACAGTCAAAGAAATAAAACAAAACTCGTTTAGTACCTTGATAACCTTTCCGTCTCCTCCACAAGGAACCTCTTCCACGAGATCCGCTGATCCAAGCGCTTCAGGAACGAAATGGTCTACCGAAGCAATCGGTCGGCACCCGAGGATCTTAAAATTGTTGAATCTCAGTTGTTGCTAACCTAACCCCTCAACAATGCGCATTCTCTTCCTTGTCTCTAACCTCATCATAAAAGAAAATTAAGCGGCAGTTAGCTTCCTATGGAATTCGCAAGGTTTTCCTTCTAAGAGTAAACGTTTCGTGTCAACTTTAATCAGGCCTTAATGTTACTTGCCATTCAAATGCTACTGCTTTTACCGTTGTAGTCTATCGACGGAAAAGCCGAAAAGGCCTGACTGTGAAAGTGAATGCTCCATTTAACTCCATTTAACTAGAAGAGCGCATGCCCAATAAAAAGAACGAACCCTCGAATAGAACTCAATGTCCTCACGTTCGATGTCCTTCACTACCATGATCTTCATTTTCGCAAGGAAGTGCAACGAGAGCTCATTCACTGCATCCCTAAATGGCCTTGTTGCAGTCGAAAGAAGATTTTTAAAGAAAAACAACAAACCTAAGGATACTCTTTTGAATCAAGAGCACATTGCATCCGGCTTTCTTAATTTGTTTGCAAAGATCCAGTAGATACTGTCGTTCTTCCTTGAGAGCACGATCCATTTGCGTGTAGTCAGAAATGATCACCTGGTTTTCCATCTGAAAAACCACTGTTTGAGGTGGAACGCGACTTCAAGCGCGTCTATACATACGTCGGTCTTCGGTGGGCTGAGCTGGAACTGAATCAAACCGATCTTGGCCTTCTCGACGCGAGTTGGACCTCCTCGTCCCATCGTCTTCTGATCAATCAGTGCACCGTCAATCATTTCTGATTCCTAAACTAGCCGGAGCAGATACTCTCAACTGTGTAATGACAGTCTAGGAGAACAAAAAAAAATTAAAAAAAAACTGCAAAGTTAACCACACCTCAACGGTGTCGCCCATCTTTTTTATTATTTTTATCATTTTCAGGTTTACAGCAGTGTCGCGAGCAGGGTCAATGATCTTCTTCACTGCATTCACTGCCATTGGCGCCAGTAACCATGAGTGTTGAGACACGACCTAAAACGAAGAGATCTTATGAGAAAACTGTATCCATTCAAATGCAGGCAAATACGAAACAAGCGGCTTACGAATGCTGCCCCTAATGTGACATTCTTTGGAGGTTTTAATTCACACACGGTCTTGCGCATGTAAAGGAAATATTACTTCTAACTTGTGTAAGTCACGTCTGAATTTGAATTTCTAGGTTATTGTACGCGAGCCGTGACATGGTGATAGAATTGTAGTCCTCTACGGTCACTGAAGAGCTGGCTACCTTTGAGTTAAGGGAAGTCGTAGCCATTTTCAACAAAAGCTCCTCATTCGCAAGATCGACAGGCGAGCTCATGTGCTCCAGAATCTTTTCGGCTTCCACAGCAGCGGCTTGGAATGAGTCCGAGATGGTCGTCGGATGAATTCCTAAACGAAACTCACATAGAGGAGTGATTGAAGAAATCTATTTATTTGACGAGACTCGCCCTTCTGAAGGAGTGTCTGGGCGGCATCTAACAGTGCACCAGCCATAACCACCACAGTTGTTGTTCCATCACCTGCCTCGATATCTTGCGCCTTCGAAAGCTCAACAAGCTGAAAAAAGGGGAGGTGAAGCGCTTCTCACTGGCGATGCCCATCGTTTAAAAACTGCTGACTACTGCAAGTTAAGAAACTCTTGAAAATATGAACTAAAAGTTACAATAACGCCATATGTGACAGCGATATGTCTCAACATAACCTACCCGTTCTCGTCATCATGAGACTACAAGATTCGATTTTAGCGCAAAATTAGATCAATGCTCTCTTAC
The DNA here is from genome assembly GCA_947359475.1 of Heligmosomoides polygyrus bakeri. Lineage (NCBI taxonomy): Eukaryota > Metazoa > Nematoda > Chromadorea > Rhabditida > Heligmosomidae > Heligmosomoides > Heligmosomoides polygyrus. Next base: position 112,028,555 of record OX375866.1, read on the forward strand.
AATGCTTGTGCTGGAACAAGCATAACCCCACGATCGATATTGTGAGAGGCGACCTTTTTAGTTGACGACTACCAAAATTCGTCAAAGGATAAGCTTCTTCGTTGCAGAAGCGTTAACCTGAGCAATTCAACACCATACCCATCGCAAAAAGCCGCATTTTCATCAGGAAATGATGACGTTTAGTTTCTTAAACATGCCATCAAAAATGGTTGTCCTGTCAAACACAGATGTACAATTGTGCCCTGACAGGGGTGAGGAGCAGTTTCTATTGAAGGAAGAAGAAATTGATATACAATAATAGGTGGTAATATATTGAAGAACAAACAAAGTAAAGATCGAAGTGGTCAAATAACGCTCCGATGAGAATGCTGCACTCCAACTGCATTCCAACCAAGGGTAATGAATTGACTTAGTTCTACAACTGGCAACGACGGCCCGTTCATTCAGCTTTATGACCGCCCCTGAATGAAAACGAAATTCAGCCAAGCTCACCGTCTCATGGTTTAGAGATGGCGAAATGGAATTATTTGAAAGGAAGTATAGTTAGAGCCGAGAAGAAAGGAGATTTTAATATACAAGCTATACTAAGAAGGTTGGATGCAGGGAAACGAGAATATGAAAAAGTAGAAGTAGCGGCGCAAATAGGCTCCGGGGGGGGGGGGGGGGGGGAGTCACATCATAAGACGTGCCATTAACACAAAAAACAGGGACAAGACACACTCATAATAAAGAAAAGGAACAAACAATGCTCCGTTCTGTGCTCAGGTTTGGGCAGGGGAAGGGACTGGGTGTGGCTTGAGTGACGCGCCCGCGCTAAAATTGCCTACATCCTGGAGTTTCTTCCCCTAATCGAAACAAGGAGATAATAGTTTATTAACATTCGTTGTATGCAGAGACGCACAATGGGTGCGCGCCACGGCGCGGCATAGTGAACCCCGACCCTATTTGCGCCAAGTAGCTACTCCACTGAGGAAACTCACGCGCCGAAAGTCCTAGTTTCACACAATCTTACCAAAACTTAGCCGTGGTCTTAGCAGATTAACGCACCATCTTAGCAGTAGGGTGCACGACACTCATTTGGTTAAGGATCGTAGCGCCATCGTTTGTGATAGTCACATCTCCGTTGCCGGACTGTATCATCTTGTCCATTCCACGAGGGCCGAGTGAGGTACGGACGGCATCAGCAACAGCCTTCGCAGCAACAATATTGCTAAATATCTCATTCAGCACATGCAATTCAACGCGGAATATTCCTCTGAATTAATTCCTGCCAACCTGTTGCGAACGCTTTCTGGCTTGTCCTTGTCCTTGAAGTACGACTCCTTTCCTGAAGAGCGAGATGCTGGCTTCACCGACATTTGCGACATCTGCAACGAAGACGCGACATTCCAGCTGGATTACAACGGTACATAGCAATAAGTCGAGAAATAAATCCATTTCTGGACACAACCAAGTCGGGGTGACCTATCACGCGTGCTTCACCTACACCATGGTCCACGTACAGATCACCCACTTAGCGCCTAAAGGACAAACTCAGCTCCGACTAATAGTAGAGTGGGACCAGGTCCCCGATTAATGGAACAGGCGCTTCAGCTCGAAAAATCCAGCGGTGTCGCGGATTCGCATGAGGAGCAGGGACTTCACTACGGGACCGTTCTCCTTGAACGTCTCGCGCGCGGCAGTCCGTCGTAGGTGCGGCAGGCGTTCGTGCTAGCGGGGATGGTGTATATCTTCACATTTGGACTGGCTGGGAGTTCTGCCTCTGAAAATCCTAGCTACTTACCTACATGCGGCGCATTTTAATGTACTATTTCTCCTTTGTTTCGATCGCGCATAGGAATATGAATGAAAGGTGGTCTATCCTGTTCCAGATGAATGAGGTACCATCACTGGGCGTTGCTGATGAAAAAGAATCCGGTGATGGCGAGTTTAAGAAACCCACACTGTCGAAGAAAAGGGAGCACGCAAAGGAATCGGATGGTCCTGACACCAAGAAGCCAGCAGGTGTGAGGTTTCCTTGCCACTAACGACATCTTGATTTGTACGGTTTGTTTCTGCAGAGCGAAAGCTGAAGTTCGAGTCCACGTACCTGAGGTCCATTCCGTCAGCGAATCAATATGAGAAATCGTTTATGCATCGCGATAACGTGACCCACATTATCGCCACAGAGTAAGTCGCGTTCATTGAATTGATCACGAGAGGACTTGAATTTTCATGAGAAGAGCGTTTAGTTTCTCGAAAGCTAGAGACATTGGTGGTCATTTGAGGAGCTTCCTCCAGTCGTTCCTGCTGAGCTATGTCGTCATATTCTCATTTTGTCGCTGTGTCCGGGCGTCGTTTCCATTCATTTCGTTCTCTAGTCATTGTCATCCATTCTGTTGCTATTCGAGCGCAGTAGGGGATGGCCTGCTTGGCCCATCTTTCCGTATGTATTTTGGAGGCGTTGTTGCTCTCCAGTGTTCTCTTAATGCACCTGAATCGCGTAGGTTGGTGCATAAGTTCTCGTACATTTGGGGCATGAAATATTTATTATCACAACATACGAACAACAACATCAAATCATTTGAAGTAACCACCCTTTACATCAATTGTCTTTCGCCAACGTGCTGGTAAGACATGGATGCCTTTTCTCCAAAACGTGGCCGGTTGTGATTCGAAAAATGTGAGCAGTGCCTCCTTGACATCCCCTCGGTTCCTAAATTGCTGGCCGTCCAAATAGCGTTGAAGGCTTGAAAACGAATGATAATCAGAAGAAGCGAGATCTGGTGAATAAGGTGGATGTGGAAGAGCGGTCCATCCGTAGTCCGCCAACTCAGCCGCCGTCGCTCTAGCAATATGCGGTCTAGCGTTGTCGTGCTGAAAATACACCTTCACTTGCTCTCCTCGTGTGGTTTGAAGGTGGGCCCTTAACCTCCTCAGTTAGTTGACGTAAACCTCTGCCGTCACTGTTATCCCTTCGTCCAGCAGCTCCCAGTATTCTACGCCAAGAATGCTTCACCAAATGCATAGCATCACCTTTTTCACGTGATGGTCGGGTTTCGGAACGTCCTCTGCCTCTCCAGTTGCGTCAACCCACTGTACACACCGGTGATAAGTAGAGTAGAGTATCCACTTCTCATCCCCGGTGACAAGATTGTCCAGCCATCCGTGGGTACGTCTGAGGGTAAGGAGAGACAGAGCGACATCGGCTCTGCGATCCATGTCATGTTGTGTCAAGTCGTGAGGTACCCAGCGACCCAATTTTTGCACCCTGCCAATCGACTTCAATCCTCGAGCGACTGTTGAGTGACTAACACCAAGAGTGCTTGATAGTTCGCGAGTGGTTTGGTATGGGTCCGCTCCCACTCTACTTCAGAGGCCATTCAAATCCAGTGTCATCGGGCGCCCTTCTCATTCATTATCTTCAACGGAGAATTCTCCAACTGCAAACTTCGAGAACCACTGGTACACAGTACTTCGAGCAGGAGCACTCTCGTTGTAAACACTCTTCAGGCGACGATACGATTCGTTGGCATTGAGGCCAGATTGATGCAGGAATAACATGACGTGCCGAATATGCGTCTCAGTTGGGATGAATTGCTTAGCCATAATAGCTGACGTTAACAACGCAGAAGTAAATGTTAGGAACAGTTTTGTAGCCCTTTCCTTTCTCTATCGATCGATCATTTACGCGTTGATACATGTGAGAAATTTGGCGGGAAAATGCGCTTTCAATTCAGGAAGGATCAAATGTCCGAGAACTTATGCACCAACCTAATACGTATCTCGTATTCTAAGGCACCAAATGAATCCTGCACTGTTGCGCTTTTAAACAAAATTTGGACGCTTATCTGCTCAGGGGGTCAACATGCAAGCACCACTATACGACGTTCTGTGTTGCACTAAATTAAGAAATTTTACGCAGCACTGGTGTGTTCTATCCCAGTAGTGAACTGAGCTAGACCTCTGTCGTAGCGTGTGGCGCAGTCGGAGAAGGTGCCGGCTGTCGCGTGCACACAATACCAGCTTCTTTGTTCTAATTTCCCGCTCAGACCAACCACCTGTTCTATAGATGATAGCTATTCTAATAGATATACGATTTCGCGGTTGATGACTTCTGTTGCAAAATGGCAGATGAGCTCTTTAGGACGGATTTCATCATTACTGCCAGTGCTGATGGTCACTTGAAATTCTGGAAAAAGAAATATGCAGAGGGAGTTGAGTTCGTCAAGCACTTTCGATGCCATCTCGGTATGTTGACTTCTATAAATAGTTGTATTGTCGTTATAAGCTGTTAGAAGGACGTTTTGTTGCGATCAAAACTCTTACCTCAAGCGAGATTCGAACCCACATCCTATGCTTTTCCTACGCTAGTGCGTTATACTTTCATCGATGTCCTGACCTCACACTACTTCCACGTTACCCTCGTCGCGATAACCTGTCAGCATTCACCCCTCATGCGGCCGCTTATATCGATCGGTATGGATTCGGTCAAGTTAAAGTCCTTACTGGAAACAAACTAGCATGGGGAATTGGGTCTTGCCTAGCGCAAGAATTCTGATCGCAACAAAACACCTTTTTAACAACATATAACGTCTGTGGCAACCGCTTTAGCTTTAAACAAAGGTGTAGTACATCGTCGTTGTTTTATTTGCATTTTCAGCTCCGTTTTCTCATTTGTGTGCGAATTTCAATGGCACGCTGTTGGCTACAGTCTGTCAGCAAGATAAGAATGTGAAGGTTTTCGACGTGGAAAATTTCGATATGATCAATATTCTAACGTTCGACTTCTCTCCCCGAAAGGCATGTTGGATTCATCAAGGTAGCGAATATCTTTCAGACTGCTGTCTAAATTGTCTTGGTTTCACTCAGGTAACTATTTTACGATTATAAGAAGCTAGTGAGATGGCGCGTAGTTTGACGGTGAACGAGTTATTGCAGTGTTAGAGGGCACTGTTTTTGAAGACTTTTTAAAAGTTACTCAATTAGTTTATCATGGCTTTGATAGAAGTCTTGTAAGTTGTCATTAAAAGGGGCAGGAACAGGAAATACGGCAGCTATGTTTCCTTCGTAAACGCCAGGCTTTTTGCTACCCCCCCCCCCCCCCCATTTCATACCAGGCCGATATTGTATAGGAGCAACTCTAGACGCTCCTAAAGCTCCCAATATAGGACTGTCCCAGCTTAGCGCTACTAAATAGATTGTTTGCAGCTTTCATGGGAAAATATTCGCCGTATATTTTTTTGCAAGTGTTCCATGTGGGATGAAAAAGGATGATGGGTATTACAGTGGGAGTACATCAAGGGTCGGCTCTTAGTCCTTTCTTCTTCCTGCTAACACTTCACTCTATATTGACCTGCCTTGGGGAGGGCCCTCTCAGAACCATCCTCTAAGCGGATGATATTGGCTTAGCAGCCGACAGCCAGGAGGAGCTGAAGGAGAAGGCGCTGCTGTGGCAGGGAAGCTGGACGTGGAGAAGAAGAAGTTTATTAGCTCTGAGAATCCTGGACTGATCCTAGACTGCCAAGGGGAGGCAATCGAGAAGATGGAAGAATTCCGCTACCTCGGAAGTGACCAATCCGAGGAAGGAAGTGCGGACCACGCCGTCAGGGGACGAATAAATGCGGCCCGGCTCAAGTGGAGGGAGTCCTTAGGGAACCCCTAGGACCGGAGATGCTCCTGGATACTCAACGACAAGCTCTTTAGAACAGTAGTGAGGCCTGCCCTCTTCTTTGGCACTGAGTGCTGGTCCCTGGGTAAGACGCGAGAGCTACGGAAACGGTCAGGTAGGAATATGGATGGTCTTGTCGGGACAAGATGCAGAATGAGGATGTTAGGGCAGTGATAAAGACAGCCCCGAACCAGCTGAAGATTAAGAAGCAGCGCCTGAGGTGGTGCGGACACATCCGCAGAAGATCAGAGGATCACCCTACAAGGTTGGCCCTATTTATTTATTTATTTATTTATTTATTGCACCATGTGAGTACACATGTGAAAGAGAATTAAGTAAAACAACAACATAGAAATACTCAAAACAAATCGCTAAAACGGTAATAAAGGCAAACAGAAGGAGATGCATAAAACAGCAGTGGTGGCGAAGGTGTAAAACATGAGATATTAGCAGGAGTAATTAGCAGACGTAGTGGGAGTTGCGGAAACAGCATCAACCAGAATGTAAAAACTTGTTCAAGGTCCTCTTAAAGGAGGAGAGTGTAGGATTTGGAGGAAAACGCTTGGCCATTTTTACATATTCCGTACCCGCGCGATGTATGAAGAAGTTGGCCCGCACCGAAGCAGTGGCATGAGGTAGATATAGTTTATTTTTAGCACCTCTAGTAATGGAGTTTCGCATAGGAAAGAATTTGTTAGGTTCAAGGTGAACGAGTCCGTGTAAGATTTTATATACCATTATTAAGTCAAGCTTCTTCCTGCGCAACATGAGCGACTGCAAACCGAGAATAGCGTTACGCGAACGGCTTTCAGGGATAGTTGCATAGTTAAAGCTGCCAGTGCGAAGCAAAAGCTTCCTAGAGAAACTGTTTTGCACCCTTTCTATTGTAGAACTACTTTTAACACTTGCTGGACAGAAGACAGTCGTACCGTATTCTAATATTGGACGGATATATATTTTATAGGCCTTTAGCAGCAGTTGAGGATCGCTAGACGACACAGACCTGAATAGTCTAGACACCATTGCCATCCCTTTTCTTGAGATTTCATCGCAATGCTTACCGAAGTCTAGGCGCTCGTTAATCCAGAATCCGAGATCAGATACTTCTTGAACTGGTTCAAGCTCAACACCGTCAATGATATATCTAGCTTTCAAGTTGTTCTTACCAAGGTGGAGAACCTTTGTTTTCTCCTTCGCTAATGGAAGCTCCCATGACAAAGACCAAGAATAGACCAGAGAGATAGCTTCTTGAACTTTTGCAGCGTCGCCGGAATCAGAAATGCTACTATAAATTTTGATGTCATCGGCAAAAGCTCTGCAAGAAACTCCAATCCTCTCAATAATTCCTGGAAGATTTCTGGTGTATATGTTAAAAAGGACGGGAGACAGAACTGATCCTTGAGGAACCCCGCTAGTTGCTCTTCTATTAGCAGAGAGATGACCGTTAATATTCACTCGAAACAGACGGTTGTCTAGGTAGGCCTCGATCCACTGTACAATCCTAAAGTGTAACCCAACTGCAGACAACTGATGAATTAACTTATCATGAGGTACTTTATCGAAAGCTTTTGCAAAGTCAAAATACACAACATCAACTGCACGGCCAAGGGTGAGACTGTTGGTCCAGTCATTCAAGGAGTCCAGCATCTGGGTTACAGTAGAAGCGCCTTTGCGGAAACCATGCTGTTCGTTAGGGATCACGGAATTGCGCTCAAGGTGGCTAGTGATCGTCTTTTTGAGAATCTTTTCAAAAACACGAGCAAAAACCGATGTAATACTGATAGGCCTGTAGTTTTTAGGAGAACTGTGAGGTTGCTTCTTAGGTAACGGAATGACATAGGCCTCTTTCCACTTGTGGGGAACTTCTGCACGCATGAAGCTCAGATTAAAAATAAGTTCTAAGGGTCCGGAAATTTCTGCAGCTATCTTCTGTATGAAGCTCAGCGGAATATGATCTGGAGTCAGCACATTAGATTTAGGCCATTTTGATAAATGTTCCAAAATAGAGTCGCGGTGAAACCACACGGAATCTTGCATCGGGGGATACGATGGCGGGCTCATGAAGCTAGAATTGCTTGGAAAAGAGAGTGGCTCAGAAGGTGAACTTTTAGGAGTAAACACCTTTTCGAAGGTATGTGCGAGAATTTCTGCCTTATGCTTATCGGTTACAACCTTATTGCCTCGTTCGTCAATTAGAAACCCAATAGAGGACTTCGTCTTCGTCTTAATCTTTGCATTCATCATCTTAAAGAATACACGAGGATTGCCAGAGCCTATAACCTTTCTTTCCAAGGAAGCGGAAAACCTCTTAAGTCTTTTTGAGAACTTATCAGATAATAATTTAAAACGATTTTTATTAGAGGACGTTGGAAATAGGATAGATTTTCTCCAAGCTTCTTCTCGATGCTTGGCCATAGATATCAAGTACCTAGGCCAAGCATTCCCACCGCTTTGCTTTCTAACAATAGGCACGTAAAGATCAATACAATGCCACAGAATGGAAACAAATGTATTATACATGTCGTTTACCGAGTTCAGAGCCGAGAAGGTGCCAATCCAGTCTATGTTCTGAAGATAAGCGGCTATAGCGTTGTAATCAGCTTTATTAAATTGCCTACTATCATGAGGAGAAGAGATACCCAAGTCATGGTTCACATTGAATTCTACGACGGAATGATCACTAGAGCCAAGAGGGGAATTGACTTTAATGTTTTTTACCAGAGATTCATTATTAGTTGAAACCAAGTCTAGAATTCTTCCTCCTCTAGTGGGCTGCCGAACTAGTTGGATAAGGCCATGAGAGCAGCAGAGCTCTAAAAACACCGTAGATGAGCCTGTTCTACCAGTTTGTTTCTTCCATGAAATATCGGGAAAGTTGAAGTCTCCTACAAGTATGCAGGGCGAGGTTGGCCCTATATTTCAAGGGGCCCGGAAAGCGTCCGAGAGGAACTCCAAGGCAAAGGAGGAGGGAGGTTATCAAGAGAGATCTCACCGAAGTCGGCGCCAAGGCATACGACGCTTTTGATAGGATGAGGTGGCGATCATACGAACAATGGACCCTGCAACTACGCGGTACTAAACGCTCAGAAGAATAAGATTCTCTTACAAGTGCAACGTCGACTCTTCTGGCACGGCCATTTTTCGTTATCATAGCAGTTCTTCGCATGCTGCCGTGCATATTTTTCTCAGCCGTTAAGAAGAACGATAATAGGAAGTGAGAGGGGTGAAGGGGGAGGGGGAGTGTTTCGGTGCTGTATTTACCTCATATCTTCAGCCGCCGATGCAGTCAACTTCCTCGCTGTTTGTGATAGCGACTCGGGCAAAATCGTCGTCGTTGACGGCAAAGGAACGAGCGCATCATTGCACACCATGGAGAACCTCCACTATTCTCCTGTTCGGCAAATTGAGGTGAGATGCCTTACACAGCGGGCATTTTGATATGCATATGGTAGAGCTCGCCGACGTAGACGGGGCTTTTTTCAGTCAGAGACTTAAGATATGCGAGTAACTCATATATATATATATATATATATATATATATATATATATATATATATATATATATAAGGTTGTCCCATAAGTCTCCGCCGTTTTTTTCAACGATTCACTGCAGATTTCGCCGGTGGTCTCTTGCATAGCGCTGCATAGCTTTCGAAAGAGAATGATTTGCTCTATCAGAACATGTATTGCGTTTCTTTTTTCATGATGAATTTTGTCAATTTTTAGGTCGTTGAATTGAAAAGTGAAAAAGTGAAAAAGTAGCCATTTGCGCACTTGTTCTCTTCGCTTAGGTTTGTAATTTTTTGCGCAGTTTTTTATAGCATTTGGAAGACAATGTCTGTACTACAAGAATATGTGTTAGTGCTATTTGCTCATTTGTCCTTTATTGATTTTTAGGTCATCAAATTGGGAATTCCGACTTTTCCGTCCGAATTTTTACCAAAACTCCGGTTCTGTGGTTGGACTTTTTTGATTGGTGTTATATGTCGTTTGGAAGAGGATGTCTTGCTCAGTAAGAATTTGTGTTGCGTTTATTGGCTCACGCTGATTTCTGTCGAATATCAACAACTGAAGAAGGAGAAGGAGTTGTTGGTGAAGACGATTATTCTCTTTTTGGCATTTTGTTGATATTCAATAGAAATCAATAAACGCGACACATATTCTTATAGAGCAAGACAATTTCTTTTGAATGACATGTAACACCAGTCCAAAAAGTCCAACCACGGAGCAGGAGCTGTCGGCAAAAATAACCATCCTCCTTCGGACGTCTCAATTTGATGGCCTAAAAATCAATAAAGGACAAGTGGGAAAATAGGACCAACACACACTCTTGTAGAACAGAACATTGTCTTTCAAATGCTAAAAAAACTGCACAAAAAAATCACAAACTTAAGCGCAGAGAACAAGTGCGCAAATGGCTACTTTTTCACTTTTTCACTTTTCACTTCAACGACCTAAAAATTGACAAAATTCATGATGAAAAAAGAAATGCAATACATGATCTGATAGAGCAAATCATTCTCTTTCGAAAGCTATGCAGCGCTATGCAGGAGACCGCCGGCGAAATCTGCAGTGAAATATATATATATATATATATATACATATATATATATATATATATATATATATATATATATATATATATATAAAAGGTCCCATAAGTCCCACAAGCAAGCCGGCAGCAACCGTCACTCGCTGGTTCCCGATGTTCATTCATCACACAGACATATTCAACGATTTTTGCACAGAATTGTAACGGGTGATGAAAAATAGTGTTTGTACGGTCAACCAGGGTTCTAGTGCCTTAGCCGCACTAGAATGAAAGCAATGAGAAGAAGGTGCCAAAAGTGCTCATCCTTGTTGACCTGGCACTGCTCCATTTGATGACCTGAAAATCAGCAAAAATTTGAATGCCGAATAACAAATCATATTTTCTGGTAGAACAAGAGATGCACTTTCGAGTGTCATGTCACTCGTTATCACAATACTAAGGCATGAATATCCAAAGACAGTTTTTGCGCGAGAAGGCATCAGCATAAGGGTTGTTATATTGCACTTGAGAGTATTTTTATATCGTGTATTAGCTGAAAGGGGCTACTCCTTATGGTTACGGGCGCTGTTGCGGTTGTTGGTGCTGATTGTTTTTCATTTAGTATAACCATGCAAGAGACATTGTCATTTCCATAGATGACTCTGGAATGATCGAGTACTGGAGTGGAGGGAAGAAAGAGTTCAGAGCTGCGGAGAATGTGAAGTTCAAATTCAAAACCGAAACGGATCTGTATGAATTTGTGAAGGTATGAAGACCGTTGAGAGGTCCGTGGCATGGACAAACTTAACGTTCTCTCTTCAGGCAAAGACAGTGCCGGTTTCTCTGGCGATAAATCCTAAAGGGAACATGTTTGCAACTTTCGGAGAGGACCGGCGGATAAGGATTTTCTCGTTGTTGTCCGGAAAACTGTTGAAGACGATTGACGAGACACTCGCCAAATATCAATCAGAAGCTAAGGAGCAACGGTATGATTGATGAAACTGCAAGTGTGTTTCCGTTATATTTATAGAGTAAATTTGTTTTATTTACTACTGTGATCATTCATGGTTTTCCAGTTCTTACGGGCTGCAAAATATGGAGTGGAATCGACGGGTCGCGCTGGAGAAGGAAATGGATAAGGATCGTGGAAGCGCCTTTAAAAACGTGAAGCTGTGCTGGGACTATTCAGGATATTTCCTTATTTATCCGTCTCCTATTGGAATTAAGGTGAAGTTTTATTTGAAAAGATTCACCACTACTGTTTTTCGCGATTCTAAACGTCGAGAAAAAAACTCGCAGAATTTTCACTGCGCATATGAAGCCCATCCACCCTCCATCACATGCACGCGATTTATTCTCCGAAGCGCTCGTTCTCTACGTGTCGAGAAACGGGTAATGAGAGTCCCAATCCGGTGCTTAATCAGGAAAAGCATAATTAAAATTAATCGGTATTGGTCGACACCGCTTACTGACCGAATACTCCTCCGAATCCCATGGTCACTCTCTCTCTCACTCTCTCTACCCCCCCCCCCCCCCACCTCCCGAAATACTTCCTTTACTATGTGCTGGCAAAGAAACGAAGTGAGAGTCAAGCACGCACATGTGACACTAAGTACCGATTCACGTGTCACTACCTTGCCACGATGTCTATGACACTCCTTCTGCAGTTTGACACACGTGCCACGACTTCTGTAAGCCGTCTTCAGAATTCCGACTCACACTGAACGAGGGAAAATGCTGGTCCCCCCTTATTCACATCCTCCTCTAATGGTCCTCCCCCTGTTGGTCCTCTCCTATTCGTCGCCCTTACTCGGAATCCCTACGCAAGTTGGACGACGTCTAGCGAAGGTCTTCTGAATACCTACGCACGTTAGACGACGTCTTCATCACGTCTTTGGATCCCTACGCAAGTTGGACGACGTTGAACGACGTCTTCAGCACGTCTTCTGAATCCCTACGCACGTTGGACGACGTTAGCTCAGGTTTTCTGAATCCCTACGCATGGTAGACGATATCATCAGCTCGTCTTCTGAATCCCTACGCACGTTGGACGACGTTGAACGACGTCTTCAGCATGTCTTCTGAATCGCACGTTGGACGACGTCTAGCGCAAGTCCTCTGAATCTCTGCTCACGACATCTAGCGAAGGTCTTCTGAATCCCTACGCAATTTGGACGACGCCTTCAGCACGTCTTCTGAATCCCTATGCAGGCGCACGCTGAACGACGTCTAGGGCACGCCTCCTGAATCCCTCGCTCTGCACTCGATCTTCATTCATACCCTGACGCGTTGCCCCTTGAATATCTCGTAAACTTGGACGATCTGCCGCCAATCATATAGTTCGCTTGCAATCGCCCATGGTTAAGCTCAAAGAAAGCCCGGCTGGCATACGCCGCACTGTCGTAGGCATCTTTTGGCTTCAGACCCCCTCACCGTGACGGACACGTGACATGAGCCGATTATATATAGTAGGATTTACTGCGCCGCTTGACAGTCGACTACAGAGGAAATTCTCTAGGACGATGAATACAAAAAAAAACAATAATAGCGAATAAAGAAAGCTTCTGTAAGAAAAAGTGAAAAAAGAAACAAAAAATAACAGAAAAATTAGATGGCATTGAATCGGCTAGATAACATAAAGAGCGGAATGACAGAATCATTCATGTGAACAATAAGAAAAGCGGGTTTCATAACAATGTTTCACTCCCCAGCAAAAACTTGAAACCGTTTGAGGGGGCACCGTTTGATTCAGAAGGCATTTTTCCATAGAAGAAATTGCTATGGTAGAATATCATTATTAAATCAATTATTTAATAAAAAATGATAATTTTGCGTATCTATTCTTATCTGGTAGAACCGACCTGTACTCTACCAAGGGTGAGAACCAGCTAGCATTCTAGGTTGAACACGGTGTTATGTGTTCCAGTCCATAGTCATGGGCACGTACCGCCGGGCGGGTCCCATCTTTCAGAGATTATTAATATAATTTACTTTTATTTCGCAAGAACGTTAGATCGAGTGCCCCAACAATTATTAATCTCTAAGCTAGAAAGTCTACAGTTTCACCTGGTCCTTATAAGATTGATAGAAGGATATAAATTTGTTGTAAGATTCCGCCTTGAGAAAAGTGTGTTTTAAGTTGATTTCCTCAATAAGGTGTTGTTAAATCTGCCTTTTTGAATACCACAAACGATTCAACGCATATGGTACGAAACTTTTGTGTTTCTATTATGATGTTCGCTGATTGATCTGCTATGCAATAACGGAGCCGGAGAAATTCAATACGTTACAAAAGGTGATTTATTAGTAAATTGGACGAAAAGAGTGGTAGGTACCCCTTTCCGCACAAAAGCTGCAGCTAAATGCCATTCAAAATAATTTTCTCATATACTGCTAGAATTTGCTGGCGCTTTTGCTTGTGAAACAGTTGCAAACGCTGTAGTGAAAAACTTTTTTAACTTCCATCGTGTTCATCTCGGCGCGAGTAGTTGGTCTGTGCATGGTTCATGTGCTGCATTGTAGGTAAACGAGATGAGAAGTTGATATGAAGCAGTTGTTTTGTGTTAAGGCTTCATGCATTAGAGAAAGTGCGTAACAAAATTAAAATCGTAGCAGCTCCCGCGAAATCGAAATTTTATGCGATCTCTTTTACGTATAGAGCAGGTGTAACATGCCTCATGATCACGAAGTCTGACGGATGAGGTATCGTTAGGCCAGTCTAAAACGTCTTATAGCAAAAATCTTGCTGAATTTCCTGAGATAAGCCTTTAAGTAACACCAATTGCTAGTAGTAGTTGTTTTTTTTTGCGTCCATAACTTAATATAGTTTTTTCTTTCTTTATGATAGATTTATGGTCGCGCCAAGCCACCAATCGCGCACCAGGTTACCGAGCGCACATGGATACGGTCTCCAGTGCAGTACTGCTTGTGTATAATGAGTACCACTAAGTGATTCACGAGACGGTATCAGAAGTGCAAAACAACACCGGGAGCATAACCTGGTGCCCTTCTTCAAATGGTCCTAAAAAATAGGCTGCGTTTTCTCGGTAAGGTTCACATTGGCAACTTTTAAGATCAACGTTCCTTGCTGTTCAGATTTATCAAAACAAAGGTAGCAAGGTAGTCGTAGTCAACCAGTAGCAGCATGCTACATTTCCTCAATACCTGTGAAAATCACGTGTTCCAGCCATATAAGCATCGAATCTCCTAATTCTTGAAAAAAGCTCGCGAAGGGCAGTTGGCACTACAAGTATGCAAAAAGGGGACAATCTTTAAAACTTTGGTCCACACAAACAGGTAATCGGTTTGATCTGATCTGAATTTTTCTGTCGAACAGTGTTACGCCCCTCTTCCACTCTTCAGGCGTCGGTGAGAAAACACATGTCTAGTCCACACTATTTCTTGAGACCAGGATATATTGAGCATCTTGTAGGGTCCCATACCTCTGATCTGACTTTTTTAAACGAAAAAAAGCTCCCTTCAGGAAAACTCGCAACTCAATAGTCAAAAATGACTTGATATTATTGAAGTTATTTTACAAGCGAGCGGGCAGCTTAAGCTTATTTTCATATTTTGTTCTTTGTTCTTTGTTTCTTTTTGGCAACACGTCCACCTATTTCTCTCAAAATTATCCTTGTTTGAAATTTCACTCGCTCATTCATATTCTCGTGATTTTGCCGATTTCGGGAGGCAGGTGTTGTACCGGTTTTTTGGCGACATCATCCCAATTAATGAATTCGCAAGCCGCGGCGCGGTTTTTGTGTCACAAATTTGTTCAAATGGGCAGCACGGGCAGGGCAGGGAGTGGGCGGCGGACGGGATCGTGTAGGGAATGTACGCGCCTATGATAGGTTACATCAGGCATTTTGAACAAAGGAGTGGTATCAGGATTGCCGGTTTCACAATATCTTTGTGAAGGGGGTTGTAGAGTTGTTGATTGTGAACTGAGGTTCGTTATCGAATATTTTGATACCATACGCATCCTACATTAGTGCTGAATCATGCAATTGGTTCCCAAACTTTGTCTAGAGGGCATTACTTGATTCCGACTACGCATCGCGCGTTCTGTTACTGAAGTGGCATTCCATTGAGCAATGTTTCTCATGCTGTGGTAGGAGTTCAAAAAATAAGTGGACCAGGTGGAGAAAGCGATGCCACTGACACAGTCTTCTTTTATTTGTCATACCTGCCTAAAGTAATAGCAAAAAGAAACCTCGTGCTTGTGGAGAGCAAATCAAGCAACCCTTAAAGGCAAAGTTCGAGTTGCTCCTGTGGAGTCATGAACATAAAGGTAGTGCCAAAAGTTCTGGGTTATGTGGATGTCTTCCCTGTTCGTTCCTTCGATCGCCTACGAGTACATGTGTACCACGCAAATGAACCCATTTAGGTCTACAACGTCTACACTGATAGTGTTGTTCGCGAAATCGGGAAGGAAGAGACGATGCGATTTATAGGCGTGGCGTTATGCAGGTAACGAGACTTGCATTTTAAAGTAGCAAGGAAATAGTGGTATTCGCTAGTGACGTTAGACAATTTTAGAGGAGCATTGTCATTAAGACCTTCTGCTAAGGTTTTTGGGCCCACGGAAGAAAGTTATCCCGTGAAGAAACTCTGACCCCTAAATCATGGTTGCAAATAGGGATCTACTAAGTTCCGTCCAGTTTCTTAATCTTCAAATTATTGTC
Organism: Heligmosomoides polygyrus bakeri; assembly: GCA_947359475.1. Classification (NCBI taxonomy): domain Eukaryota; kingdom Metazoa; phylum Nematoda; class Chromadorea; order Rhabditida; family Heligmosomidae; genus Heligmosomoides; species Heligmosomoides polygyrus. The sequence continues at coordinate 112,044,420 of OX375866.1, forward strand.
TCATTTTTTCGAATTATTGACGTTTTCAACTAAGGGTGTGAATATTTCCCTTTTAGAGCAGTGCCGGACATTCGGGCACGATTACAAGGAGCTGCCGCTACGATAGCAACAGAGGCTGCAGACAATCCAAACCTGAACAAAATTTCCGACCCTGATCCTGTTATGGTAAATCGGCTTGAATAAGAGTCTGATTGTTCTGGGCAGGATTATACTTAAGTCTTCCGGCAGCACTGCAGGGTAAGAACCAACGATGTCGGTCATTTGTGCTGCACTACCGACATCGATTGTTGCAATTCGCGTGCTGGCGGCGACATAAGCATAAGCCCTACCTCAGCTTTCCGTTGATCCGGATGAGGATAACTTTCCTATTGATCAGGTCTGTTGTGCTCTAAGAAAAAACCGATTCTACTTGTTCACGAACACTGAGCCCTATTCTACCGATGATTCTGACGAGACTACCGTCAGTCGCGACATTTTCAACGAACGACCACGGAAAGAGGACCAGTTGACGGCCGTTGAGGTGTGTTGTCTTTTGGAATGATTCAGATGCCATCAAATCAGTTGATTTATTGTTATTCAGCAAGAAGAGGAGGCAGTCCATGCAACGGAAGAGGCAATAATTCACACATCTATGGGAGATATTCGTATTCGGCTGTTCCCGAATGAGTGCCCTCGAACCGTCGAGAATTTCAGCACTCATGCCAGAAGAGGTTATTACAACGGCCTAACATTCCACAGAGTGATAAAGTCTTTCATGATACAGGTATTCTATTTTCCCACCAGCTATAACCTACTTTTCATTCCACATATTTGATATTATATTCATGAATCGCCAACGGAATGAGGTTTAGAAATGTCTCTGAGCCAGGAGGAATCTTATTTGTTAAGGAATTTGGGAGGCTACCAGGTTTTCTAGTGTGCACTGAAGTGCTGATTTTGGTTTTCAAGCAGTCTTCTTAATTAATTAAATTTCTTTTCTTAATTGAAACTAATTAGGATGATCAAACTGGGATAAATTTTTAGTTTAGAGAGTCAAGTTCAAACAAATTTTTAATTTAGAGAGTCATATTGATTTGAAAGTTTATTAATTCGCTACAGAAAGGGCCTCAATATCGTGAGGAATTTGTTCTACTATTTCTATTCTTTCCGCTTAGGAATATTCTTAGGCTTGCTTTAAAGTGCAGGAAAGTGAACATTTGTTGATGCTTCGAACGAAGAAACTAAGGCCTACGCTCGTCAGTACGCCACCATGTTTTCTAAGGCCTTTGTCATACCATCGCTCACCCCGAGCGACGCCTAATGATATGTACCCATATCGATTCCATCGCGCCGCCCGATCGATATGGGAGCATATCATTAGGCGTCGCTCGGGGTGAGCGATGGTATGACAAAGGCCTAATGGATGTTGGTGATTGGTCTATGTGGAGCTGCACGACGGAGAATCGGGTTTTTATGCACTTACTCCTGTCGATTTGCATTGTCGATTTATACGCTCTCCACGTAAGACGATTTTCACTGTCAATCAGGTGAACATATTGCACGCTAAACCAAGTCTTAGGCGATCCTATCATCGAAAATTTTATGCTTTTTTGCTCTTTAAGTTTGAAAGCACCACTTTAGCTGAAAGAATAAGATTGATAATACTTGAGTATTGAAACAGTATATTCACTTTCTTGAGATATCGGTTAGGTGAATAGTTCATGAGCAAGGGAAAACAAGACATTTTTAAACCGTGTTTGATTCCGGTCTTCCGAGTGAGCGTGTATATTATTGTGAAAGATTTTCGTTTTTTTCATAGGCGTTCAGCTTAATTCTATAGGAGCACATGTCCAGCTTGCTTTGAAAAGTATCCAATTTAACGTAACAATAGTGTATACCAGCACATCATGATTTGTTAGACGAGGACGTTGCAAAGCCTCTACGTGCAATGCAATGTTCGATTTTCGGGAGAATTGCAAAAGATGTTGTTAGACATTTTGCATCACTGTTTTTTCTATGGAAAACGTTCATTGACAATTTATGACTTCATTTAAAAGCCAGTATTGCAGAAGTTATCTCAACAATGGTTGTGTTACCTGTAGAATGTACATATGACTCATTCAGACGGGAGATCCCACTGGGAAAGGAACTGGTGGGCAGTCAATCTGGGGAGCTGATTTCGAGGATGAGTTCCATCCACGACTTCGGCACGATAAACCCTTCAAGGTAGGCGTTCTGCAGAGTAATTTTCTTCGTAGTGCTTTAATTTCAAAAGAAAGCAGCTGAAATAGAACTTCGTCTCGGAATCGGATTCTGAAATAAATAGAAATGTTCCTAATTGTGAGGGACGTTTAAAGTTTATAGTGCGATGTGTGTCATCCTATGAGGTTCCGAGAGTATTCTTTCGAAATTTGAGATTTTAAGCGCTGTATGCGAGTGGGGTGCTCCTCAAGGCTTTTCGTAATTGTTGAATACAAGTGCTTACGGGAAGCGGACTGTGTGCGTACAAAAAACTCCACGATGTAGTTCATCTATTACATCTCTGTCGAGATTAGTCACATCCTGGAGTTCGCATAATCTCGCTTTCCTCCAAGTACATAAATACTTAACCAGTTAAATGCTTTTTCTTCAGATGTATTCTTTTAGGTTTCAATGGCCAATGCTGGGCCAAATTCGAATGGGTCTCAATTCTTCATTACGGTCTGCCCTGCTGAGTGGTTAGATGGAAAGAATACCATATTTGGAGAGGTAGGTTCAAGAGGAGGAATATTTTCTACGTCAAACGCTCGCCACAATTCGTTGTCAGAACTACAGGACATTTAAGAAGTGGTTTCAGGTAACGGAAGGCATGAACGTTGTGCAGAAAATCAACCAGGTCCCGACCTTTGAGAAGAGTGGTCGACCGCGCACTGAAATCTCTATAATGTCAATTACACTGAAGTGATATTGCTGCAAAATTGTGATCATTGTTTAACGCAGCACCCCATGTTGTGGCTTCCTCGTTTGTTTTGGCTTCGCATCAGACTCATAGGATGATCTCCGTATGTTGCAGGACGAATAAATTGTCTCGCAAATGTGGTCTTGTGGTTAGTGGTAAGAAAGCTTAAAGGCTGGCTTTGCCATTACCGAAGTCGTTACCGTTCGTCTAGCACTATCATTACGTGTTAGTGGAATTACGCTCGAACCAGGATGATGGGCAAGAGTGAGGAACGTTCTGCCTGAAAGCGGCGCGTGCAAAGACGCGGGACAGTGCCTGCGGAGCCAATTAGCGTCGACTCGCTCCGTGACACACGCCGCTTCGCACTGCACCAGACAGTGCTCCTCGTGGAGGCGATGTTGACCTTGCCGACCACGGGAGCCCGCGGATCGACCAGGTTTGGTGTGGTTACAATCTATAGAGAGCTAGCAGGAACAGAGGGCTTGTAGTGGCGGTCCAGAAATTCGGATTGATCTGAGCCCTACCATCTCCTATACATATTAGAATTTCGAGCTCTATCAAATGAGCCAGTGAAGAATCTTGCCTCGACAACCCTTACAACGATTTTGATCATTATGATCTATTGTAATGCAGTGTAATTTTGAGGTGTTTCCCATCCATTACCTCATGAGCATTTTCCTTTCATTCGAATTTCACTGTAAATTCAGCATCTTCAAGATAACATTTAGTTGCTTGTTGGGGAAAGAATCTTGGCTCAATGACCTTTATGACCATTTTTTTCAGGCACTGTTTAACTTTCCTTAAATATCAGTTTTTATTCAGATATATCAGGATAAAATGCGACGTATGTTTCCAGGCTAAAATTGCACGAGGATTCCATTTAGAAAAACCTCTTTAGCATTTCGTGACTGATTTTTCTATGGAACTTTATAATGCCCGCATCATATATTTCGAGACTAACCAGGATACTATCTCAACGGTAGGTCGGAACGGTGCAAATGTTGTATATGGGCAGAACCGCCTCTCTCTGGGTAGTAACAAACTGCAGGTATCTCGACCCCAATACAACTCTGCGCAGAGTTAGGGGCGACGGAAGTCGCAGGTTGGCGCCCTGTTGATTCACGTGCTCCACAGCTGACGGGCGCACGCGGGATGAGGGCTCGTATCGCGGCTAAGCGCAGTGCTCAGATGGCGTAGTAGGGAAGAGCCCGGGCTCGTAAACGGGGGGTCGGGGTTTGGATCCCGCAGACCGTTTTGCACTTTTGCAAAATCCATGTTATAACACATATACATATGTACATATAACATACATATGCTTCAAACTACAGATTAGCTAAAATGTTCACTTCTGTGTGTCACTTATTTTAAGCCTGTTTTGTGTGAAGCTATAGTTGTGTAACGATAGATATTTTGTGGCACTAGTTAAAAGTTCCGACTCCACCGACAAGACTTCGGCCAAAAAAATTTTTTCGCTGAAACTTTGTCTAGGGGGGTTATCTGGTGTGCTGATCACGAATCTGACATCCGTTTTTCACGATTCGGCTGAATAATATAGATACAGGAAGGCACAGGATTACATTCTTAAAGTTTCTGCCGATGACGGCAGGTAGAGACAGAATCGTGAAAAACGAATGTCAGATTCGTGATCAGCACCCCAAATAACCCCCCCCCCCCTAGACGAAGTTTCAGCGAAATTGGTGACCCTGCCTGGATCACCCTTTTTAATACGCTATCAGTCGAATAAGTATCGCAACGTCTAGGAAGGGGGCCCAAGCGATAAATAGGAATCATGAGTGGACGGGAGAAACTGATGCATGCGCTCGACACAAAAACTTCGAATGGGAGAATCTTACTTACAGCCTAGCTAATAAGCAAGCATATAGCGCAATAAAAGATGAGATCGCACCATGCCCTCGAAAAGTTCACCGCAGCTTTTTATCGATTGATAGTGTAAAAGCCACTTACATGAACCACAAAAGTGGGATATGTATGTTCCTCACCGCTGTGTTTGTTGTTCAACTTCTGCTATCACTCGAATAAAAATCCAACAGCTTGGAAGGGTGGCGGAAGTAGGAAGTTTATGTGGGCGGGAGAAACTGATGGGCTCAATCCAACGAACTTACAATGGGAGAATCTTACTTCCAGCCTACAGAATCGGGCGCAAAACGGCTCGGGTGGACAGGGCTCATCGTGTTAAGTGGTTGTCAGCCTCTTTAAGAGGCCCGCGAGTGTGGATATAAATGCTACGACTACCAATAGGGCTCAAATAGACTGGGGCGGGAGGGCCACGATGTAGGAACGCCCAATCCGTCGTTTTGTATTGTATGAAATTCAAAATTATCAGCAGCACTGGTGGGTTCTAGCCCTATGGTGAACCAAGTTAGTTCACTTCTGCTGTGAATGGGCATACATGTGCCTTCCTACCAAGGGGCATACTCTAACGTGTGTCCTCCTCGGCAGCGGCGATTGCTCACCTCCCGGCGCTCCCCTTCGGAGAGAGAAGTTGAGAACCTGCCTCAAACTTGGGTGATTAAACCATCGAGCCCGCAAAGTTTACGAAGTTTCCCACGGTCACGTTGAGACAAAAAAAAACCCTCCTCTATTATATATGGTGGGAGGTGAAGCCTCTTGAGTAAAAGCAGAAGGTAACAAACTATCGCGATGAGGATGATTTGGTGACACTTCCTAACATATGATGCGGTAGTTCTGAAGCAAGTCGAGATAGGAGTACATCCCCTATCTCCTTTCGAACTGGCAGTAGTTTCTAACGCATTCTAAGCGCCTCAAACCCAGATGAAATTCTATAGCAATAATAATTCTGTAACCTTGCTTAGTATTTTCATTTAAGAGGATTTCAGGAAAATTTTTTGAACATATAAGGAAGAAGAAGGGCGAACCCTAGACTTACACACATGTTCTTATTAGAAGATGTGTGTGCCGTGTCAAAGATTCGTGTTTTACTTCCTTACATATGCCTCGTTAAAAATAGATACCCTTCGTGATTTTTTTTTCATGCAGAAAGAAATGGCAGTCGTCACTGTAAAAACCATTTCGGATGTCTCTAATCAAAATTGGATTTTCTTTGTTTTCATTTCGGTGTTTCCCGCTGCGGTTAGCCCATTTTCCAGGACTTCCATTCCCTCTTCCCCTCATTGCAAACAAATTGTCGTAGTGTTTGGGCGGAATCTATCACCGTATTGTAGCGGCTCATCATGGTGTCTTTCAGCAAAGGAAGGTGTTCCGTGGCCCTGGGTCATTGCCGATCATGGTCATGGATCCGAACCCGCATCTTCTGCTTTCCGGGCAGCGATGTTCGCCTTATACCACCGGCGCTGTTTGACCGCGGGTGGGTGCTGACAGACCTGGAGGATATCGCGGATGTTACGTGCGGTCAAACAGCGCCGGTGGTGTAAGGCGAACATCGCTGCCCGGAAAGCAGAAGATGCGGGTTCGAGTCCCGCCTGGCACAAGAGTTTTGAACAAAACATCCTGTAACAACATGTAGCCTCTCTACCAGCCGCTCCAGGCTTAAGCAAATGTGTTAAAGCATGGTCATGGATCCTTGACCGACGAATTCGCCCCGTTGCGGCAACTCTTCCCGCGCTCACCGCGCAGTTCGCCGCGCCCGCGACGACCATTCGTACATAATGTCTCACGAAGTATTGCCACAAGGGATGAGAGCCTATCATGCATTGTTTCGCGTAGGTTTGTCTAAATCGTTCGAAAAGATTAATGTGGGCCTATGCTCGTAGTGGTTTAATGGATTCACTCGAAGTTGCGGTTTGCCATTGAATCACACTACTTGTGTGAAGAAAGTCCAATACAGTAGAGGTCCCCGCGCCTCGTAGTGAGATTCAGCGCAGACTTGTTGAAAAGACAAGGTCTTTCGCGTAGAAATGCGAGTGGGCAAAATTCATAAAATTCTACGTGATACGAACAGGCGACCTGCGCAAAATGGTGAAAGTCGCGGAGAGGGGAGTGGATAAGGGAAAGCGGACGGCCCCGTATGTACTGTGTCAACATCCTTCCAGTTACTGACCTCAGCGGTCGGTCGGACACCTCGCTGTGTGGTCGAGACCGCCGCAGTCGGAGTCACCCCGTGCGCATCAACTGCTTTCACAGCTGGGACTTCGTTCTGCAATGTCTGCTTGTTGAAATTGCTGCTCTAATGCTTCAAATTTCAGAAATTTGGAAACAACTTGAGGCTTTGGGTAAAATACCACGCAGGACATTGAAAAACAGTAATTTACCGAAATAGGAGAAGGAAGTTTGGGTGCAAAGTGTAGTGATGTTAGTTAGCTGTAGAGGAAAGTCGTCGAATATGGAATGAGACCGAGATTTAGCACGTAGTTGGCAGCTTATGCTCTTTCTCTGCTCAGTAACTCACCTAGTGCGCTGCTTAGTGCAGCTCGACCTGCGTGGAAATTATCCTGTCACCCCCATTCGTGACTAGACGTTCCCGGTGAAGGTCGCGTGTTCCTTAAATAATCCGCTCTCCACCTTGACCCAGATCGATGTTTTTTGGCTTTGTCCAGGGTGTCAGCTACAGCCAAACATTTCCATCGATCGTTTTTCTAAGGTCGACCTATTTCCATGATAGGCGCTTATTTACATTCACACACTCGCTACAGTTCTCTTTGGTGATCATGAGCTGCGCCAATTGTCCTACACTTCAGCGGCGAATTCTGAATGCTGTGCGTGTTCAATTTTATTGTCGTCTTTTGATACTGCGCCTTTTAGGTTGCCCAATTCGATGAATTTCCTGAAGTTCCTTTCGAATAGGTTTCTGTCGCTTTATAAGTCATCTTTACTGAGAGTCGTAATTATGCGTTAATCGTAGGCGGAGTGTTGGATTATTTTTTGGATGAAATTTTACTCATCAGACCACCTACATATTCTGGTTAAAAATCCTGAATTTATTTTAGGCAAAATTACGCTGGCACGGCTTATAGACGAGTAAAATTCGCGTCGCCTTAGCCACGCTCATGCACTCTAGCTTATTCTTAATGGCCTGGAAGCGACTAAGATCGAGCCATGCTCTCGACCGTTCTATCCTGGGAATGTTTGACTGGAAGTGCAAATGTCATTTGACGAAGGGTGCGAAATCGAGGGACGTACTTTTTTACGCATGGTTTTGCTGAACGTTTATATTGAGTGAGAGCTTTGGAGAAGACCTTTGAACCGCATCTACTTCTTCGAAGTGAGCCTAAGAGCTTGCAAGCTTCTTGTTTCTGTTCGTGAAAGTGCCGTCTCTGAAACGAACTGTGTGCATTTTTTGACGATGAGTCGCGGATTACGAATACGAAGCTGATCTCCAAACCTCACTTTCAGTTCAGGACTTTACATGCAGCAACGAGTAATCGAAATCACTGCTCGTAGTAGAGACTCGTCAGTGCAAATAACCGTACATTTACATGCTGCAGAGTGTCATCTAAATTGACCTTTGTACTAATAATCGAGTGGACATCGCGAGACACTGGCCACGTGCAATCTCGATATCTAACGTAGCAAGAGGCTTCAGCTTCGTTCTTCTTCTTCTTCTTCTTCTTCTTCTTCTTCTTCTTCTTCTTCAGCGTCTGTCCCGCTTCGTAGCGGGGTCCGCTATTCTGGTGTCATGACGCCACCTCTCCCGATCTAGCGCTAGATCAGGGTGGACACCAGCTGCTTTCAAGTCCATATGCAACGTGTCAGACCAGCGCTGCTTCGGACGCCCTCTAGGCCGCTTTCCCGCCACCTCGAACTTAAGGCCTATCTTGCGGACGCTATCTTCCTTTCCACGTAATACTTGAACTGTCATACACCATGTGTTGTGACATGGGGCTTCGTAGGCCGGCCTGTCGCCTGCATTCGAGTGTCCGTGCTTAGTTTAGCTCACCAAACGAGCAGTTTCCAGGTGCACCACGAGGAGGAAAGGACATCGCCACCAGGCTCCAGCTTCGTTTCTCTTTGAAATAGGCTGGAGTAGCTGGAGGGATACGAACTCTACCCACTCTCCACCCGTATAAGCGCTTTGCACTCTACACAGTGAATTCGTTGGCAGCGAAGGAAACAAAGTTGGAATGATACGACATCGCACAAGTTCTTCGATGCAATCGTGAAGTCATCATCCGTGAACGAACAGAGTCAACACGCGAGTGAGGATGGACTGCCTGCAACTACTCCGTCTCTACTTCGTCTCCATCACCTGTTTCCAGGTCGTCCCGTTATTTATCAGGTTTCTGAAGTGGGCGGCGCCAACGTCTTTAATCGTCTCAGAGTGAGAGTGTGCCAGAGTGGTGCACTGAATTCTGTTCATTCTGCGGACACGAGAAGCGTCACATCTTTTATTCACTGCTTTAACGGCAGGTCCGACCAACACGTTGGTGAAGGTTCCAGAGCCGACCGATCTGTAATAAATCTTGTACACATTTCACGTCGACTTGAACACTTTTCTGAACAATCTTTATGTTTCTGAATTCGGAGTGCGCATCCTTCAAATCGAAACGAGCTTCTTACAGGTTAAACTGCAGACTCTCCGAGATGGTTAGAATAATTTTGTTTTCAAGGAAAATTTGGTATAACTTTCCCTGCAATTTTTAGTTCAGCTCTAGAATGATTGCAATAACTTTATAAAACTTCTATTTCTTGAGAAAAGATAATAAACTAAATTTTGTTTTGAAGCGCAACAAGGCAACAGTCATTTAGTGTTTTAAAATTCGAGATCGCATCATGCATTCGAGGAGCTCGTCGCGATTTTTATTTGATTGGTAGTGTGAATGCTGATTACATATGCATCAGAGTGAGAATACGTGTGTTCTTTTCAACTGTGTTTTTGTATCGTTTACAGGTGTGAAACTCCATACAAACAGGAAATTCGCTAGCAATTGAATGAAAGTCGATGTTGTAGAAGAGGACATGGCACAATCCCCTTTTTAGCACTAAAAATGGCTCTCTCCCTGGCTTTTAAAACAAGCTTTAAACTATTACTTTTATTCAAAAATGAGGTTTATAAAATTTTAAATAATTATGTCGCGACTTTTAATATACTAAATAGCTGCTGACTTTCTGCCGTTTTACACAAACTTTAGTTAGCGAAAAAGTTTATAATATTTCAGGCGGTGTGCTTATTTATTGAGATAGTAGAATTGAAAATTTCATATAAACTTACACCAGCTTTTCCTTGAACAAAAAATTATTCTAACCATCTTGGATAAATCATAGTTTAACCTGGAGAGCGCTCATTTTGATTTGAAAGATGTTCACACAGATTTCAGAGTCGTCAAGCTTGTTTAGAGGAGTGTCCAATTTCACGAGAAATTGGAACAAATTAATGTGACCGGTTTAAGGCTGCGAGCATCACGGGACGGAGTATAGTGAAGTGTCACAGGTTGTCGCAATGAAGGCCCCCTCACCTTCATATCAGGCTTCTAGAGTACCCTTCACCTGCAAACGCCTATTCCGTGCTGTCTGCTTGGTGAGTCTAGGTCTCTGAGAGGAAATTGAATTAGGGAGGTAAAGACGTGACTCACGATCAGTAGCTCGTCCGTGGCCGGTGGCTGAAGGAAAAGCAACTGCGACCTTGTTCTGCCCAGACACGCAGGTGGCATCAGGGAGTGCGATCCATTCCGCAGTGTCAGGATCGCGCACACTTTCTGTGGGGCGTGCTATGCCGTCACGGAGTGTGTGGATGTGTTCGAGGGGCAGAGGTTGCAGTGAGTGATGACATCCTATACAACACTTTGCCGAGGGCTCAAATCCGACCGCTGGCGGCAACTCCTCGCTACGATGGTTTATCTTTGCCTGCAGAAGCGAACAGTCACTTCTTGGAAGGACGTGCATTCCCACCAGAGTCAAAGATACCAAGTAGAGCATAGGGCGCTTATTCAACCAAAAAGTGACACAAAATCAGTTTAGCACAAAAGGCTACAGTCGGATCGGTTACGTGATCGACAGTACGTTTCGTTGTTGTCTTGCCTGTTACAGACCGCTTTGAGATAGGGAGCGAATAATTTCGCTTTTTGTCAATATTGTTCTAGAGCTGGGGATTTGGAACGAGCTCGTCTCTGCGTATTCCTGACGACTGCTCAACCAATTAACGTGAAGAAAGTGGACAAGTGACGACCATTACTGTTCCTGTAACGAGGCCGTGTTTGTGTTTTTGTGTGCAGCCATGAGACTAAAGCAGCCCTCAATCCCCCCACTATTCGTCGATTTATCTGAATCGTAGTTAGTTAGATCTCCGTTTTCTATTTTTCGAAGGAGTTTCGTTTTCTGAATGGTTTGATTCTGTGCCAACGAGGCTATTTCGATGCTTGTTTACTAACTGGAGAAGCAGCGTCAGCGCCAGCTGGTTTCGGCTGGCTCTTCAAAATAATCTCAAAAAACTATGTTTATAGCTAAAAGGACAAAGGCTGTGATAATTCAAACAGTGTATTCATGTTTTGGGGCAAGCGAATTACATAACTTCAACGAAACTCATAGTTCAGATCAAACATTTATCTTGGCCTTTCTGAAGAAAGTCTAGTTTAACTTGGAAGATGCGTTTTTTATTTGCAAGGTGCTTAGCTTGATTTCGAAAGCGTTCAATTTCTTTTGAAAGTTTCTAGTCGGACGTGAACTTGGTATGTTTTATATATTTTGCTTTCACTGATTTTTTAAAATTTGAAACAGTAGTGCGCAGAGAGCGGTGTTTTTAACGAAATTTAACGAAAAATGTTCATTAAAAAATTCGCTAAAAATTTAATGCTCAGAGTTTAGCACACAACACGTGGTTTCCCTGTCAGCCTCAGTGGCGCATGATCAGCACTTTCAGTCCACATCATGCAGAGGCTTAAAGTTGAGTGAACATGGACACTGTTAAGAGTCGACTTGTCCATCGGCTATTCAGTCCGCTTTTTTTTGGCGAGACGTAGTGTAGTCGCTTCTGAATTGACTATCATTTCTGTGTGCACAGTGTACTCCTCATGGCGACAGTGATCCTACGAAGATGCTTTGAGAACGAGATTCGCATGCGTCCTCCTCTTGACATCCAGTGCTCGCATAATAAGCACTATCGTCGCATTTCATCTGGTTTGGCCTCAATTTCGGCGGAGATACGATTCTCGAAGCGCGCCTTGTATATTCCTTCTGTGTTCTTCGTCATAATTGCTGGAATAGAACACATCGCGGACTTTAGTGAATCTGCAACTATAAACAAGATCGTAAACGAGAATGTCTGCCTTGAAGAATGGCTGATATTCATTTCCTACAGAAACGCCATCTTTTCTGCGATGCTCAGGACATGGTGACATTTGCTCTCAAATAACTGACACCTGTTTTGATTTTATCTGCTGTATTAGCTACCACTTCATTAATCACAGAGATCCTCGTTATCATCCTGTTCATTTATCACTTCTCGTTTTGTTTTTCTTCTACTTCTTTGAGGTTTTTTCGATTTTTGATCTCAGTCGAGCTGTTCAGATGTTCATTCAAAGTCTTTCTTGATCCATCCTGCATCTCCTCTATCTCTACTCGGCGTTATTTCTTATTACCCTTTTACTTAATTTCTTCTGCTTTTGTTGGCATTATGGCTTATGATTTCTAGCGGTGCATTTTTGGTGCATAAACAAATAGGTAAATAAATGAATGAACTAGTGTACTGCGCTCACTTTGCCCTAGTTAAGCTAAATTTCATTATTACCAACCACTACCGTTGATAGTATATTTACGTATATGTAAAGACACACATTAGATGGAATATGCAACAGAAAGGCGGAAAACACTACTGTGTCAGTTAAATGGACTAAAATCATACCACGGATCAACCTAATATTAATTAGGTTTAATTTTTATAATTTTTTTATAATTAGGTTTAATACCCAACCTAATATTTTAGCCTCTAATTATTAATTAATAGCATTTCGGTGTTTTAAAAAGAAAGTACGTTGCGAAACCTGCAGATGGGAGCGGAATCATTCATAATGATCTCGTATCAAACGTGTGGTCTCATTATTTATTAGGCTAGTGCTCACACAGAGGAATTGCCAATGCATAGCCGCGCCTACATAATGGGAAGATGATGAAGTAGGTTCTAACGGCTCAAAAGTCGATAAGCAGAGACGAGCTTAGGTTCATCTCATTGTTTTCCACCGAAGGTAAATTGGTTTGCTCTGCTCAACTCTGTTATACGTGGCATGCCGTGGAACGTTACATCTGGCGTATCAGAGCTGCAATCACAAAAAGCATCCAGAGGCGTTCAATTTAGAATAAATAGGTTGGTTGAAAACGACGACTAATATATTGGTAATCACATTATTGAACGATACATATACTGGATGGGCCAGGAATATAAGAGTTAGAATAAAAATGCCGAATACTGTGATGGCAATCTCGCAACGGTTCAGAACCGATTTCTTGTCCAAGGGGCCTAGGGATGCCGGAGAATTATTGTTCAATTCCAACTTTTTAATTTTGTGATTTCTCTTCTAATTGAATTCGAGTTTCTAACTAATTGTTCTCTGGGCAAGTAGTAGTGAAGTCAGAGTCGGTTGGTTGTGCCGGTGCACTCTAACCCAAGGCCCTTGGTTCACGCCCAGCATCGTGCCTACTATTCTTCCGTGGTCGTTGAATTTATTTATTTTTGCACATAAATGCGCACACAATTCAAGAATAAAGAAATCCATGGACACAGTGTGATCAGTAACACAACAAGGTAAAAAAACCGGGAAACCTCAACAAACCAAAGCTGAACAGCGTTATGTGCTAATTAGAAATAGGGGAAAACTGCTGAAAAAAAACAAGGAGAAGGAGAAGCGAAATATTTTGACACATGGCAAATAAAAATTTGGGAGTGTGGGGTTGAATTGCTACCAAATGCGTCTGACAGGGAGAAAATACTGACCTGTTCACTTTTTGGCTATCGCAACGCATGCGTGTATGCCAAATACGCTTCCAAATCGCCTTCAAAATATCCCGATAACAGCTAAATGTGTGGCTGATGCTACAAAAGGACCAACTAACGACGACCTTTGTCCTTTATTATGGAAGGAGTGTGTGACCGCTTTTCATCTCAGAGTGCCCCGCTTATGATTAGTGAATCTTTCGGTGAGGAAGCACGCTCGCCGATCGAAATACATAGATGAATTCGACACATCTCTGGCTTCTTTTCGTGGACAACGCATCAGTTCCCCTTACCCTCGGTTAGGACATGGAGAATATCCTAACAGTACTTTGCTGCCACCAGGATGTTCGAGGTATTCGCCTACGCTGAAATGCGAGCAGCGTAATTTGCTCTTCATTTCCAGCAAGTTTGCTTACGGATCCTACTTGACCAGGGCAGTTGGTCAGAATCACTCATCGCCTAGGAGAACGCCAGTGAGGTTGGTCATTGAGCCGTTTTCTCCACCCTGGGAAAGGATGAACATGGGATGACGTTTTCCATAGCTGCTCCACCTCCGACCTCACGTATTTCAAAGCAAGCGTTTGGCAGAGGAGCCTACAGGCATAGGAATGAAGGACGAATCTGCTGCGGTGAGTCACTCGCCAAGCAGGAGCGGTCTATCGTGGAGGCGAGGCCCTTTGGAATCCTCCAGGTATTACCATGCGCTACCAGAGCAGGATGGAGAGCTCATCTCAGTGGAAAACATGGCGAGAAGTTAAAGGTGGAAGACGATTGGGCCACTCTGTTAGGTGTTCATCGTTAGAAGTTAGGCGTCTAACATTTTTCCTGACGTTCTCTTCCCGACAATTCAGAGGAGCATGCTTTCCGCTGCAGTGCATTCGATTCGAAAGGCATACAGAGAATTTTATCACGCCCGAGGTTTGCCTATATGCAATCAATTCGAAGCCCGTAAAGAGCTGATAAGCATCATGGCACACCATCTCCGGCTAGCTGGGACTATAAGCTTCGTGTTTCAATGTTGACGTTATCGACGAACTTGGCACGTCACCGCTCTCCGTCTCGGAACCGTTTGCTCATCGCTCGCATGACTTCAGAAGCACTACGTTGCCAACAGTGATACTTCGTTTAGCGTATTCGAAATGGGTCTTTTCATTGTATAACTTTTTCACACAGCCCTCTTATTCGGCAGTTACCTCGTTTTTGACTGCTGATCAGGAGTTTGTCTCGGAATGATCATACTCCGCGAAGGTGGTTTCGGTTTTCAGATATTTCCGCCTAGCCGTGCGACTGTTCACCTCAGAACCAACAGCCTTGATAAGATTGTGTGACCTGCCAACGCCTTCGAGTCCGAGCTACATAGGTGTAGCAGCTGTAGAGGGCAAAATTGTATGCGTTTTTGCTCTTTGAACTTGGCTCTGGGTGGAGTTTATACATACCACTTTTACGTCAAATTGGACAATCTCTTAAGCAAGCGTAAAGCTTTCATTGAAGTCGCTGCAGTTGCATGATGTCGCGATCTTGTCGTTTAGTGCACCAAATGACTGCTTCCTTTCTGCCCTTTGATAAAAATTTTCTTGCTTGTTGACTTCTGTGGGAATACTATTTGATGTACTTACCATTATTTTACCAAACTCAAAATTGGCTCGGCACGCGGAGCTATTGCGCCAAAGAGACGTTTTAGGACAGCGGAAGCATAGCTTGAGGCCTGTAGGGCAGAAAAATTCTCTTAGTAGAAAATGCGACCATCAGTTAGTATGGACGAAGAGTCTTATGGTTACTGTGATCTCTTTACGGACTGAACGGTTGGTTTGGGTTATTATGATGAAAAACGATAAAGGACGGCTTTAGTCAGTCCCTGTATGAAATGTGCCATGCATTCAACCTATACGGCATGCAGTGGGAGCTTAGTATTTTATTGTTTCGTCTAGAAACTAACCTCTCAGCGGTAACAGTTCGCGCGAAATACACAACAAAACCTCTTGTTATACGTTCGCGAGAGATAAACGTCATTGTTTCTATTATATGAATATATACCCTCTGCTTTCAGCCTACCTCTTGCGTCCAACATTTTTGAGAGCCAATGTTGAGACCACCGGCAAGACCACCGACGAAATATCATCACGACGCCTATGGTAAATAAATGTAGTGTCGAGTATGGTGGTTGGTTAAGAGAATGAGGAAAAATTTGCATTTGTCATTTTTTCTATTATTTATTGTAAGAAGCCCTTTGCTATAAAAAGGCAAAACTTCCCTGAACACAGTCATCGAAAGAATTGGTGAGCATCAAAGTTTACAAGGCAGTGCTCTAAAAATGTAGCGTTTCAGATGGCAACGGTCTCGACAGCAGAACGAACGGTAGCGAGAATTTGGATGCACCCTCTCACGACTCTGATTCAGGTTTCGGCCCTACTGTTTTTACCATTTCGGCATTCGAAAATGTTGTGCTCCCACTAACAATGGTATATTTACGCGCGCTGTAAGCACACGTAAATGCTCCATTTTTACGTCACATTGGACACTCTTCTAAACAAAATTGATGCTTCTGAAATCGTGGTGAACATCTTCTAAATGGAAATGAGCTTCTTGTAGGTTGAACTACACTTTCCAAGATGGTAAGAATAGGTTTTTGCTTAAGGAAAATTTGGTATAACTCTTTTTTGACACTTCATCGTTCAGCTGCCCAAAGAGAAATAAATTTATAAAATTATTATTTCTTGAGAAGAGATAATAGATCAAAATTTGAATAAGACAGCAATCATTTTTTGCATCAAAATACGAGATCACAGCAAGTACTCGCAAAGCTTGTCGCAATCTTTATTTGGTTTGTAATGTAAATGCTGCTTACATGGAGCACCAAGTTAGGATATGTTTTTTCTACAGTTGTTTTTGTTGTATTATTTGTAAGCGGGCGCGTGTAGCGCAGTCGGAGGAGGCGCGACTGTCGTGTGCACCCGATACCAGGTTCCTGGTTCGGATTTCCCGCCCAGGCC
Source organism: Heligmosomoides polygyrus bakeri (assembly GCA_947359475.1). NCBI lineage: Eukaryota > Metazoa > Nematoda > Chromadorea > Rhabditida > Heligmosomidae > Heligmosomoides > Heligmosomoides polygyrus. The sequence goes on from OX375866.1 coordinate 112,061,185, forward strand.
AACCAAGCCTTCCATCCCTCCGGGGTCGGTGAATTGGTACCAGACTTGTCTGGGAAGGATAAAGCGCTGACTTGTTCATCGGCTGGCCACCGCAAGTCACTGTATGGCCAAATACGCATTCATGTCGCCTCCACGACATCCCGTAGAAGTAGAATGCGCTGGCGCATCCCAGAAGGGATTGAGTAACGCCGTCCTTTATCCTTTATATTTGTAAGCGTCAAGCTGTATGAAGACAGAAATTTTGCTATCGATCGAATAAAAATCGCGACATCTTGGACGAGGACATGGCGCAATCTATTCTTCTGCCACAGAAAAAATGCTTTCCAAACTAAAAAAAAATAAAAAAGCTGTCTTCTCGCTCCTCAAAACAAGCTTTAAATCAGTATTCTTCCTTAAGAAACTGAGAATTAGTGAGGTAGTGAAAAACGTTACAACTACATTGAATAGCCAATAAATTTTCTTGATAGCCTAGCCCTAACAATCAAACGATGAAGATGGAGAGGGTGGAAGATGAATGGCGTTTGAGCAAAACTGCGGGAAGCAACGTGCAATAAATCTTGAGAGCGAATGAGTTCCAGTAAAAGTAGGTAGTAAAGCTTCTCAACGAGAGAAATGGGTTGCTGAACAGACGCTAACAAACAAGATGGCTTCAAATTCGACTAGAAGAAAAACGGAGGACGAAAAGGATGAGCGACAGCTGGCTTAGTTAGTTCTTTTGGAGGTCTCTATACTTTAGGCACAGAGCGATGCAGTAGCTCAGAAGACATCAGTCCGTGGCGCGTCTAATCTTATCTTATTAAATCTTAATAAAGCTGCGTATTGACCGAATTGGGATAGCACTGCGCAAGAGGAAAATTAAGTGAAATGCGCCAACGATGGCGCGTCTAAATAGAGAATTTAAACTAGTTTCTTGGTGACCTTTCATCATAAACCAGAAGATCCTGGGAGGTTCTGTCATGGAGGCAATTTAGAAACCTTTTTTGTTCGTTCAATAACTTCCATTGTCAGGGCGTTTCATTCTTCTCACAATCATACTGTCCACCGTCAGCTTTCCAAGCGAGGAAGAAGAGAGCACTGCTTGATCTGGACGAGTCAGGACCTTGAATGTTTTTGGCCACCTGCAGGAGTTCTGACTGGAGTACAAGCAGGACAAAATCGAGGAAGGATGCGTGCTTAGCGCTGTCGGAGAAGGCGCCGGCTATCATGTGCATCCTGCTGCCTCAAGGTTCTTGGTTGTGGTCCCGCCCAGAGCAGCCAAGATTACGAAGTGTCTGGTGTCGATGAATTGCTAACGGACTTGTCTAGTGGTAATTAGTTGACCTGAGAGGGATAAGGCACTGACTTAGCCAATGGCTGCCACCACAACTCGTTTCCACGTTAGAAATAGAATACGTGGCGCATCTAGAAAGAGGTTTTAATAACTCTGACCTTTATCCTTATCCTTTTAAGAAAGGATAAGGAGAAGTGAAAATTTCGGGCGACACTACTTGGGGAGAAGTGAACTGTAGGCGGAAAACTGATTTTTTAATAATTGGGAAGAAATCTTTTTTTGATTTTCATGACGTGAACGTTCATTGATTAAAGTTTGCATCCCTCTTTGTTCATCAGAGCTTTGATCGATTATGATATCTGGTTGTTTGTGATTCAAATCCACCACATTTAGATCTCGAATATGGTCCCGGAATTGTGGAAAGGCTAAAAGCGAAGTTTCATCGCTTGTCCGGATCTGAAAATCGTCACTACGCAGTGGGTTATTCTGTTGAAACAAATCTCTTAGGAAGTTTTCAATGATGCTTTCTAAAACTGAAAGTGAAGCCATTCTCTTATTCCACAGAAATCATTCGACTTTGCGGAGGAAGTGTAAAACATGCATTTCGATTTTACCTTCCTCGCTCTGAATTTGAGTCAAGTCCAGTACCTATAGAGCGAAGGTCACATACCACACTTCAGCTCAGGAAATATCACATGCGTAGGGCATCCAACTAAGAATTGAAGCACATTTCTCTTTAGACAGCAAGGACAGGACAAGCAACCGAGTCATCTATTCATCGCTCATACAGTTGGCTTCTATGTAGTGGGTGGCAATACTGCGCATATTAGTTCAGGCCTTTCGCTTTCCTTCAGCATGGCCTTGCTGCTTTATGAACCCAAATCATCCTCTTTTGAGTCAAGGGATGGATTGTTAGAAGTAGTGAACACGTGACATCTGAAAATCCAACTTTATGACACTCTATGGATACTGCGGTGCTCCAAGAGAGAGGCGGCTCCTTAACGCCATAAAATACAGGGTGTCTCAAAAAATGTATACACTGTTTGAAACATGACAACCTTGCTCACAGGAAAGGTACTAAAGAAGTTAAAAGCTCTTTATACGAGGTAAAGAAAATAGAAATTTTCTAACATATGAGCGGTATGAATTGTGCCATGCACTCGTCTGAAACCTTACATTTTGCACTCGATTGATTGTCTGTCGCCTGAGCACTTGTTATAATGTTTCCACGAAGTAGCTCGAAGTTGGTTTCTGCTTTTTTAAGGTTTAAAACTTAAAAACACACTGCGGCTTGCAAAAAAATGCAAGGTATCCTAGAAATGCATGTACTATTGGAATGATCCTTACATTGCCGATAGTGAAGGTTTTGAAGATGTTTGAGACTCATAGGAAAGCACAGGATAACGAGATTCCTTTGGAGTGTAAATGGTCAAGATCGCGCCAGGTCCTTGCCTAAAACCTTGCATTTCAGACTCGATTGATTGTGCATGGGCTGAATGCTTGCAACAATCTTGTTACTACTTGGACAGATTAACCTATGCTGTGCTTCTTTTAACATTTTCCGCCGTCTAAAGGCAGTAATTGTGCCGACTAACCTCTTCATTCATCTTGAATGCTGTTTCGTCACTCCACAAAATCCGTCTTAGAAAGTGGAGCTCCTGCTCACACTAAATTGTGTAACCAATAAACTCACCTCTCACATGTCTTTCACGTGATTGTCAAGCTCTAAACGTTAAAAGAAGCACAGCACAGGTTAGTGTGGCCAAGTAGTAGCAAGGCTGTGACTAGCATTCAGCCCATGCGCAATCAATCGAGTCTGAAATGCAAAGTTTCAGGGGGCATTGCGCAATCTTGACTATTCGCACGCCACGGAGATTTCGTTTCCCTGTGCTTTCCTATGAGTCTCAAGCATCTTTAAAAGCTCCACTAGCAGCAAGGTTAGGACCTTTCTAATAGCGGCTGCATTTTTTGGGATCCCACACATTTTTCGCAAGCCGTAGTGTGTTTTTTAGTTTCAAACTTCAAAATAAGCACAAACCAAACGATGCGATTCCTTTAAGGAGAAAATATGACAAGTACTAAAGCGAAGAACAAACAATCGAGTGTAAAATGCAAGGTTTTAGACGAGTGCATGGCATAATCCATTCCGCTCATATGTCAGAAAATTTATATTTTCTTTAGCTCGTATAAAGAGCCTTTAACTTCTTTAGTACCTTTACGGTGAGCAAAGTTATCTCTCTCTCAAACAGTGCATGCATTTTTTGGGACACCCTATAGCTCAGTTTCTGAATGTGATCGTTGTCACGTTGCGATTCTTGAATAAGTTCATATTTCCGTGTTTTACTTGTGTGACAAACACGCTCTCTTTACTTTCTTCTATGAAAATTTGCTACCTCTGCTCCCTTACTGATAGCTCATTCTTTATTAGTTATTCTTTATTCAGGACGTGACGATAACTACATCACATACTGTTGAAAAAAAACCGCAACACAACAAAAAGCAAAAGAAGTACCCAATATGTAAAACAATGGACTTGAGTGATTTGAGGACACAGTTCATGACTTGCATTTAATTCCTTGTTCTATTTGAGTGAGTGATTCGCATTATTTCTGCGTTTTCGTGGCGCACACTCACGTCCAATAAATAAATTAAAAATAATAAATAAATAAATAAATAAATAAATAAATAAATAAATAAATAAATCTAGTTCTTCTAAGCGGCCAATCCTCGCAGTCACAAAGCCCGTTGATCATGTGATCCGCTGCCATATCATTCTGTCCATAACGCCTTCTACCGCAGTGCCCGTTTTGGCAAGCTCAAAATGACAGCGTCGCTTCACCTTTTACTTGAAGTTCCTCGTGGTCGCTTTCAGGATGCCTAGAACTCCAGCACCACCCTTGCTGTTTGATCCTCTGCTCTTCTGAAGATGTGCCCATACCATCTCAGGCGTTGCTCTCTCATCCTCATCTGGTAACAAACAGTATTCATCGCTGCTCTAATGTCTTCATTCCGCACTCTGTCCCACAGGGTCTGTTCGTATGTCATCTTCGTCGTTCTGATCTCAGCAGCGTGCAACTGCCACTCCCGCACTTTTCCCAATGGTCGTACACAAATCCGCAGAGGAGTGCAGACTTGACCGCTATTCTGTAGAGTTGGCCCTCTAGTGTTCTGGAACACCTGCAGGGGTGCGTAGCGTTCCTATCGGCTGGTCGTAGGCTGACGCCGCAGGTATGGCCACCTGCCCGTCCAGGTGGCCATACCTGCGGCGTCAGCCCCATGCACGCCGTCTCTGCTCGCGATGTGGACCCGACGGAGGCTGTGGTCAGCGGCCCCACAATGGCGGCCCGACAGACGAGCGTAGCACACAGATCGACCAGATTTGCTGCGGCTGCAATCATTAACGTATTCAGACGGTCCACAAAACCAGTGTAAAGTTCTATGTTGGTGTGAAACAAACATGGCTGTATATCAGAATTTCGAACTCTATCTAATGAGCTCTATCTCAAGCTTATCCACACTACCGTTGATGCGATATTCTTCAAATTTAAAACTGAAAAATGCAAACCTGTTACGAAGCTGTGAAAGGTATATTTCTAGGCTAAAATTTCACACAGAATTCAGCTATATCGTCGAAATGCCTCCTAGAAGAGGTCACTTTTTGAAGAAAAAAGACATAGTTGTGTGTATCACACCGTTGGAAAGATGTCCCAACCATCATTCTACGCACAATTTAATTACGAAGTTCATATTCTCAAATATTAGAATTCTTATTGAACCAAACATGAGCTAGCCCTAAAGGCAAAGGTGAAGTGTTGTCTAAAGATATTGGATATTTCAGATTAACTGCCCAGTGACGTGCCTTGACATCCTTCTGCAGAATTTTCTTATTTCCCTGGTACTCACTATTTTGGTCTGGTACCGGCCAGCAAATCCGTAAAACACACGCTAATAGAGAATTCTTACCACAGAAGACCATATCAGTGGTTTCTCTAAGGTTATGATACCTTGAGATTTCCACCTTGAGATTTCTCTGTCCATATCTCCCTTCATCGTCACCCTTCTAAGGTGCTTCATTTCATCGAGTTTATAAAAACAAGTGTAATCAATTACATCTTTCATTAGATGTTCCCATAAGACCTCGATCTCCTGGAGGCAGTGCTTCCAGTGGGTCGAGGACATGTTTATTAATCAAACCTTACCTAGGCCTATGTTATACTTCGGCGACGCTGTGTTGCGCGGGCTGCTACGCATTGCGTCCGAAGTATAACATAGGCCTTATCGCCATGACTACCTCTGCAAACGGACCATATAGTGAAGTAGCATTAATTCCACACTCTACAGCCAATATTTGTGAACATAAACTTCGTAATTGAGTTCTGTGTTTAATGTTTGTTTGGAAACATGTTTCCAACGGTGTGATACACACAACTATGTCTTTTTTCTTCAAAAAGTGACCTCTTCTAGGAGGCATTTCGACGATATAGTTGAATTCTGTGTGAAATTTTAGCCTAGAAATATACCTTTCACAGCTTCGTAAGAGGTTTGCGAATTATTTTCCAGTTTTAAATTTGAAGAATAACACATGAACGGTAATGTGGATAAGCTTGAGATAGAACTCATCAGATAGAGCTCGAAATTCTGATGTAGAGCCATGTTTGTTTCACACCAACATAAATCTTTACATTGGTTTTGTAAACCCTCTGAATACGTTAATGATTGCAGTCGAAGCAAATCTGGTCGATCTGTGTGCTCCACTCGTCTGTCGGGCCGCCGTAGTGGGGCCGCTGACCACAGCCAAGGGCGTGACGCCACAGGTATGGCCAGCTGAACGCGAGGCCGTGACGCTTACGACCAGCCGATACGAACGCCCCTCCCCACCTGCAGCCGCAGAGGATACCAGTAGACTTCCTCCACTTTAGCCAGTCTGCGGTGATCTCTCGCCTGACAGTCTGACCCACACTTCTTTCCTCAGCCACGTCACTCCCAATGTAGCGGAACTCCTCCACCGCCTCATTGACCTCTCCCTCTCATTCACGGATGGGTCCGTTGCACTGCACGGAGCTGTGGCTTTGTTTGACACAGAACTCGGGCGAAGGCTCAGCGCTCCACTTTCAGATGACGTCTTAGCCTTTACACCGTTACTGTGGCGGCTTTTGATGGCTTTGACGAGGTTTGTCCAACAGCCGACCAGTCTATCAACCTGGACTTGACACTAGAACCGTTGCTGTTTTCGAAATTCATGGCTTCCCGGAGCCGGGAGTCGAACCTGTAACCATTTGTGCATAAGTATGCACTATTAATAACTACTAAAGTAAATAAATGAAAATAAGGTAAATATCTCACCTCCAATTTCTCAAAAAATAACACTTATTATGAAAGGCTCAACGCCTGGAAGAATTTTATTTTGTAAGTATGATAGTGAGATTTCTATGCGAGAAGTTTTGCATTTATTAGGTTCACTCTCCACCACGTGGGATTAGATCTCGTTCAATGGAAGACTTCGCGATGGTCACCAGATCGAAGGACAGGTGAGGAGATTTAGATTATATGCCGTATAACCGTATTTTTATACGTATAAATAAATATTTATAAATTTGAAATGTGTTTGAGAGACCATCCTCGCTCATTTGCAAAGCTCAGGTTTGATGAAAAGTACAAAGTAATGATGAGGAAAGTCCCATTCTGTTTCAGCCATCGATCATTTGGTTTGGGTGGAAAGGTTTCGGCGCCTCCACCGTCATTAACTGAAGAGCGGGCTCATTTCAAAAGCGGAGCGCAGGGTAAGGCACATCGCGATATTAGCTTCGTTTGACAGTTTGAGCTTGTAATTTCTGACTGTGGAGCTAAGCGCTTATTGTTAGGAGGGCGCTGACCTAAAACAAGAATCAGGCAGTGAAGATCTTCGTCTTTATTCCAGACGACGATGGGCAGTGCTCACTTACTTTGCACAGAACTCTGAAGACGAGCGAAATGGACGAATACGAGGTCATGGTCTTGTCCAAGCAAAGCATTGAAGCATTTCATCACGCATTGACTTTCAGACAACATCCGTCAGCGCTCTTCGCCGTAAGTTCGACAGTCATCTGCTCCGGGAAGGAAGGCAGAGCAAAGCAGTACGTTCTGATTGATGGAGTTTTACTCCGGCACTTAACTTCTCACATCTATACAATTTTCACGTCAAGTTGGACACTTTCAAACCAAATTGGACATTTTTTTTGAAATTATTTAATCCACCTGCCCCAATAAGGAAACGAACGCTGTTTATGGTTTTGTAAAATGTTTACTTCCTTATTTTTTACTCGGAGAAAACGATGAATTAAAGCGCTTTAAAGTCATCAATTTTTTAGTGTATAAAGAGGAGAGATGGCGCCATGCAGACAATTAGCTCATCGCGAGTTTCATTGGTTTGATTGCAAAATTCTGTTTACGTGAAGTAACACAAATGTAAGCGGTACTACAAGCACAATTGTATGAATACACACGTGTTCACATCGCTGTTTCAAGTAAGCAGCGTTTATCTTCTTCTTCTTCAGCGTTTGTCCTACTTAGTTGCGGGGTCCGCTTTCCTGGAATGTTGGCGCCATTTCTCCCGATCAAATGCCTGATCAGGGTGCAACCCAGCCATCTTCAAGTCCTGATGCAGCGTATCAAGCCACCGCTGTTTTGCTCGCCCTCGTGGCCGCCTACCGGGCACATCAAGGTTAAGACCAGTCTTCCGGACAGTGTCACCTTTTGCGCGAAGGACGTGGCCGTACCATCGCAGACGAGCTTCGCGCATCTTCTCAAATATCGGGGTGACACCGAACCTCTGCCGTATGGAGTCGTTGCGTACTCGATCCAAACGCGTAACTCAGGCCGTCCACCGCAGCATCTTCGTTTCCATTACGCTGAGGCGCCTTTCAATTTCTTTGGTAACGGGCCAGCACTCAGCTCCGTAAATAGCTACAGGCCGGACGACTGCTCTGTAGATCTTCGACTTGAGGCGCTCTGGTATTTTCTTGTCGCAGAGCACTCCCGTCAGAGAGCGCCATTTGGACCACGCTGCACTCACGCGTGAGTTGGCTTCAACGAGTAAACCGCCATCGGACGCGATTGCTGATCCCAAGTACTTGAATACCGAAGTACGTGGCAGCTCAATGCCATTTACCTTAATGGAGCTGGACTCGTCTTCATCAGTCGTCATATACTCGGTCTTCTTGACATTCAGTTTGAGTCCAAATCTCTCCAAGCGATCGCACCAAGCTTGTACCTGCCGCTGGAGTTCAATCTTGTCTTCGCTAGCAAGCATTACATCATCAGCATAAAGCAACGTCCAAGGGACTGGCTGCTGAAGATCACGCGATATGGCATCCATAACGACGACGAAGAGTAGTGGGGAGAGCGCAGACCCTTGATGTACTCCGACAGAGATGGGAAACTCCATCGACGTGCCTGCTCCAGCTTGCACTCGACTCTTTGGACAAGAGTACAGTATTCGTACCCACTCTATGAGCTCTTCGGGGACTCCATGTTTCCGTAAGGCATACCATATCACTTCACGCGGAACGCGATCAAAGGCCTTCTCCAAATCCAGGAAGGCAAGATGCACCGGCTTCTGTTTCTCGCGGTGTTTTTCTATCAGAAGGCGAACGGCGTGTATGGCATCGACTGTGCCACAACCAGCTACGAAGCCACACTGGTTGGTAGAGAGCTGGACGGTATCACGAATGCGCCCGTCGACAATCCGCTCGAAGATCTTCATGCTATGCGAAGTAAGCAGCGTTTATGCTATCAATTAAATAAAAATCACGACGATCTGGTCGAATGCATGGCGTGATCTCCTTATTTAATACTATATGGTTGCTGCTTTTTGCGTTTTAAAACAGGCTTTAATTCACTACTTTTACTTAAGCGTGAAAAAATTTTAAAAAATCTAAAACATTCTCTTCACTTTTAAGGGCAGGTGTATTATAAAATTTCAAAGAAATTCATACTTAACTTCCCTTGAACAAAATTTTTTTAACTGTCTCAGAGAGTCTCTGCTTTGTGGTGGAAGAAGTTCGTTTCAATTTGGAAGATGTTTATTTTGATTTCAAAACTGTCGAGTCTGCCTAGGAGAGTGTCCAGTTTCGTTTGAAAAGTGTCCAAATGAATGGGAATTACATGATAAGCACATTGCAGTAGGGTGTAGAAAGAAGGCTCCGTTATATGCTCGGATGGTTTCAACAACGTTAAAAGAGGCCTGACTCCGTTTCTATAGTGTCTTTTCAGCCAGTGTTAACACAAGGTTATTGTAATGAGATTTCCTGATAAAGAAAGGAGAATGGTAGTGTGTTACGTATAAAAATCTTCGAATGCATCTGCTTCGTATTTCAAGCCGGATTTCAGACTCCAAGTCGAGACAGATTGAGCAAGACTACGCTCAATAACAACGACGTTGTACTACCGATGATGAAAGCTGGCCGACTCTCGTCAAACGCGATTGGGCACCAGAATGAGCTGTCATATTCCTCCGTCAAGGCTGAAAGATTACCATCTACTCAGAATGGTGCCTATTCCACTGAAATTAGAAAAGGTAATTTACATTAGCATCGATTTTGTTTACAAAATACGCCGACGACTTGCACAAGCAGAGATCCTTGATCTGAACATCAAGCATGTCTTCTCCATTCTTGCCATTTATTGGTGAGAGAACTGTGAGAGCCCCGTAAATAGAAAACAAATTAAAAGAGCTGTCAGGTTATTGTATTTATGCCCTATACCAGCTCATAGTATATCTTGAAGAGAGGGCATGAAAACTGCCAAATCCCCTTTCATCTGAATAAATAAATAAACATACTATAGAGTTAAACAATAAGCTTTAATCAGTGACGCAGGGTTCATAGAGTGCAGGAACTTCGTCGTGCTGTCAGTGAGATTTGGTGAAAAATGCGTGCGAATTTGATCATCAGTCGGTAAATGCACAAATCCATAATTCTGAAGCAGTGTGCTGTTTTCTAAGAAGGGAAGGGTATCAGGTACATGCCCGAGTAGCGAAAATGAACACCGCTGCCATCCTTCGAATCTCTATCCTTCGAATAGAAGAAGGGTATGTATGATCCATTCTTGCAATGTCCTCGAATGTCCTACAGGATTAGAAGCCCTTAGGTCTTACTATATGTATTTAGAATCGCACGGTCGCAGAAGCCAATACGTTTCAAACGTCGAATATACAAAAAAGCAAAACACCGCTTCATAGGCGCGTGGTGGGTGCTCGATTCCTTGCCTTGCAGTATTTTCACATTTCTCTACGGACATTGTATTTGATATTTGAAGGCGGTGTCCTGTGAATCGGTGCGATTCAATAGCAAACTAAGGGGGGCCTTGCCCGTGGTTTAAGGACTTTGCAAAAACGGACCATACTTCTCAACTATTTGGAAGGTGGAAGTTCTTGAAGTGCTATTCATTTTACCCGTTCAAACATATCCCTGAAACCCTTTCCTGGTAAGCAACACAGCGAGTCTGGCTTAATGTGAGAAGCAAAGCCCTCTACAAGACATTGATGCGTCGTAAAGAGATATCGAGATGGTACGACTCGTCACCAGTTGCCACGCACGAAACCACCAAGCGCCAGCGTTTATTGCCTCAAAGTTGGGTAATTAATTGAGTAAATCAAACACTTAATAAAAATATAAACAGAATTAAATTCAATGTTGAAATGCTTGATGTCAACACTAATTCTACCGCCCTAGATGAATGCGCGGGATCCTAACGAGGGGGGCTTGGAGAAAATGCGAAAATCCTAATGTGCGGCGCTTACAGAAAAAATGGAAGATCTATGAAGAATAAACAAAACTGCCCCTCTGCAGCATGCAGCGGTTTCACAGCATTCGCGGCGCAGAAATCTAGAGATAAACCCCGATACAACAACAAGCGACCTGATGACTACAGTTTCTAATGGCAATGATTTAAAAAACAGGCACAAAAAGGTATCACAAATCGCTGTGATCCACGATACGTGCTGCTCATAAACGACAAATGCGATATTTTTTTTAGCAGCGTTCATCTATCGAACGTCAGAAATGCCGACTGTTTCGAGTAACGCTCGTGTGATTGACGATGACTTCTTTGAAGACCGGAAAGCAGAGCCGGAATCATCTGAAATCATGTCACCTCCTGATCCTGACTCTGCCAGGTAGTATACAGCTAGAGAGCTCCTTCCTTGTCTAAGAGGAGCCAGCCATTTCCAGACAGTCAACCAACTTCATGTCAGCGGCCACAGTTTTTGTAAGGACTGATCACCTTTCTTCGACTAATGACTCTAGCCCTCCTCCTGAGGAGCCAAAGCCGTCTCTGGTAATGTGATACCCATCTTGTTGAACGCCTTCTATCCTGAAAATTTTACGATCGGTTTTCTGGCTGATAGCAGTGTCATCAAAAGCGGTTTCCTGGATAAAGGCGCTGTATCATCTACTCGTTCTGAGCAAAAATTAAGCATTGATGGTGAGAGGTCATCTGCCAACAGGGAGGCTGTTGCGAGTACACGGGAACATGCCCTGCTGAGAGGAGTTCCCCATTCCCCCACGGGCATACGGAGTCACCATGGAACCCACAACCCAGGGTAACGATGGGACCCCAAAATGTAAATAGGCCATGTCCCCCTCTCCGGCAGATGGGACCCCGCGCTGTAACCTTCAGCACTTGCACTGTGGAACCCGTCTGAACTGACGCACGCTCGTACCACACGTCAGCCCTGCAAGTGGTTGGCACTTCGAGCGTGCTGTATTGACCTCGCCTGTATTGAACGAGTGGCAACGCCATATGGGCAGCCAACAAGAAGAGCAACCGACATACGAACCAAACATGCCAAATTGCCCTTGCACTTGTACATGAGGGTCACAGCAGGAATTAGTAAGGAGCAACCACTTTCTTCCTTCTGTACTGCACAGAGTAGCAGCACACGATTATCTACAATAGCACCAGAAGGCCACATCAAACTAGCATAGATGGATACATGGATACGGGATACCATGCGAAGATATACGAAGACATAACCTGTCCGCCCCAGCTGATTCGAACTGTATTGACTACCCAAGGCTCAGTTGAGCTCTCATCTGGGTTCGCCGCCTTCCTGTAATGCAGCTGGCTGTATTGATGGTGAAAAAGCGGCGGGGCAGCGCTCGAGGGTCCCGGAGATGATTTGAAGAGTGCACGAGGTATGCGACCTGGGGCCGGATTCATCAACGACTAACCCGCGGGTATAAGGGGTAGAGATACCCACAATGAAGCCTGCGTCTCTGACTCTTGCGTTATCTCTGCCTGACTCTTATCTTATCTCTACCCCTTATCACCCGCATACCCACGGGTTAATTGTTGATGAATCCGGCCTCTGAAGCCGCTCCCGCGCAGCCGCTTAAGGCCTATATCATACCACCGCTCACCCCGAGCGAAGCCTAATGGTGAGCTCCCATATCGATCGCGCGAAGCGATAAGTTGATATGGGAGCCTATCATTACGCTTCGCTCGGGGTGAGCGATGGTATGACATAGGCCTAAGGCTGGCAGCAGAGTATTGCGGGTGCCGCGGACCCGCCGCAGGGTTACTGTACGCAATACTGCGTACTTTTGCAGGCAGTTGCGACCCCTAATAATGTAAGAGATGTAGTAAGCAAAACGGAGTTTGTTCTGTGAAGAAGCGTTTTCTAAGCCACGTTAGGAGTTCTTGAATGTAAGCCCCGAAATCTAGTAGAACACTCAACAGTTCTGTACCATTTTGTGCTTGCTCTCACTTTTGTCGTTCTACCTTCACTAAAAGTTCCTCGGTTGACAAGCAGCTCGAAGATAATGTGGTAGCCCTTTTGATGACAGCATTCCCACCGATGCCTTGTTAAGACCTGGAGATCTGTCCGATGCATTTATAGCTAGCTCATACTAAAGGAACGGCCTGGTTTGTTGTTGCATTTCTATGCAAGGGTTTTCCCTGAACCTCACACGGCTAACTTGTGGCTGGAAGGCCACGAAGATTTGCAGTGCAATTAAGGTTACCTAATATTACCTAATATCGTGCTAAGGTTTTTTTTTTGCGTTACGTTTTGAGTGCAGGATTCCATACGCCTCCATTAAAAAATGTTTAGAATAGATGAACCATAATGGACACCCATCTATCACATCCTCCGGCGGGTCTCACCCGCAGCTCCTGGCGCTGCGGGTAAGAGCCGCCGTGAACTGCGGCAGCCCTCGGGGACCTTTGCGTGCGGCGGATCCGCGACAACTCGTCCGCGCCGTGGCTTCCACTAGGCCTATGTCATACCATCGCTCTTCGCTAGCGAAGGCGATGGACAACTAACATAATTGGGGAGGGGACGGTATCAGACGTTGTGGAGGGGCAGACGCCTGTAGCAGTTGTCCGATCCACCGCTAGCGAAGCCTCGCTAGCGGGGTGTCATACTTTCGAGCGATAGGGCATCGCTACCGATGCGACCGCGTCGCTGAGCTGAGCAGAGCGTCGGGCAGAATCGGTAGCGATGCTACGACGCAGCTGCACACAACGCTATTAACTGCGCGCCTCTAACTAGCTTCACGCTAGCGAAGAGACTTCGCTCATCGCTCTGTTCGTCGCCTTCGCTCGGGGTGAGCGAAGGTATGACATAGGCCCTACAGTGGCAGCGTGAGTCCCACTGCGATATGGACGTGTTCTCGGGGTGCTGCCGCGAGACTCTGTAAGGGCCGCGGCGCTACCGCAGAACTCTGTGGGGGCCTTTAAAGAACTGAGTCCGGCGAAGCGCCGCGCGTTGCGAGCCTGCGCGGATCGATAGCGTGCGCGGGCAGGTCGGACCTCAGGAGGGGGGTCCCACACAGATACGGCAGCGATAACCTTCTTCACTACCTCAGCTTTCATCACCACAGGTCATTGAACATAACACACAGGAGTTTGAAAGTAGGGAGCGACTCGCGACAGAGGCTTCATAATTCTGAACATTTTATCTATTTGTTTCATCTGACGTTGTTTTTTGATTATGCGAATTTAGGACAGAATGGTCCTTGAGAGTGACGACCACATTCTTAATCGAAATATTTCTTCTGGAGACATACAGCCTTCTTCACTACCTCAGCTTTCGTCACCACAGATCATTTCATATAATAATGGTGAGTCGTAGTCGATTCACATGTTCTTGTATCAGTCCCTATCTGGTTTAGATTCAAGCGGAGTGGCTGAAATGCGCACGTTGTTGAGCAAGTTCCAACGCTCAAGAGATGAACGTCAATTTGAGAAACAAACAGATGCAAGCCAGTCGGACGTAGCTCTTCCGTCAAATTTGCCCTCTTCAGCTCATCAGGTATTAGTTTTGCTACTCAAAATGGAGAGCTTACGTGTTAGTGAGGGTTATAAGGTGTAACGATGAAAGCACTGGAACGCACCACACATTCTAAATCTACGAGAAATGCAGGAGGCAGTGTGAATGCATATTTGGCCTAATCAATGACTTGAAATGGTCAGCCACTGAACAGCTCAGCGTTTTATTCCTCCCAGAAGAATCAGGCACCATTTCGGTTAACCTGGGCGAAACCCGAACTAGGAACGTTGAATCGGAGCGTACGCGACGGCCGGTGCCTCACTCCACTGTGTTACAATGCACCTTACATAATGGAAGTAGCAAAGAATTGCCTAACATAGGTGATTTCAATTTGAAAATGTCGTTATTTTTCCGGCAGAGGAAATTATTCCAAAAATTTTCCTACGAATTTGTTCCTTGTGAGGAAATGAAGGATTAAACATGAGGTTCATTACTTAGCATTGATGAAACTAAGTAATGAACCTCATGGTTAATCCTGAACTGTGAATACTTACAAGAACTATGAATAAAACATGAATTGGAGGAAAGAAGAAACGTGCCTAATTTGGAACGCCATTATGATGCGCTGACAGCTCCAGTTTCAGCGAAGTTTTGTTCATGCCATTGTGGGCGTTCGACCTTCCTGTTCGTCGCCCGATTCTAGAGTTCATATTCATGGCTTTTCTATGGTTCCAAGAAGTCCGAACATTCTCAACATTACGGTGAGAAAGGACGACATAGGAAGGAAGAATCGAGGTATGTGTACGACTGATTTGTCTAAAATTAACATATCTCCCAGTTATAAACTGTACGAGTTTGGCTGGAGGTGTCTAAAAAAAAGCATCTGGTAATCTTTGGGAATTCATTTATCAAACAGCTGACTTATTTCTGAGCGACTGAGCGCGGTTAAAAGCCCTCACAGAAGCTACTGTTTTCTTTTATTGCTTCCCGAAACAGAAGGTTGTGCCGCTGCAGATCGTTAAAAGATGAGAATTTTTAGGGAAGGTAGATGAAACAATGGAGAGGAAATGAAGCGAGTTCAAAATATTCATTAGGTGGCTAGGTTCGCGTACTTGAGTTGAAGCTGTTCTGTTGATGACGCTGGTAGACGACTGCCTTCAGGTGGGGAAGGCAGTGCAGCAGTAGCTCCTCGCGGTGTTTAGCGTTGGTCCTGGAGGGATCGCCGTCGCGCTCCCTTGCAGAGGGATGAGCAATGCAACGAGCACTGAGAAGTTCAAATTCTTTCGCATCGCTCTGCAAAACTCATCGTCGCGACGGGAAGTATGCACGAGGCCTAACCATGGGCGATTGCTGGCGAACTTATAACCTTGGCAGCGGATCACCCAAGTTTACGATATATTCAGCGGGCAACGCGTCAGGGTGTGAATGCTGCTCAAGCGCAGAGCGTAGGGATTCAGAAGACGTGCCCTAGGCGACGTTCAACGTGCGTCAGGATTCAGAAGACGTGCTGAAGATTGCCATCGGACAGTAAACGGTGACGATCTGTTTTCCAATACCGATTAATTTTATTTGTGTTTTTGCAGGATAAACACCTCGGATTGGGACTCTTATGATTTGTTTATCTGTTTATCGCCACGTAGAGAACGGGTACTTCGGAGAATAAGAATAATCGCGTACATGCGTTAGAGGATGTATGAGGTTCATAGAAGCAGTGGAGATTTTGCCCAACCATATCCTTCTCCACTAATCTATATAGTAAAACCAGTTTTTTAATGTAATAAAAGTAAGTAGGCCTAAAGAAGACGGGAGATTGGCGTTGTTATATTCTTGTGGTTTGGGGGCGAAGCCCCAACCAGACGTTTGGCGGCCGCTAGACCGCTGAACGTCTGGTAATAAATAATAAAGCTCTAAGAGCTATCGATCTGCGCCGTATCGAAATTAGGGGGAAAATTAGACATAAAATAGGGGGGGGGGGCGACGGTCGACGGAAGGCTTCTACGTGCCCGGGGGTTCAGAAGACGTGTCGAACACGTCGCCCAACGTGCTTTCGTCGATGGAAGGGCCTAACACCAGGGAAGGCAATCAACATCGATCGATATCATAGATTTTCCCTCAGGGGCCGGATTCATCAACAATTAAACCGGTGTGCGGGGCGAAAGGGTATGGACAAGATAAGAGTCAGGTAGAGGTAGTGTAAGAGTCAGAGACACAGGCTTCATTGTGGGTATCTTTACCCCCTATACCCGCGTGTTAGTCGTTCATGAATCCAGCCCCAGATTTAACCTATCGTGGTGGGAGTTAAGTGATTATGCTCGTCGACGGAAGGCCTTCACAGGAGGTAGGAGATTTTGATCGGGAGCCCAGTATCGGTCGACATTATCGATTTCCTGACCGGTGATTTCGGCTTGGAAGACACGCGGATATTATGTACGACGGAAGCGCTTCACAGTAGGTTGAAGTTTTCGATCGGAAAGCCAATGTCCAGCAACATTGTTAATTGTAGCTTAAAACTAACGTTCTCTTGTTTGTCTTTCGATAAAGCTTAGGCGATTCGTCACAGCGGTTCCGCGTGGAAAAATTACTGTTCAACAAAGCGGAGATGATGCCGATGTTGAGCTACAACAATGTTGGGGGGGGGTCTGGATAGCTTCGTACCGCAAAACTACTCACCCGACCTTAAGGAACGTGGAGCAAGGTTGGAACATAATAAGTTTTTCTAATGTTGCCTTTTATACCGCTAGGAAGGGAAGAAAGCTGCCTATTTAAAGCAGCTAGCCTGAAGTGATTGTCTTTAGTCTGATCTGATCGTTTGGTTTGAGCGTGATACTACAACATCACACAAAGCACGCAAGTGCGAAGCACGCCGATAAGATTAACCGAGCACAATTGAATAAAATTCTTATTTTTTATGAATTTAATAATTTTAAATTTGTTTAAAGCGCAGAAAGTCAGCAGCTGTGTAGCGCATTAAGAGTTCTACATCGCGCTATGCATTTAGAAAACGAGTCGCGATTTTTATCTGATCGATAGTGTAAATGCTGCTTACATGAAGCATTAAAGTGAGTGTATATATGCTCTTTACGATTGCTTTTGTTGTATCGTTTACAAGTTGAACATTTATATATACATATATATTTATATATTTGAAACATTTTGAGAGCCGATAATTCTTGAAGTATCTGGAATTTTTAGACAATTTTGACAGCTGCAACGTTCTTATAATGGCTTATTAAGTTGTTTGCAGTGTATATTGCGTGTTTTATTGGCAACTTCATTGTTGGTGGATCCGTAGGACAACTCGGTGCCGAATTCATGTCCTCTTGTAAAAAGTTCAAATTTCCGTCGGAGTCTGTCTCCGCGACAGTGGGAACTTCCCTTGGGTGTATAGCTATTGCGCGCAATATTTATACCATTTTCACGACAATTTGGACACTCCTCCAATCAAAATGAACACTGTTCTAAGCAACCTTGAGCCTCTTGCAATCAAACTGATGGTGAGCGCCTGCCAAATGGAAACGAGCGTCTTTCAAGTAGAGCCACACGCTCGCTAAGAAGGTTAAAATATTTTTTTTTGGTCAAGGAGAATTTGGCCCTACTGTGTTTGAAAATGTTTAATTCACCTGCCTCAAAAAGTGATCACGCTAATTGAAATTTCATAAGAATTTTACTTTTTAGGAAAAATAACGGCTTAAAGCTTATTTCGAAGCATAGGAAGGCAGCAATTTTAAAATATATTAAAGAGAACGCAACGTGCACTCATCTAGCTCTTCTTGGATTCCATTTGATTGATAGTGCAATTGTTGCTCACTTAAAAAAGCAAAGTTGAGATAGGTGTGCTTCCTGCAATTTCAGTCTAGGGAAAATCGCGACATCTTGGGCGAATGCGTGGCTCAATTTCTACATTTAACATTACCGTCTTTCTGCGCTTTAAAATAATCGTCAGACCATAATTTTCATATTTGAATATTTTTTATAAAGTTTCAAAGCCTGCTTTTACTTTTGGGACAGGTCACTTTAAAAAATTCTAAAAAAGAGGTGCTAAATTCTCCTTGGGCGGAAAATTATTATATGCTTTAGGAGGTTATCATGTTTTACTTTTATTTTACTTTTTCTGGGAGGCTCGTTTTGATTTAGAAGATGTCGCTTTGATTTTAAGTGTCCAGCACGGATTGAGTAGGCTGCGGTTTGATTTCAAAAGTGACCATTTTGAATAAATGTGGTGTAGTTGAACAGGAAGGGCGAATTTAATTCAATACCATGGCTAAACTACAGTGTTCAGGACATTTCTAATTCTTTGGATCACTGCACGCTACCTGTTCGATAACGAAGCTAAGAATAAAGAAAAACAAGTATTTGAAGAG
The DNA here is from genome assembly GCA_947359475.1 of Heligmosomoides polygyrus bakeri. NCBI lineage: Eukaryota > Metazoa > Nematoda > Chromadorea > Rhabditida > Heligmosomidae > Heligmosomoides > Heligmosomoides polygyrus. The sequence continues at coordinate 112,080,068 of OX375866.1, forward strand.
AAGCCGCTACAGATTTGGATGCCGTTTTCCAGTTTTCTATTATACACCCGGAAATGACCATGCAGTGTGTTTTAATGTGCTAACAGAGAGCCCCCCTCCCCTTCCCACTCTTTCAAGGACCAGACTTATGCCTTTTCTTCATCCGATGACTGCTGAGGTGGTGGTAGACTTTTTGTGTGATGTGTTGCTGACCAGAAATTAAAAGACTACAATAATCGCATTTCAGACGATCACAGCAGCACTTTGTTCTCTCCGACAGCTGCAGATCATTTTGCCCCCACTGCATCAGCGAGATGGTGGCCGAGCCACCACTCAGAGCAGTCCAAAAACCACCTCTTGATGAAGCATGTCGACAATAAACCAATCGACTCAGACGATCGGGGCCGAGAAGAACTACATGCACGCAACACCGGCGAGTTAAATGAGGTAGGTTCAGCTTCACACGGGTCGAATTCTCTATAACTGTAGCACTCGCACGCGACTCGATGAGGAGCAGCACAAAGAGGGCTCTGACTTGCTTCATAGAAGCGTGAACCAGTTTTAGGTGCTCTCCGCTTTCCGAGTCCTTCTGGTTACATGCTCAAGAAACCGACCTTGAGTAATTAGAGTGTCAAGGAAATTCCGTTATCACACAGCCATTAAAGTTTCTGGTTGGGCTTCAATATACACTACCATTATACACATGTATGTGTATAATGGTAATGTATAACGGTCTTCTTTGGATGGAGACTTGCTCTCGGCATCTCCTCGGGACTCCAATTCTTGTCTAGCCATTTTGCAGGCGCCGATGGTCATCAAGGATTTATTTTTCGACGCACGTCACGGTCCTAATCAAAAAATTCTCCCTTATATTGCGCAGCCTTAACGAAATACAGGCGTCGTGGCGCTTCTGCATCCGCCCGCCGGCAGTCAGTTCGTGCAGCCGCGGCGTTATGACCACCTTTTCATTCATATAAAAGCGGAGATTCTGCGCTTTCAGTAACTACGCATACCGGGAACATTCGTAGTGACGAAAAATCGACCAGAAATTTATAATGAAAAATCGTCCATTTCGTATTCAATGACCTAAAACTTGTCGGATTCTGCTTCTATTTTCCTTAAGAAGCGTAGTCTATAAGAAGAAATGGTGTTTGGAGAGACAGCTCCACAAGTCTCTCCGACAGTTCCAGGCTCTGAAAATGCGGCGACGCTGAATCATCAGCCTTAATAAATTTCATGCTAGACTTTGTCAACAGCTGTACGATCCCATCAATAGAAAAATTACGTTATGCCCTCGAGCCTCGCTGGTGTGACGACGCGAGTGACGTCCAAAGCGGAATCGGTGATGGAATGTCTTAACCAAAGCAGAACCGCAAAGTGATCGTTGAGGTCTCCGACAACAACATTCCCTTGAGCTATATTTATTTTGCCGCAGAATTGTTCTTACATCCCTTTCTACTTCCCGAGAGTTCGTAGATTTATCGTATGATGAACAGCATTCTGTTTTATACATATACATAGGATGGCAACTTCTTGCATGCAGAAGAATTTTGAGAGATGTCGGCTTACCTTACCACACACTACTGACTTCTCCAATATTCTTACATTTCGTATTCAAAAATGGAGGAAGTTCATCTGGACCTGGAGTCTCTGATATTAGTTTAATAGTTGAAAATGCTGAATTCAGACGTGAAAGTGTCTGCAGTAGTGTTGTCGGCGATTTTTCCACAACGATTTCATCCTATAAGGCCTATGGCATAATCCCGCGTTGGGTGAGCGACGGGTCCCTGCGACAGTGTTACGCGGGTAGCTACGCAATCAGTAGTTACCTGCACAATACTGCCACCGCGATCCGTCGCTAGCGCGACGCAGGAGAATACCATAGGCCTAAGGGAGGCCTAAGGGCATGCGGAGTGACCGGCTAACAACGATGGCGACATGGAGATATACGAGAGTGGTCACTATTCGCCACTGTACATAGGCACCCGAAGACCACTGCGCTTTATTCACGGCGAAACCGCGTAACTGAAATCCCTGAAATGCTGAATTTTACTTGAAAATGGTTTATTTATTTATTTGTGTGCCAGAATGCGCGCTAATACATCAAGGAACAGTAGGCACCTGACCAGCCAATACCTCCACAGATAGAAGTGAAAAAAAGCAAAATCAAGGAAAACTAGATATACGAAAGTGGATATAGATGCCGTAGAAGCAAAGAACTGAAAGAACCACCGACTATTTCAAACTCAAAAATGACCAAAACTCGAGAGAAACTGATATAAGGCTGAAGGACAGACGCATTCCAAGCGCTGCCTTGCAACGTAAATTTTATTGACCAGAGGCGACATTGCAGAAGAAGGCATTGATACTGATATTTATTACGACTGTTTAAAACAGGCGCATGGAAGCGATAAATGAATACATAATCAAACTTTAAAACAGGCACATGAAAATGACATGAAAGCATCATCAACAAACATCAACACAAAGTGTCAACCTTAACTGAAACAACATTAAAAGCAGGACACTGGAATTCCTAAAAACCATTCATAGAGGGCAGTACTTTTCTTGCTCTGTCAATGTTTTGAAAACGTGGTTCTTGAGAGAGGGAAGTGACTGCGGGAGTACAACGTTCTTACTAAACTTTAGGTACGCTAGTCCAGCTCTCACGCTAAGGCCTATGGCATACCGCCGGCGACAAGTCCAGCGACGAGAGGAGCGGAGCGACGGGGAACGGCGGCTTCAGCGACGGCGGTGTTGGGCGGGGGCGAGAATTGGCACTGGAGCGCGGTTAGTGACGCTTGCGTGCGCGCATGCGTGGTGCAAAGGGTCGGGCGACAGCTGGTCGCCGTGCAAAGCGCAGCGACGACCGGTCGCTGGCGGTATGCCCCCTCTCCCAACGACACGCAGTACCGACGTGGCAGCGACAACCGGCAAGCACGCGCTCTCTCCCCATTGTTTCTGACAGGTCCCAACACGAATAGTCGATTACTTGTCCGTTGGCAGTGCCGTCGCCGGACTCGTCGCTGGTGGTATGCCATAGGCCTAAATGAGTGTCGCCTTATCGACGTTTTAGGCCTGGAAAAAGATATTTTATTTCCACCTCTTCTAGTTCGAGACGGCAGTATGTCGTAAAACTGTGTTACATCCATAGAGACCTTTCTCTGAAGGAGTTTATGGACCATACACACATCTGCAATTAGCCGTCTAACCTTTAGTGTGAGAAGACCTAAGTATGTGTTCCGAAATAATAAAAAAAGGCATGCTGGGACTGGTCACGATTAATGACTAAAGAGAACAAACAGAATTAGCATATGCATTTTTCTAATAACGAAAGACTGACAATGAGATACATCCAAAGGCTGACAGCCTTCTGCAATAGATAAGAGATTGGTGGTGCTCTCCCCTGATGAGGCGCCTAGCAGCTTACCAGCGAATGAACGAAGCATAGCGATACTGCTACATATGTTTGCTTGGCATTCGGGCTGGGCCTGACAAGAGACGTGTAAGAGACGTATCCAGCCCCAAGCTGAGTTGACGGGTTGCAAAAGCATCGCAAGTACAGTTTAGGTTGAAAGGTGACACCATGTCCACTTTTTGGAGCAAGGCTGTTCCTATATGACAAGATATTCAAGAATCATTAGAAAATAAGTTCTTTTCTCAATGCAGGATGCGACATCGCCTTCACAGGATGACCACCTACTCAGACTTGAAGAAAGCGAATGCTCTAACTGGACGGGTTTCGAAGATACCGTAAGTTTTTGCAGTCAGTCTACGCAGTGCGCATTTTAGCGACAGCACATATTACATGTTATGCGACTTGATTTCAGATGGTAGCTGGAGACGGTAACTTTGTTCACCACTCCTTGCTTAGCCTTGCAATGGAAGAGGACATTCCGGCTCTCCTAGAGGCTATGCATGAAACGGTACCCTGATCAGATTTCAGGAGTTGTTACCTGATTGAGACTGCCATTGCCCAGTTCCGAAGCTTTCAGTTTACCTGCGAATTCGAAGACTTTCACGCCGAAAGCCCGTCGTGTTCCTCTATTTTGGCTCCTAACAATGTCAAGAAGGCGCAAAAAAGGGCGCGCGAAGTAAGTGAATGGAGTTGCAAGCCAAGGCCCTGAGTCTGCCGTTGCAAGCTTTTTGCACACCATTTTCAAACCAAATTGGTCGCTTTTCTGAACAAATTCTTAAATCAAAGTGAACGTCTTCTAAATGGAAAGAAGCTTCTTACCTACACATCTTCCAAGATGGTTAAAATAATTTTTTCAGGCAAAGCTGATATAGCTTTCTTTGATTTCTTTAGCTCAGTTTACGGAGTAAACATACTAATTTTATGAAATTTTTATATCATGAAAAAGTATTAAATTATGTTTTGTTTTAAAACACAGTCAGGCAGCAATCATTTAGTGCATTAAAGTACGAAATCGCGTCATGCACTCGAAGAGTTCGTCGCGATTTTTATTTGAGTGCTTACATGAAGCATCAAAGCTAAGATATGTATGTGCTCCATACAACTGTATTTGTTGTATCGTTTACAGGTGTGAAACGCAATGCTAAGCAGAAATATGGCTAATAATTGAATAAAAATCGCGACGTCTTGGACGAGGATATGGCCGAATTTCTTTTCCGGCACTAAAGTGGCTACTTTCCAACTCTTTTAAACAAGTTTTAAAACATTTTTTAGCTTGAAAAATAATTATTTCTATCAAGTTTCAAACAATGTGATCACTTATTGTGCAATTGAATTAAAACTCAAAGAAAGTCAAACTAAAATTTTACGTTGAACAAAGAATAAAATTTAATGTGGAATGATCTTGTTTCAATTTTGAAGATGTTCAGTTTGATTTCAAAACGATTAACTTTTTCAGAAGAGTGTCAAGTTGTCGTGAAAATGGTACATATTCCTATCAGGTGTCGTCAATTCGCTTCGAGGAAGCAAGCCCCAAAGTTTACACGTATCTGGATGAACTGTCGGCAATGGTTAAAAAGGAATGGGAAGAAGGAGTTCAAATTGACTACGAGGTATTTCTCTCCATAGAGCATATCAGTAGCTTTTCTTACTTTGAATTTTTCAGACATATCAGCGGATCGTTGCGGCAGAAGCGGAGGACTACAGAAGCATGCTGACTGGATTGCACACATGGCAAGAGAAAACGGCAACGAAGTGTGAGCGCGTTTTCATATTTTATAACAGTACGACAACTGTTGTTAAAAACGGTGACTGTTTCTCTGAAGCACATGTTATTCCGTTGAAACGTTTCCACTCGCTATTGTGCAAGAGTGGCGCATGGGTCCTGATCGTTCAAGCGTCCGTCAAAAAGCTTCATGTCTCGTTCAAGGCTTTTCGATTAGGTACTTTCAACGCGATGGTTTGCGTCACAGTGTTTTTCTTCACTCAGAGGCTTATTGTCCATTGCAGATAAGCAGGATCCACTAGGGAGAGGTCATCCAACCAAAGTACCTGCTGTGCCCGCCGCTTCTGATCGGCCTCGTCCCATTCCGATGCGGCCGGGATAGTGGGGGGCACACAACCTAGACATGCCCTCTGCGGACGCGGGGAAGGGCACGAAACTAGACAAAGGGATCAACTCCGGGATGTGGGAACATTTGACACAGGTAGAGTATGGGTCGCATGCCGGAGTTTCTTCCCTTGCTCAGTTCCGTGCTCGCTTTCGACGAAACGGAGGAGATGACAGAACCCGATCATAGAAAGCACCAGAGTAGTCATTTACACACTAAACTTATACTAAACTTTGTTGAGGATACTAAACTTTGTTGAGAACTCCCCTTTCCTGTTTTACCTCTAGGAAGGTCCATAAATACCGTTTTCACGTCGAATTGGACACTTTTCAAATCAAAGTGGACACTCATCTAAAAAAGTCTAACGATTTTGAAATCAAACTGAATATCTTCCAAATTGAAAAGAGCTACTTCCACGACTAGAGACTCTCTAAAAAGGCCACAGTAATGTTTTCTTCAAGGAAAATTTTATTAGGTCGTTGCATATGAAATGGCCGATTTTGACTGACAACTATTACAAATCTTAACTTTGCTTGGAAGCAATTTTATTAATCGAAGTAAGTCACCGTTACGGCGATGTCCGTTCCTCCACGTGGTGCCACTGGAAACTGTTCGCTCTGTGAGCTAAGCCGATCACGGACACTCGATTGCAGGCGACAGGCCCTTGTGACAGGCCGGCCTACGAAGACCCATGTCACATCACATGGTTGATGACGCTACATGAGTATCGAGATAGTGCTACGGAGTCCGCGGGAGCCGATGCGCACTCGCAGAGCCCGGCGAGTGTGAGAAGTATGCGAGGGTCCCTGATGCGAGGACGGCATCGGGGGGCAACTGAGCTAGTCCGAAAGTCCCGTAACGTAAGCAAGACCCGCGTGGCAACGCTGAATGTGGGTACGTTGACGGGCCGCTCGTGCGAGTTGGTTGAAGCACTGGAGCGTAGAAGACTTGACTTCTGTGCGGTGCAGGAGACGAGGTGGTCCTGCCGCAAGTCAAGGGACATGGGACGCGGCTTTAAGGCCGTTCTATGTGGAAGTCCCAGGACCACCAGTGGTGTCGGAATAATCGTCTCCGAACGATTTCATGACTCGATTGTAAGCGTCGAGCGTTTTGACGATCGAGTGATGAAGATCGTTGTCGCCACAAAGGAGCGACTCGATCACTTCTTCTCAGCGTATGCTCCGCAGACTGGCTGCTCGGATCAAGCCAAGGAAGAGTTTTGGAGCCTGCTTGATGAGAAGACAGCAGTGGTACCGTCAAAAGATGTCATCATAGTCGCTGGTGACCTTAATGGGCACGTAGGTGCTGCGAAAGACGGGTACAGCTGTCATGGTGGCTTTGGATACGGATCACGTAACGCCGATGGTGAGCGCATTCTTGATTACGCGGAATCGCATAACCTCACCATAATGAACACCGTCTTCCGAAAACGCGACTCGCACCTTATCTCATACTACAGTGGGAGCACCAAGACTCAGATAGACTTTGTCCTTGTGAGAGATCGCGACCGGAGTCTTGTCACAGACGCGAAGATCGTGCCGTATGAGACGGTCGCCCCACAGCATCGACCGCTGATCTGCACTTTGAAGATCGCCCCTCCGAGGCTGAAGCGGTTGAGCGATGCGGTGCAGCTAGAATTAAGTGGTGGCGATTCAGAGAGAAGGAAGTAGCTGTGATTTCTCGCGTGCGGTTACCGACAGTCACGACTGTCGACGAAACTTGGAAGAAGGCGACCGACGCGATTCGTCAAGCTGCACAGTCAGAACTCGGCATTACGAAGCCTGGGCGACGGAAGGTCGACAAGCAGACATGGCTGTGGACAAACGACGTGAAAGCGAAGGTTCGAGAGAAGAAGTTGCTCTATCACGTGTTTCTCGGCGAAAAGACAGCCGATAACTGGCGGAAGTACCAAGAAGCGAAGAAAGCTGCAAAGAAGGCCGTGGCTGTTGCGAAAGCCACTCATTATGGAGATGTCAACGAGAAGATCGAGTCTCGCGATGGTGAGCGGTATCTGTACCGACTTGCAAAGAATCGCCATCGCCAGACCGAGGACATCGAGAAGTTCTTCGGCATCAATGATGAGAACGGCCATCTTCTTACGGACCAGTGGTTGGCGAAGTTCTTTAATCAGGTTGTGGCGGAGAAGAAAGTGCCTGAGTGTTGGCGCCAAAGTACGACGATCCCGATTTGGAAGAAGAAGGGCAGCCCTGCAGACTGCTCCAATTACCGTCCGATTTGCTTGCTTTCGCACAGCTGGAAGATCTTTGAGCGAATTGTCGATGGACGAATTCGGGACATCGTCCAGCTGTCCAGCAATCAATGCGGCTTCGTGGCTGGCTGTGGCACCATTGATGCCATTCACGCCGCCCGCCTCCTGATAGAGAAGCATCGCGAGAAACAGAAGTCGGTGCATATCGCCTTCCTCGACTTGGAGAAGGCCTTTGACCGCGTACCGCGTGAAGTGATAAGGTACGCCCTGCGACAACATGGAGTTCCTGAAGAGCTCATAGAGTGGGTGCGGATTCTCTACTCTTGTCCATAGAGTCGAGTTCAAGCTGCAGCTGGAACCTCGATGGAGTTCCCCATCTCTGTCGGGGTACACCAGGGTTCTGCGCTTTCCCCACTCCTCTTTGTTGTCGTCATGGATGCCATCACACGAGATCTTCAGAAGCCCGTCCCTTGGACGTTGCTTTATGCCGATGACATGATGCTCGCTAGCGAAGATAAAGGAGAACTCGAGCGAGAGTTGCAAGCTTGGTGTGATCGCTTGGAGCGGTTTGGACTCAGATTGAACGTGAAGAAGACCGAATATCTAACGACGGACGTTACCGAGTCCAGCTCCATCAATGTTAACGGCATCGAGCTTCCACGCACTACGGTCTTTAAGTACCTGGAATCAGCAGTCGCGTCTGATGGCAAACTGATGGTCGAAGTGAATGCAGCTTGGTCCAAGTGGCGCTCGTTGACTGGCGCGCTCTGCGACAAGAAGATACCAGAGCGCTTCAAGTCAAAGATCTACAGAGCAGTCGTCCGGCCAGTAGCGATGTACGGCGCTGAGTGTTGGCCTGCGACCAAGGAAGTTGAAACGCGCCTCAGCGTCATGGAGACGAAGATGCTGCGCTGGACGGCAGGAGTCACGCGCATGGACCGCATCCGAAACGATGCTATTCGGCAGAAGTTCGAGGTCGCGCCGATAGCTGACAAGATGCGCGAAGCTCGCTTACGATGGTACGGCCACGTTCTGCGTGGAAAGGAAGACAGCGTCCGCAAGATAGGCCTTAACTTCGAGGTAATAGGAAAGCGGCCTAGAGGGCGCCCGAAGCAGCGCTGGGCTGATACGTTACATACGGCTGGTGTCCACCCTGATCTAGCGCTGGATCGGGAAAGGTGGCGTCATGACACCAGAATAGCGGACCCCGCTACGAAGCGGGACAGACGCTGAAGAAGAAGAAGAAGAAGAAGAAGAAGAAGAAGAAGAAGAAGAAGAAGAAGAAGAAGAAGAAGAAGTAAGTCACCGTTACATTAAGAACACTTTGCCTAACGCTACAGTAGCCTAAACATCCCAGCAAAAATCAGAGAATTAATAAAACATAAGAAGTCATTTCCGGCATCATCTTGGTTGCTGAATTTTCCTTTACGTGACGATCTAAATGCTTCGAGAACTCTTAAGCATCATCAATCGCATGATGTGACAACGGATGTTCGTAGGCCGGTCTGCCACAAGGACCTGTCACCTGCAATCGAGTCTCCGTGTTCAGCTGAACTCGCAGAGCGAACAGTTTCAAGTGACACCACGTGGAGGAACGGCCATCGCCACCAAGAATATGTTCATGAATGAACGGTCATCTTCTGATGGATCGGAAGAAGACAGTGAAGCGATGGCACGACTACTTCGAGGAAATCTAGAATGTTGAATTTGCCCATCCTGCCAATCCTTTTGCATCTTCTGTATACGGTACCGTTCAGAGGATCACTGTGAGCAGCAGTCCTGAGGAAGACGAAGTCAGCCAAAGCCAGTATTCCCGATGACCTGCCAGCTGACCTGTGGAAGTCAAAGGGCTGGTGCCCTTCTGACTGGCTGACAAAGTTTTTCAATCAGGCTGTTGTTGAGAAGAAAGCGCCTGAGAGTTGGCAGAAAAGCTTTCCTGCTTTGGAAGAAAAAGGGCAGTTCTGCGGACTGCGCTAGCTACTGTCAAATTCGCCTTCTTTCGCACACCATGAAAATCTTGTAGCGAGTTGTCGATGAACGCTCACGGGATGTCGTCTAGCTTTCCCAGTTGATGCCATTCACCCGTTCGTCTTTTGCTAGAAAATCGCCACGAGAAACAGAAACCGGTGCATTTTGCCTTCCTGGACTTGGAGAAGGCCTTCGACCGCGTTTCGCGAGTCGCGAGTTGTTATATGGTACCCGTTGCGACGACATGGTATCTCTGAAGAGCTTATTGAGTGGGTCCGCATTCTGTACTCTTGCCCAAGGAGTCGAGCGCGAGCGCCAGCGGGTACCTCGATCGAATTTCCCATCTCTGTAGCGGTGCACCAGGGATCTACGCTTTCCCCACTGATCTTCGTGGTTGTTATGGGTACAGTTTCACGAGATCTCCAAAAGGCAGTTCCCTGGACGTTACTTTATGCTGATGACGTCATGGTTGCACGTGAGGAGAAAGCCGAACTCGAGCGACAGGCACAGGAATGGTGCAATCACTTGGCATTGTTCGTTCTTAAGCTAAACGTCAAAAAGACGGAGTACTTGACGACGGATGTGAATGAGCGCTGATCTATCAAGATCATTGTTACTGTCCTCTCACGAGTTACATCTTTCGAACATCTTGGATCAGCAGTCGTGGCCGATGGCAGTTTAAGGTTGGAGGTGAATTCGCGCGTATTGCCCTAAACCTTGAGATCCCTGGAAAGCTGTCAAGAGGACGCCCAAAGCAATGTTGGCTCGTTGAAAACGTTGCACTTGGACTTGAGGATAAGTAGTATGCATTCTGATGAAACATTTGGTTGGCGTCACCACACCAGAAGAGTGGGCTCCGCCACTAAGCGGGACAGACGCTAATGAAAATGATGATGATGGGGATCTAAATGCTTGAAAAATGATAATCGGTAGGTGACAGGTCTGATGAATATGCTGGACGTGGCAGAGTTTCGTACCCAATTCATCCAGTTTCTGGGCATGGATTTTTGAAACGTGCGGACACGCGTTGTCATACAGTAGGATTGCGCCAATTCGATTGACCAAAGCCGGCTGTTTTTCGATCATCTTCTGGTGCACCACTTCAATTTCGCCACAGTACTTCTCCGATGTGATGATCTCTGCAGTCTTCAAGAACTTGTGATGGACTACACCAGCCATTGTCCACCATACGGTCGCCATGGTCTTCTTTGGATGGAGACTTAGTTTCGGCGTCTCCTTGGGACTTTCATTATTATCCAGGAATTGTGTAGAACGACGGCGATTGTCATAAAAGATTCATTTTTCGACGCGCGTCACGACCCTGACCAAAGAGAAAGGCTCCCATAGATTGCACAGCCTTAAACGAAACACAGGTGTCGTGGCGCTTCTGCATCTGCCCGGCGGTCAGTTCAAGCGGGATCAATTCATTCAATTCCTTTACTTTTCCGATCGCATTTAAGTGGCGACTGATATGCTGCCGTTAACGCCGAAATGCTGTGCTCACTGTTACAGTTTGATGCGATCCGCTTCCACCATGGCTTCAAGTTGATCGTCGTTAATAAATGATGGCGGCCTACCTCGGTCTTCACCTTCGAGACTTTCGTCTCCAGATCGAAAACTTTCGAACCAGTGGCGAATTGTGCGATCGTTGGCGAAGTCCTCCCAAATGCACCATTGATGTTGCGGGATGAGGCCGCGGCATTGCGTGCAGTTTTCCATTAATACAAATAGAGCAGCCGTATACCACGTTGATTCATACTCTAAAAACGACTCAAAAACTCAGAAAGACGCAATTATGACACGAAATATCTATGAATACTAAGAAAGCGGAGACTCTGCGCTTTCAGAAACTATACACAATACCTGAAACGGGAACATTCGTAGCCACGAAAAATCGACCAGAAATTGAGGTAGCAAAAAATTGAGGTTTCATATGTATGCAACGCCTTAATAGTATAGCTTTCTTTGAAGAATTATTTCACCTATTTAATAAGTGAGCTCATTGCTCGATATTTTATAAAATTATCTTTTTTGTGCAAAAATAATAGGTTAAAGCTTGTCTTAAAGTGCAGGAAAGCAGCCATTTTAGTGCCAAAAGAGATTCCTCCATGCCCTCGTCCAAGACGTCGCGATTTTTATTCGATTGATAGCAGAAGTTTTATTTGCATGGAGTTTAACACCTGTTAACGACACAGCAAAAACAGCTGTAAAGAGCACATATCCTCAATTTTGTTTCTTGTAAGCAGCATTTACAACTACCAATCAAATAAAAATCGCACGAGCTTTTCGAGTGCATGGCGGGATCTCGTCTTCTAACGCTTGATCTGCTTGCTGCTTTGGTGTGCTTTAAAAATTTTAAACTAAAAATTTTCTTTCTTTGAAAAATATAAGGATAAAGAATAAAGGACGGCGTTACTCAACCCCTTTTGGGATGCGCCACGCATTGTACTTCTACGAGATATCCTGGGGGTGATTTGAATTTGTTTTTGGCCATACAATGACTTACGGTGGCCGGCCGATGGTCGAATCAGCGCTTTATCTATCCCAGGCAAGTTTGGTACTAATTCACCGACCCCGAAGGGATGGAAGGTTTGGATAGTCTGGGTGGGAAATCCGAGCAGGGAACCTGGTATCGGGTGCACGCGACAGCCGGTACCTCATCCAACTGCGCTACACACGCCCTTCGAAAAATATAATTTTTATAAAATTATTACACTTACTGGGGCAGATAAACTGATCGATTTCAAAAAAAAAATTATACCAAACATCACTTGAAGAAAAAATTATTCTAGCCATCTTGTTGAGTCTGTAGTTCAACCTAACTGAAGGACGTTTCGATTTGGAAGAGATCGCTTTGATTTCAAAAGTCCTAGGTTAGCTGAGAAGAGTGTCCAGTTTGATTTGAAAAGTGTCAAATTCACCTTGGAAATGGTATATATTGATCACTCAGGGGTCTTGCTAGCTCGCTTCTTTTTCGTCCGATTGGAACAGGTGGGAAAAGGGCGAGGGGGAGAGTTGTGAGCACCAGGAGGGAGCTTTTTGCTTTGGGCGAGTTCATAGTCTGCGAGGAAGCTAAGGGTCGCTCGGTCAAAACATAGGTATCGATTTTTGCCAGAAATTCACTCAGGGTTGGTCGATTCTTATGCTTTGCACGAGGATCCAGTCGCTCTCGTCGCTGCCGTCACGGACTAGGAGTACCGTTTTTTGATAAGTCGCGCAACCAGTCAGTTAGCTAGCTACCCGTTCGAAATCGGCCACTATTCACGGCGCACTGCCCGGTTAATGGTCTTCTGTGATAGTTCTGCAAGACGAGTCATCAGCAAAATTTAGGTGCCGTTGCTCTCCAGTACCACGCTTTTACGATACGATTCTCTTCGCTCTACCTCTGTCTTCCTTTGCATTAAAAAGGGACATGAGGTTGCATTCAAAAAGAACTGTAGCGAAAAAGTGTTCCATCATCCCTCGTTCCGATTTTCCCTGCTATAATTGTTCTATTTTCCAGCGGAGATCGACTCTCTTGAGGAATTCGACGTGGACATGCCATCATCGAGCTTCGGCAATCATTCACAGCACACCGAAGAGACAACCCTCTGCACATGAATTTAGATGAAGTTGTCCACATCGTATGTTAAGATTGATACTAAACATGATTCGCATTCCACTGTGTTCCATTTTTGTGCGAAAAGTGCCAGGTGGTGGTTGCGCCAAAGCACTATGGTACAGTGAATTGCGGGGAGTACATTTATCGCTCCGAACTGGCTTATTTCATTTCCTGAGCTTTAATGGAATTGAATTGTAGGAAGGCAGTTTCTGGAGGTGGAAAAAATATGCGTAAACCTGCCACCAATTGCGGACCTTTCACGAAATTCAAACAACGTAGAGGCTACTTATTTCAGGTGAATTTTTCAGGCACCTGATATCGGGACAATGAGTTCATGAAGGAATGCTGGCAAATTACATTAGGAAAAAGTGGTGCCACAACTCCATAATATAGACATCCTACTATATTGTATTATTACCATTCTGTACTGTGTATATGTATAGTATTAGCTATATATAGTATTATACAATACTATACAGTATTTGTGACTATCCATCTGTTCATCCGTCTGTCCTCGGCCTTTCATAGATGGAGCTGGGAGCCTGGATTCAGGAAAAAACAGGAGCCTGGATTCAGAAGCCGTGTCACCGAAGCCGCGCAATGTGCATCGGGGATCAGAAAAAGTGTCTCCTTCGTTATGCAGTGAGCCTCTGGATTCAGAATACGTGTAATCGACGTCATGTCAATCGTCTTAGTTCAGAAGATATGTCACCGTTGTGTAAGTCCAATTTTGTCGCTCTAATAACGTAGTGCAAGATCGACCCGAGGTCGATCCAACCTATTCATTTGAGAAAACCATGATTTTTTCACTGTACATGGGTTAAGAGTTGATTTTTTTGTGGCTGAATTTTAACTGTGGTGATGGTGTCCTTCGGGAAGAAAATTTTTGTGAGCGTCCAGAATTTCAGAGAACTTGCAATAAAGTCCGCCCTAATGGTATCGAAGATCACTGCGAAGAATCTTAGCTTTTTATTGTATAATAATCAGATAATAAACTTTAAGATGGCACAGTTCTCACTCTCTGATATTCTTCCTTCAGGAGGTAGAAAATTTTTGCCACGAGTTGACAATCTTTTGCGATCGATGATATCGGAGAACGCAGTTCCTGCACATAACCTACCATATTTCGGAGCCTTTTTTGGGATCTCTGAAAAATTCACAAAGGATTAAAATTTAAGAAGTGTGGATTTCGCGCTTTAAAAAGCAGGTTGTAAAAACAGCAGCTTCCAAGTGATTGTTGACGATATTTTCGGCGAATGATACAAATTGGGACGTCTGTTCATACAGAAGATCGTTTGGGAAAAACAAGATTTAACCCCGTATGATTAATAAACTTGCCTACAAGCCGAGATATTAACTGCTTAAATTTACAGTGGTTCAGTGCCATTTATTTCGTTACAACCTAATAGTAGGATATTGCAGTAGCTCGGGATGTTATCGAACAGCAACAACAATATCGGTTCTTATCATGGTGTAGAATCAAGATTGCCACGAAGAGTTTATTCGGCTGCTTTCCCGCTTCTTCATAGCATAGAAAAGTCAAGAGACATCGGGAGAATTGTTCTGCCAAGGAACATTGTTCTAATGGGAGAAAGAACTAGGCAGCTGATAAATAAGACAATACAGGCAAGCCTTTGGAAACAGGCGAAATGTGCATATGTCGCTGTTTGTTTGTCTTCATTTTGATGGGCAGAGAACCTTGTAGAGCGTCGTTAATGTGGCGTCTGCACTACGTTTATAAAAACTCTTTTAAATTCCCTTGGAATGGGTTAAAAATTAGCAGTGCTTCAACTCCTGATCTTGGAATGGCTTAAAAATTAGCAGTGCTTCAACTCCTGATCTGCGTTGAAATTAGAGTTTTAATTGCTGTTCTTTGTTCGTTATTCGTTGTTCCGTTATCCGGCCATTTTCGGGCAGATTTATCCGTCGTCCGTCATCCGGGTTTTAAAATTTCATTACCCGCTCAGCCCTGTTTCCGACGTTAAGGGCACGGGCGTTCTTTGCTCTACCCATCAACGTAGATCGTATTGGACGGGCCACCCAAGGGGCTCGGTGGGGTCTGGGGCTCAGCGATTCTCCTCGATTGATCGACGAGTGCCGCTAAACGTTTCTGACCGTTTCCATTTGCCTTGGCAAAATGTTCTAAAGAAACGTTTCTCCAAGTAGACTTTTACAGCCCAGTGAATCCTTTGGTCCCAAGGTTCTGTTCTCACTGCAGACGACAGCAAGGAGTAGAATAAATAGCCACGGACCTTGACCGAATTTTGATCGAATTGAGTTGTTCTTCAACGAGCACTTCTGTCTTTGCCACCCAAGTAACGTTTTTTCAATTGTTAAGCCCTTCTCCTCTGTGCTTCTAAGGGAATGCATAAGAAATGCGCCTATTAGATGGCCGCTTCTTGCACTATACTAACAGTGATTCATCTTGTATTTATCCTTCATAATTCCTCCAAATAGAATTCGCCACTGTTTGCCACTCTTTTACAAGGTTTCAGCAATTGGTCACTCTGATTTCTTCTTGAAGCACCTAGTTCCACGCAGTACAGCACATTCGCTTGAGGTGCAATGTGTTTTGGGTTTCTCAATTTTCTCCCATTTTTATATAGCAAATTTTTGATTGATGAACAGTATTATAGTAATTTTACAAATTAGACGAAAAAACTCTATAGGATTAAGGGAAATTTCTTGCTAGAGCCAGAGCTGCACCTTCAAATATATACCTTTCTCGTAGAACTTGAAAAAACCTTCATGCAACAGACCGCATTTAAAACATCAGTTTTTTGACAACCACATGGATAATCCCGTATATAATAACTGTCGAAATGTGGACAAAGGCATATTCTCTTTTTTAATCAATTTTATTGCTTTTATGCACGTGGTCACTGCTTCACATGTATACTGACTATGTTTCTCCCAGTGAAAAACTCCATGATAGCCCTCGAGGAAATCGAAAAGGTTAAGCAAAATTATTCATATCGTGCTGGGCCTAAGATTCATATCGTGCTATAATTAAAATTATAGCACGATATGAATCTTAGGCCTTTGTCATACCATCGCTCACCCGAGCGACGCCTAATGATATGCTCCCATATCGATCGGGCGGCGCGATGGAATCGATATGGGAGCATATCATTAGGCGTCGCTACGGGTGAGCGATGGTATGACAAAGGCCTTAGTAAAAGCGAAGCAATGAGTGTACCAGCAGCCGCGCTATATCAGTAAGGCGGTGCTCAACGTTGCCTTAACGTAGTCCTATAATAATCACTTGATGCTGAACGAAGAACCCGTCCGGCTTCCGAAGAACTTGCGGGGAAGAGAGGGTTTTCTTCCCCTGCTTCGTTTCTTAGACTTATTTTTCCGCATTATTTGCATTTCGCTATGTTTTCTTCGCGTGCTCTATGCCTTTTCAACCGCCCTTATGAAATAAACACCGCAAAAGAAAACTGCTGAAAACTAACTGGTTGCGTAGCAATCGAGCGCTAGAAACGGCCAAAGTTACGAAATAGCTGCATAGAAAAGATGGGAACACGTAAATAATTTGGTCAAGGAGCAAGAATGCCAATAATTCTCGAGATATGAGGGCGAACTCTACTGCCTATTTCCACAGATTGAAGTAAGGACTTCCTCGGAATCGCAAGGGTACTGCGAAAGCTCATCCAAAATATTCGCCTGAAATGCACTTATACGAAGAGGCAGTGAAATTTTCAAAAGTGGTTCGAAAAATGTCATTAATGCAATTTAACGGAAAGTTTCGTCGTTAAATTTCGTTAAAGTGGATCTTATTATTGCGGCCTGACGTTTCGACTTTCCGTCGTCTTCAGAGGCCTGAAAGTGGAGCAACAGGTTTATATAAAAACCTTTAACGAAAAATGCCGGTAAATCCGGTAAATCGGTAAATCGTTAACCGTTAAACGCACACCACTGGTGTGGAACCGGGCTAGGGAAGGGACTCCAGGGTGTGGCGCAACCAAGCTGCCGGTGTGGAATCTCCTTTCATTTCTCACGGGGAGTGCGCAGCTTGGGTTCTGCGCTCTTCGAGCGGCGAAGCGCGTGCGGCTGGAAAAATGCTCAAAAAACGTCTCAACATCGCGTGCACGTTAAAGCTACTCAAATGACATGTGGTCACCTGAAATGTAAGTATTGCACAACACAGGAGAATCGAACCCCCTCCACTTTCCTCGCAGGAGCGTCCCATCGACCACTGCACCATGATCCGCTTGCGGGTGGAGCCATCGTGGGCTCACAAGTGATGATAAGAGAACGATCGAATCAATCAACGCCGTGGACGCCGACGCAATCTCTAAGTTAGGAGGGCGCAGACAGCAAAAGACTACAGAGTAGATTTTGTGGCCGTATGGCCTATGTCATACCTTCGCTCACCCCGAGCGAAGGCGACGAACAGAGCGATGAGCGAAGTCTCTTCGCTAGCGTGAAGCTAGCGGCGCGCAGTTAATAGCGTTGTGTGCAGCTGCGTCGTAGCATCGCTACCGATGCTGGCCGACGCTCTGCTCAGCTCAGCAACGCGGTCGCATCGGTAGCGATGCCGTATCGCTCGAAAGTATGGCACCCCGCTAGCGAGGCTTCGCTAGCGGTGGATCGGACAACTGCTACAGGCGTCTGCCCCTCCACAACGTCTGATACCGTCCCTTCCCCAATTGTGTTAGTTGCCCATCGCCTTCGCTAGCGAAGAGCGATGGTATGACATAGGCCTATGGCAAAATCACTTCTCACTCATCCCTGTTTCCGATGTTAAGGGCACGGGCGTTCTTGTTGAGCGAAAGCGGTTTGCTCTGCCCATCAATGTAGATCGTATTGGACGGGCCACCCAAGGGACTCGGTCGGGTCTGGGGCTCAGCGATTCTCCTCGATTGATCGGTCCGGTCCCACCGTGCCATACGAAGGGGTGAGTCTGACTTTATTCCACGTTTCGTACCGATCCTACTTAATTGGTCGTATTGAATGTCCCGCATGGAAAGCACTGTCATCAGCCTAGGATTGCTTACAGAACTCTGAGCTAGGATTATTAGGAGATACGCATGATCCTGTTGAGGCATTCAATTCTTTATTCAAGCACCCTTCGAACCTTTGGCGGTCTCGGACTATTCGGTAGGCTCAGCATTAATCAACCCTCCCATTCTGGTGCTGTTGCCATGATTCAGTTCTGACAAAGAAACTGACTGAACGGCACGCCGGGACGGCAACAACGAGCACTATTGGGGGAATCTCCGTCCACAGAACATGTTTTGCTTTTCCCGAAACCCTGAGGCAAACGAGTAGGAGGGTGTAATGGATACGGGCCCGCTGAGCGAGCTCACCACGGTGGCGCAAGAGGTTTGGAGGCAGTGTTGGCGGCAGCAGCTTGTTATGACCGCGCGACATTGTAAGCATAACAGAGGCGACAATATTGATCGAGGTGGTAGGTCAAGTCGACGATCATGAGGTCCCTTCTACACTGTGTACAGGGTGCGCAAAAATTACCAGCACAAGGATTTGACAACGAAATCTAACACATAACTCCTTTGTTTCCTTACTAATAAAAACATATCAAAGTCACTTGAAGTGGCTGCCTTCCTTACGAACGCAAGTCCTCAGACGAGTAACGAGCGCATCACACGTGCCACGAAGGCAGTTATCGTTCACTTCGTTCCATGCTTCAGTCAAAGAAGCTTTCAGAGAGGCCAAACTTGCGTGTCGAGTAGAGCTAACCTCGCTCTCAATAACTGACCAGACAGAGAAATCGAGAGGATTCAAATCCGGTGAATTCGACGGCCAGTCTTCGTGCGCAATGAAATCCGGGAGCTCACGTTTGCACCACTGCTGCGTTGTCCTCTTCTTGTGCAGACGCGGAGTCCTTCTGAAAGCAGCATCTGTCAGTACCGAAGTGTGCATCGGCCCACGGCTTTAACGCGTCCTCTAAAATCTTCTTCTGGTATCCGTCCTTGGTAATTTTGACGCCGGATTCGACAGAAACTTATGGGGATTTCTCGTTTAAAGTAATCGCACGCCAAACCATAACTGAAGCCGGATGTGCCGCTCTACCGACCAGTTTCCCGTCGCGGTAGCAGCTCCATCATTCTGTGAGAGAATGCGATCGTTCTGACGATTCACCGTGGGTTCAAATGTGAAGACTTTCTCAACAGAGAAAATAATTGCGCGGTGCGTGCCATTCGCGAACCACTTCAGCAAGTTCTTGCATCATCGTAGTCGCCGAGATTTCATTCTCCCAGTTAGCGCTTTAACACGTTGAATACGACATGGATACATCTTAAGTTTCTTCTTGAGGATAGTTCTAACACTGCTTGCAGAGATATTGAGTTCTTAAGCCATTTTTCGCATCGAAGGGGGAGGATTACGACGAATCCGCTTGCGAAACTTTTTTTTATCGTTTCCAGAGTGATAGCAGTCAATTTCCTACCTTGACCAGTCCTGTCTGATAAACTCCTAAGCTCTTTATATCGTTTTATGTCATGATATACCGTTCGTCGAGGGACATTGAGAGCACTATCGATAAAACCAGCGCTGCGACCAGAAGGGTGCAGGCTGATGACGGCCGATCGTTTCGGATTTCGCTTGCCATTACTGCTCTGTAAGCATTCATGAGCTCAAATTTGAATGCATTTGCGTATGGTATAGGTGCATAACATCTCCCAATATGGAGCTCGGAATCCAGTTCTGTTGTGTAGTAGTTGTGCACTGCGTCGTACCCTGTGCGGGTAATTTTTGCACACCCTGTACATTGGTGGCACTCACCTCACCGACACTAATAAATTGCATTTGAAGCATTTTTCTAGCTTCCTTCCGCTGTTTCATGTTGTTCCTGCTTCACAATTTCTTAAATAGACAACGATAACAATATATTGAAGTAAAAGTTTCATATATAATCGCATTTTGCATATTTCGGACATTGCTGGTGAATTACGAGATGTCGACAAATAATAGGTAACAAAAACATCTTACCGTAGCAAACTCCACAAGCAAGTTCAAATATGGAAATCTCTATGGAAATCCGATACTATGGTAAAAGTGCAAAAATGCGACATAGCATGGGAACCGAACCCTCGACCTCACGACCATAAGGCAGCTTCTCTTCCACTACGCCGCCCAGTCTACGGCGCTATCATCTTGCGCCGCCGTGTTGAGCTCGCTCTGCGGACCCTTAACCATTACACTCTCCTACTCGTTTGTCTCTAGGATTCGGCAAAAACAAAACATGTTCTGTTACTATTTGGAGGAAGGAGATTCTTGCTATAGTTCTTGCTGTTTCGGCGAACCGTTCAGACAGCTCCCTTGTGAGATCGAAAGTGGATAACGGATGATTTATAATTCTGGTTTGATGCATGACTCCTCACTAGCCTTGGATTCTCCAACCATTCGATCCGACAGACTTCCATCTTGCTGCGAATAGGGAATTCCAAATTGCTTCTTAATGCAGTAGTTTTGTTTCTAAGTTTTACGCGCTCAGAAAGTCGTCATTGGCTTGGAAAACGTGAAGTTTGTTTGAAAAAGCAGCCGCCGTTTCTTTTCTTCTAAAGCTAACCTGTACTCTAGAGCAGAACCAGTACATAGACGTGGTTCGTGTCATACTTCGACCAGGTCTACATTCGTTGTGCCCCATCATAGTCGGCACAGCGCTCCAGTTTTCAAGCGTTGGCGTAGAGAAATTGTGAGGTGGCGATCCTTCTTTAACTGTCTTTAACTCCTTCTAAGATTGATAAAGCAAACGTTAACGTTAGTAGACGTTAACTTTATAGAGTGAACTTCTTCTTCTTCATCAGCGTTTGTTCCGCCTCGCAGCTGGGACCGCTGTTCTGGTGTCACGACGCCCCTTTCCCGATCCAGCGCTAGATCAGGGTGGACATCAGCTGCTTTCAAGTCCATATGTAACGTATCAGACCACCGCTGCTTCGAGCGCCCTCTAGGCCGCTTTCCAATTACCTCGAAGTTGAGGCCTATCTTGCGGACGCTGTCTTCCTTTCCACCCAGAACGTGGCCGTACCATCGCAAGCGAGCTTCGCGCATCTTGTCCGGTATCGGGGCGATACCGAACTTCTGCCGAATGATGTCGTTTCAGATGCGGTCCATGCGCGCGACTCCAGCCGTCCAGCGCAGCATCTTCGTCTCCATGATGCTGAGACGCATTTCAACTTCTCCGGTCACAGACTAGCACTCAGCACCGTACATCGCTACCGGCCGGACGACGGTTCTACGGATTTTTGACTTCAAGCGCTCTGGTAGCGCTTCTGTCGCAGAGCACGCCAGTCAAGGAGCGCCACTTGGACCAAGCTGCACTCACAGATGCTGCTGCCGATCCCAGGTACTTAAAGACCGAATTATGTGAGAGTACGACGCCGCTAACCTTAATGGAGCTGGACTCGATAACGTCCGTCGTTAAATAGAGGGAAGGATTTTTTTTATTTGGAAAACTGACGAATAGTTTAGGTACAGGATTTTTATAGGGTGATTGAAGAGTGCGTGTGAAAACTTTATGTCGCCGCAAAAATTGGGATCTGTTTTGGTTTCCTTTTAATATTTTTATAGCTGGTGATGGCGCAGACGGAGGAGACGTCGGCTGTTGCTTGTACCTCCAATTGAGGTGCTTGGTTCTGGCTTCCAGAACAAGCCAACGAAGCTTTCAATCAACCCGATGTAGATTAATTGGTACCATACTTATCTGGGAAAAATAAAACACCGGCTTGGCTAATCACTAGCCTTCACTACATAGTAATTGCATGGGCCAAATAATATATCATACTCTATAATAATCCGCTAAGCGATGAGTCACACTATCGATCGATGCGATGATTCGTAAAATAGGGGAAATTACGGGAGTTACGGGGCACAAATTAAGGCAAGAAAATAGCGGAAAATACCAAGACGCTTTCTACGTGCCTGGCGATTCAGTAGACGAGCTGAACACGTCGGCGACCGTGCATGGCGAGCCGTAGACGTGCCGAACACGTCGCCAACTTCAGCCCTGGGGGTAATCGAGGCCGCTGAACACGACTGTGAAGTTTGTTTTTAAAGTGTAGATCACCGTCGATCGATATCGATCAAATTATCGATTTTTTATGGATGTCGTCCAAGCGGTCCGAAACTTTAGCCCTGGGGGTAATCGAACTCGCAGAACACGATTATAAAGTTTGTTTTTGAAGTGTAGATCACCGTCGATCGATATCGATCAGATTATCGATTTTTTATGGATGTCGTCCAAGCGGTCTGAAACTTCAGCCCTGAAGTAATCGAGGTCGCTGAACACGATTATGAAGTTCGCTTTTGAAGCGTAGATCACCATCGATCGATATCGATCAAATTATCGATTTTTTTATGGATGTCGTCCAAGCGGTCCGAAACTTCAGTTCTGGGTAATCGAGGTCGCTGAATCGGTGGTTTTCTCCCAAATTTAACCGATCGAGGTGGAGAGGGGGGGGGGGAGACATGCGGGTATTATGGCCGAAGGAGTGCTCCACATCAGGTGGAAAGTTTCAATGTGGAGGCCAATATCGATCGATATTATCGATCGCCTGACCTGACCGGTGGTTTTCTCCCAGATTTAACCTGGCTAGGTGGGGAGGGGGTGGGAGACACGCGGGACCTCTTTTTACTGCTAGGGTGCCGAGCTGCGCTGCACAAGCAGAGCAGCTGCTTGAAGTGAGTGATCTTGGCTTAGTGACTCTCTAAAGTCGCGCGAAGCGCGCAAGTGCGAGACACGTCGACAGGCGTGTCGGAGCACTTGTTAATGAATAAAGGGAACTTCTCATTGCAATAAGTCAGCTCGTCACGATTTTCCTTCCATTAATACTTACGAATGCGTAATACTTGTAACTGCCAAATGTTGATATTTATTTATTATTTGTTATTATTATTATGATATTTGCTAACCTACGTTTTAAGGACGCGCACTAAAAATAAAGACTCTCCAATAAACTAGCGACTCAACAAATATGTTAAAATATTTTTTAAAATTTCCTACGATTTAACTTGATGGAATAGAGACACCCCAACAAACTAAAACTGCTCTAAAAAGGTTAGAATATTTTCATTTATTTAATACGATTTTGTTTGATGGACTGGAGACTAATCAGTAAACTAGAGACCCTCAAAAAAGGTTAGAATATTTTTTATAATTTACTACAATTTTCTTTGATGAACTAGAGTTTTTTCAATAAAATAGGAACTTTCTTAAAAGGTTAGAATATTTTTTAACTACAATTTTATTGGATAATTTAAGGACACTCCAATAGATTAAAAAATATAAAAAGGTTAGAATATTTTTTAAAATTTAATACGATTTCGTTTAATGGATAGGAGACTAACCAGTAAACTAGAGACCTTCTCAAAAGGTTGGAATATTTTTAAAATTTTTCACGATTTTTACTGATAAACTAAAGGCTCTAATAAACTAGAGATTCTACAAAAAAGTAGAAAAATTTTATTTAAATTTACTACAAATTTCATCAATAAATTGAGAACACCTTAATAAACTAGAACCGCTTTAAAAAGATGAGAATATATTTTTTAAAAATTTAATACGATTTTGTTTAATGGATAGGAAACTAACCAGTAAACTAGAGACCCTCTCAAAAGGTTGGAATACTTTTTTTTAAATTTTTCACGATTTTTACTTATAAACTAAAGGCTCTCTAATAAACTAGAGATTCTACAAAAAGGTTAGAAAATTTTATTTAAATTTACTACAAATTTCATCAATAAATTAAGAACACCTAAATAAACTAGAACCGCTCTAAAAAGAGAAGAATATTTTTTAAAATTTAATACGATTTCGTTTAATGGATAGGAGACTAACCAGTAAACTAGAGACCTTCTCAAAAGGTTGGAATATTTTTAAAATTTTTCACGATTTTTACTGATAAACTAAAGGCTCTAATAAACTAGAGATTCTACAAAAAAGTAGAAAAATTTTATTTAAATTTACTACAAATTTCATCAATAAATTGAGAACACCTTAATAAACTAGAACCGCTTTAAAAAGATGAGAATATTTTTTTTAAAAATTTAATGCTATTTTGTTTGATGGATAGGAGACTAACCAGTAAACTAGAGACCCTCTCAAAAAGTTGGAATACTTTTTAAATCTTTTAAGATTTTCACTGATAAACTAAAGACCTACTAATGAACTAGAGATTCTACAAAAAGATTAGAATACTTTTATTTAAATTTGCTACATTTGTCTTTAATAAATTAAGAGCACCCTTAGAAACTAGGACCGCTCTAAAAAGGTGAAAATATTTTTTAAAATTTAATACGATTTCTTTTGATGAACTGGAGGCTAACCAGTAAAATAGAGACCCTCTAAAAGGTTGAAATGTTTTTCAAAACTTAGTACGATTTTGTTTAGTAGACTGGAGACTCTCCAATACACCAAAGACGCTTTCAAAAAGTTAAATATTTTTTTTTAAAATTTGCCACAATTTTGTTTGATGGACTGGATACTAACCATTAAACTAGAGACCCTTTAAAAAGATTAGAATATTTTTTTTGCAATTTTGCACGTTTTTTTTAAGAGACTAAAATTAAATTTACTATAATTTCCTTTAATAAATTAAGGACACCATAATAGACTAATATCGCTCTAAAGAGGTTGAAATATTTTTTAAAAATTTAATACGATTTTGTTTAATGGACTGGGGGCTAACCAGTAAACTAGTGACCCTCAAAAAAGGTTAGAATGTTTTTTAAAGACTTAGTACGATTTTGTTTAATAGACTAATGACTCTCCAATAAACCAAAGACGCTTTCAAAAAGTTTGAATATTTTTTAACATTTACTACAATTTTGTTCAATAGACTAGAAACTCCGAAGTAAACAAAAACCCTTAAAAAGGTTAGAATATGTTTTTGAAAGTTTACTACGATTTTCTTTAATAGACTAAGGGCTCCCCAATAATTCAGAGACCCTCTCGAAAATTGATATATTTCTCCAATTAACCAGAAACCCTCTCAAGAAGTTTGAATGTTCTTTTTAAAATTTAATAAAATTTTCTTTAATAAACTAGGAACTCCAATAAGACAGAGACCCTCTCAAGAAAATAGAATATTTTTTAAAATTTACTACGATTTTTTTTGATAAACTAGGGGCTCCCCAATAAACCAGAGACTCTCCCAAAAAATTGGTATATTTTTTAAAAAAATTTTACGATTTTTTGATAAACTAGAGACTTTCCAAAACGGTTAGAATATTTTTTATTTAAATTTACTGCAATTGTCTTTGATAAATTAGGGACACTTCAATAAATTAAAAACTCTCTGAAAAGGACAGTTATTTTTCTAAAATTTACTACGATTTTCTTTATTATAATGAAGACTCCCCAATGGTGGCGATGTCCGTTCCTCCTCATGGTCCCACTGGAAACTGCTCGCTCTGCGAGCTAAGCTAAGCACGGAAACTCGAATGCAGGCGACAGACCGTTGTGTCAGGCTGGCCTACGAAGACCCAAAACCCAAAGACACATCACATGGTGTTCAGTCATGTTTTTCGAGATTGCGCTACGGCGTCCGCGGGAGCCGACGTGCACTCGCAGAGCCCGGCGAGTGTGGAGAGTATGCGAGGGTCCCTGATGCGAGGACGGGGGGCAACCGAGCTAGTCCGAAAGTCCCGAAACGTAAACAGGACCCGCGTAGCAACGCTGAATGTGGGTTGACGGGTCGCGAGCTGGTTGAAGCATTGGAGCGTAGAAGAGTTGATTTTTGTGCAGTGCAGGAGACGAGGTGGTCTTGCCGCAAATCAAGGGACATAGGATGTGGTTTCAAGGCTGCTCTATGTGGAAGTCACAGGACCGCCAGCGGTGTCGGAATAATCGTCTCCGAACGATTTCGTGACTCGATTGTAGGAGTCGAGCGCTTTGACGATTGATTGATGAAGATCGTTGTCGCCGCTAAGGAGCTACTCTATCACTTCTTCTCTGCGTATGCTCCGCAGACGCTGCTCCGATCAAGCCAAGGATGTGTTTTGGAACCTGCCTGATGAGAAGGCAGCAGAGGTACCTTCGAAAGATGCCATCATAGTCGCTGGTGACCTTAATGGGCACGTAGGTGCTGCGAAGGACCGGTACAGCTGTCATGGTGGTTTCGGATACGGGTCTCGTAATCCCAATGGTGAGCGTATTCTTGAGTATGCGGAATTGCATAGCGCCACCATTGTAAACACCGTTTTCCGAAAACGCGACTCCCACCTCATCTCATACTATAGTGGGAGCTCCAAGTCTCAGACAGACTTTGTCCTTGTGAAGGATCGCGACCGAAGCATTGTCACAGACGCGAAGGTCGTGCCGTATGAGACGGTCGCCCCATAGCATCGACCGCTGATCTGTACTTTGAAGATCGCCCCTCCGGGGGTGCTGCAGGTTGAGCGATGCGGTGCTGCAAAAATCAAGTGGTGGCGAATGAAGGAGAAGGAAGCAGCTGTGATTTCTCGCGTGCGGTTACAGACAGTCACGACTGTGAAACTTGGAAGAGAAAAACCGACACGAAACGCCAAGCTGCAAGGTTGGAAGTCGGCACCACGAAGCCTGGACGACGCAAAGTCGAAAAGCAGACATGGCTGTGGTCGAACGATGTGAAACCGAAGGTTCGAGAGGAGAAGTCGCTGTATCATGTGTCGCTGTATCATGTGTTTCGTGTTTCTCAGCGACAAGTCATCCGACAGCTGGCAGAAGCGTCAGAAGGCAAAGAAGGCTGCAAAGAAAGCCGTGGCTGTTGCGAAAGCCATTCATTATGGTGATCTCTACGAAAAACTCGAGTCGCGCGATGGTAAAAATCCGCCGTCGCCAAATCGATGATATTGTAAGCAGCCGATGTTTAGAAGTCGAAGCTCTGGTACCTGCTGAGTGATTGGCTGAATTCTTCAACCAGGTGGTAAAGCGGAAGAAAGTGCCGGAGTTGCAACAGTACGACGATTCCGATTTGGAAGAAGAAGGGCAGTCCTGCACACTGCTTCAATTGCCGTCCGATTCGCTTGCTTTCGCTCAGCGTGAAGATCTTCGAACGAGTCCTCAATAAACGAATTCCTGGAATCATCAAGCTTTCCTACAACCAGTTCGGCTTTGTGTCTGGTTGGGGGACTATTGATGCTATACACGCCGCCCGCCTTCTGGTGGAGAAGCATCGCGAGAGACAGAAGCCGGTGCATCTTGCCTTTATCGACTTGGAGAAGGCCTTCGACCGCGTACCACGTGAGGTTATATGGTACGCCTTGCGACAACACAACGTACCTGAGGAACTTATAGAGTGGGTGAGTGGTGATGCTCTACTATTTCCCGAAGTGAAGTGTACATGCTGCAGTTGGAACCTCAATGGAGTTTCTCATCTCTGTTGGGGTGCACCAAGGATCTGCGCTTTCCCACTCCTCTTTGTTGCCGTAATAAATGCCATTACGCGAGATCTTCAGAAGACCGTCCCTTGGACGTTGCTATATGCTGATGACGTGATGCTCGCCTGCGAAGACAAAGGTGAACTCGAGCGGCAGGTGCAAGCTTGGCGCGACCGCCTGGCGATGTTCGAACTCAAATTGAACGTTAAGAAGACCGAGTACCCAACGACTGACGTGAACGAGTCTGGCTCCATAGGATTAACGGTACTGAACTTGTACACAATTCGGTGTTTAAATATCTGGGATCAACAACAGCGTCTGACTGCGGTCTAACGGTTGAAGTGAACTCATGCGTGAGTGCAGTTTGGTCCGGTCAAGTGGCGTTCGCTGACTGGCGTACTCTGCGACAGGAAGATACCAGAGCGCTTAGAGCCGAAGATCTATAGAACTGTCGTACGGCCGGTGGCGATGTACGGCGCTGAGTGTTGGCCTGCGACCAAGGAAGTTGAGAAGCGCCTCAGCGTCATGGAGACGAAGATGCTGCGCTGGACGGCTAGAGTCACGCGCATGGACCGAAATGATGCTATTCGGCAGAAGTTCGGTGTCGCGCCGATAGTGGACAAGATGCGCGAAGCTCGCTTGCGATGGTACGGCCACGTTCTGCGTGGGAAAGAAGACAGCGTCCGCAAGATAGGCCTTGAGTTGGAAGTATCTGGAAAGCGGCCTAGAGGACGCCCGAAGCAGCGTTGGTCTGATACGTTACATATGGACTTGAAAGCAGCTGATGTCCACCCTGATCTAGCGCTGGATCGGGAAAGGGGCGTCGTGACACCAGAACAGCGGTCCCCGCGACGATGCTGGACAAACGCTGAAGAAGGCTCCCCAGTAAACCAAAGACTCTAAAAAGGTTTAAATATTTTTTAAAATTTACTACAACTTTTTTTTAATAAACTGAAGACTCCCAAGTGAGCTAGAGACCCTCTAAAAACGTTAGGACTAGAAATTCTTCAGTGAACAAAAACCCTTTCAAAAAATTAGAGTATTTGTGAAACATGCACTACGATTTTCTTTAATAGACTGGAGACTTTCAAGTAAACGAGAGGCCCTATAAAAGGATCAGAATTTTTTAATAATTTATTACGATTTTCTTTTATGGACTAGAGAGTCTTCAATAAACCAGAGATCCCTTCAAAAGATTGGAATATTTTTTTATTCACTACAATTTTTTGATAAATTAGGGGTTACCCAATTAACTAGAGAACATGCAAAAAGATTAGAATATTTTTTAAAAACTTACTACATTTTTTTATCATAACCAAAGACCCTTCAATTAAATGGAGATCTTCCAAAAGATTAGAACACTTCTGAAAAATTTATTACGATTTTTTATGGACTAGGGACCCTTCAACAAACCAGAGATCCTTTCAAAGGATTAAAATATTTTTTATTCACTAAAATTTTTTGATAAACTATAGGGACTACCCAATTAACTAGAGACCATGCAAAAAGAATAGAATATTTTTTAAAAATTTACTACAATTTTCTTTAATAGACTGGAAACTTCCAAATAAACTCCTAGAAGGATAAGGATAAAGGATAAAGGACGGCGTTACTCAATCCATTCTGGGATGCGCCAGCGCATCCTACTTCTACGGGATGTCGTGGAGGCGACATGAATGCGTATTCAGCCATACAATGACTTGCGGTGGCCAGCCGATGAACAAGTCAGCGCTTTATCCTTCCCAGACAAGTCTGGTACCAATTCACCGACCCCGGAGGGATGGAAGGCTTGGTTGGCCTGGGCGGGAAATCCGAACCAGGAACCTGGTATCGGGTGCACGCGACAGTCGCGCCTCCTCCGACTGCGCTACACGCGCCCTAGAAGAGTTCCTAGAAGAGTTATGTTATTTTTTAAAATTTATTACTATTGTTTTAATATAACGAAGATTTCCCAGTAAAATAGAGACTCTCTAAAAAGGTTAGAATATTTTCTAAAACTTACTAAAAAAAAAATTGATGGACCAAAGACTACCCAATAAACTAGGGATCATCCAGAAAGATTAGAATATAGATTAGAATAATAGAAATTACTATGATTTTTAGTATAATGAAGACTCTCACGGATTTCCCTTGTTAGAGAGCCTTCGGGCTCTCTTGTTAAAAGGGATCTCGGGCCGCTTGTCGGAGGGCCACGTGACGCGTCCCAGGGTGGTGGATAGGGGAACGAAACGCGAACCAAATGCGACCATGTACTGCCCAGAGACGCAGGTGGGATGCAGGGGATGGACTCCTTGCTCCTGCTGTGTCGTGTCGACGCGTTCCTTGTGCGTGGAAGCGGCATGTTCGTGCATAGTGTGCGCGGATGTGTCCGTGACTGCGCGGATTGTAACTGTGTCGGCTCGGCCAAAAGCTTGCACTCGGTAGACTGGGAGTACATGTAAGGCGATTCGAGGCCGCCTTAAGTCTCGCCCCGTCCCTTCGGGCAGTCTGGCTGGCTGCCCGGAGTTCTTCGCCCGCACGACAGAGCTTGACTAGCTACCTGTTTGTACTCCAGTCAAACACAGCAGCACTAAAGGGCCTTATTCTCCTGATCCCGAAAGAGCCCTCATTTCTGCTGCGATGGTAAGGACGAGTACGGAGAGGCTGCTAAAATCTCAGGGCCTAATCAGACCGCGCAAATTGAGAAGGACTGACGATATGTACTTGACCGAGACGAGAAGACACCACCTCCTACACGCCCCTACCACTCCGGAGAAGAACGGTTTCTCGGAACATGCGACATCAGGGGAGTAGGCGGCGTTGGTGTCTTCGTCAACACGGACTTGACCATGAACATCGATTCGTACGAGTCTCTGGCAAGCCGAAACGGACGTCTGCGACTGAAGCGATGTGGCTCCGTGCCAGCTTTGACTGTGTTCGTCGCGTATGCCCCAACATCCGACTACGATGACGAAGAGGTCGAAGCCTTCTACGTGGAGCTGGAGAAGTTCTATAAGGAAGATCACACCTTTTACAAGGTGATTGTCGCGACTTCAACGCCAAGATCGGGCCACGAAGGTCGCCGGAAGAACTTCACATCGGAACCCACGGTTTGGAGTGGAACGAGCAAGGTGGAAGGCTGTCTGAGTTTATCATGTCGACCAAGATCATCCATGGAAACTCGCAGTTCCAGAAGCCTCCCTCCCTACGATGGACCTGGGAATCCCCCGGTGGCCAGTTCCACAACGAGATCGACCACATCATCTTCAATCGCAAGTATTGCCTGACCGATGTCTCCGTTGTCCCCAAGTTCACGGGATCGGACCACCGTCTCCTTCGCCTGAGGTTCCGCTTTTCGCGTCAAGGAGAGAAGGCCGCGAAGTTTAAGAAGAGGAATCCCAGAACGACCATCAACTGGGACCTCTACACCTTTCTTACCAGCCTTTGGGAAAATACCGTTATGGACAACATCGACGAGGAATACGACCACTTCGTGCACCATCTCCTCGATAGTGCTAAGGGAGTCGAGAGCTTGAAGACCACCAAGAGACGTCTCTCTCCAGAAACTCTCGAGCTGATACGCCAGCCAGCGTGGAGCAGCACGAGCGTCAGGTAACTACCAACTGACGTCCGAGCTTGCGAAGCTTTGCATAGCGGCGATAGAGGATCTTAAGGAGAGAAGGGCGGAAGTGTTGACAGAAGCTGCAGAGGCAGCGTTGAGCATCCGCAATGCCCTCCGGAACTTCGCCAACTTCAAGACAAAGATGACCGCTTTCCAACGTCCTGACGGAACCGTCACCGCTTCCAGAAGAACCATGGAGAAGGTCATCCACGACTTCTACTCCTATCTCTTCAATAGCCACGTCCACCTGCCCTCGTGCCATCTTCCGCAGGACGGATAGTCGTTCCCATTGTTCTCCCTTCCCAGATCCGACACGCCATCTCGTCGGTGAAGAAACGTACAGCACCCGGTCCCGACAGGATCAGACCCGAACACCTGAAGAATCTCCCGCCAGCGCTCATCAACACGCTGGCGCGGCTCTTCACACGCTACCTGTCGGAGTGCAAGGTTCCATCTCAATGGAAGACCAGCAAGACCGTCTTGCAGTACAAGAAGGGAGACGTGCACGACATTGGCAACTATCGCCCGATCTGCCTGCTGTCCGTAGTCTACAAGCTGCTTACTCGAGTAATCCTGAATAGGATTAGCAGAACGCTGGACGAAGGACAGCCGTGCGAGCAAGCAGGATTTCGGAGAGGATTCAGCATGATCGACCACATACACACCATTGCGAAGCTCATCGAAGTGTCGCGAGAGTACAAGCTGCCGCTGTGCCTTACGTTCATCGATCTGAAGAATCATTCGACTCCGTCGAAACTGAAGCGGTCATCAACGCCCTGCTCACTCATGGTGTTCCTCAGGTAGAAGAAGGACTCTTCAACAAACCAGAGACCCTCTTGAGAGCGTAGAATATTGTTTTATTCTACATTTTTTTTCTGGTAGGAGAAAGACTCTCCTATAAACAAGAGACCTTCTTAAAAACTTAGAATATTTTTGAAATTTTTCTACGTTTTTTTCTCTGATAAACTAGAGACTCTGCTTAAACCAGAGACCCTCTTAGAAGGTTAGAATGTATTTTTTAAATTTTTACGATTTTTTCTGATAAACTAGAGACTTTACAATAAAGCAGGAACTTTATTAAAAGCTTAGAATGTTTTTAGATTTTTTTTACAATTTTTTCTAATAGAGTAGAGACTTAATAATAAACCAAAAACCTTGAAAAATTAAAATATTTTTCACAAATTTACTACGATTTTATATGGTAGGCTAGGTATTCATTAATAAAACAGAGACCCTTCTAAAATGTCAGAATACTTTTCCAACATTTTCTACGATTTTTTCAGATAGGAAAGGGACTCTTCTATAAATCAGTCACCCATACAAAAAAAAGATTTTTTTTGAAAATCTAAAAAAAAAACATTCTAACCTTTTAAGAAGGCTTCTGGTTTATTAAAGAGTGTTTTGTCTTTTTCTATTAGAAAAAATTTTCAAGTGTTTAGTAAAAAAGTTGTAGAAAAGTTTCAAAAAAATTTTATAGGCTTATAAGAGGGTCTCTGCTTTAATGAAGAGTCTCTTGTCTATCAAAAAAATGATATGATTGATTTATTTGATTTGATTTGATTGATTGATTTATTGGAGAGTCTCTAGTTTATCAGAAACAATTTAAAGGCCAGAATATTTTTTTGAATTTTTTTACGATTACGACTTGCTTTTCTGAGAGATTAGAAACTCTCCTATAAGCCTGAGTCACTCAAAAAATTTAAAATGTTTTTTTTTTTAAATTTTTTACGAGTTTTTTAATGTAATAAGGATTTTTCAATAAAGCAGAGACCCTTCTTAAGAGGTTAATACTTTTCTAAAAATTTTTTCGAAAAGGAGTTCTGGTTTATAAGAGAGTTTCTAGTTTACTAAAAAATCGTAGAAAATTTAAAAATTTATAGAAAAATTTTAAGTTTTTAAGAAAGTCTGTGCTTTATTGGAGAGTTTCTAATTCATCAGAAATAAATGTGAAAAATTTAAAATAATAATTCAATTTTTTGAAAGGACCTCTTTTCAACAAAAAAAATCTAGCCTATAAGAAAAAATTGTGGAGAATTTAAAAAAATTTTTAAACTTTTTTTGAGGATTTTTAGATTATAGGAGAATTTTTAGTTTATCAGAAACAATACAAAAAAGCAAAATATATTTTTAATTATTCTACAAATTTTTCTGACAGACAAAAGACTTTCCTATAAACCAAAAACTCTAAAAAAATTCAAATATTATTTAAATTTTTTTTACGATCATTCTAATAAACTAAAGACTGCAGACTAAAGCAAATGCTTTTTTAAACGCTTATTTTTTTAAATTTTCCACAATTTTTTAATTAATCAGAAACTTTCCAGTTGAGCAAAGATCCTCTTGGAAGATAGGTCAGAATATCCGCTGAAGTTTTTAACGATTTTTTTTGATAAACTGAAGATTCTGCAATGAAGCAGAGACCTCTTAAAAGCTTAGATAATTTCATTGCCTCTTGTATATAGTAAAAAAATTGTAGAAAATTTTTAAAAAATATTCTAGGTTTTTGAAAGGTTTCTGGTTCATAGAAAGTCTCTACTCTTTCAGAAAAAATTGCAAAGAATTTTAAAAAATATTCTATCTTTTTGAGTTGGTCTGTGGCTTATTGAAGAATTTTTCTTCTATCAGAAAAAAATTGTAGAAAATTTTGAAAAAATATTCTAATTTTTAAGAGAATTTTCGGTTAATAGGGAAGTCTTTCTTCTATTAGAAAAAAATTGCAAAAATTTTTTAAAAAATTTTCTAAGCTTATAAGGAAGACTTTGTTTTGTTGGAAAGTTTCCAGCTTATCAAAAACGTAGAAAGTTTTAAAAATATATTCAAAGCTTTTAAGAGAGTCTATGCTTTATTGGAGAGTTTCAACCTTATCGAAACAATTGTAGAAAAAACATATTCCAACCTTTCAAGAGGATCTCTGGTTCAAAGGAGAACTCCTAGCCTATCAGAAAATGTTGTGGAAAATTTAAAAGGTATTTGTTAAGAGTTCTGGTTTATTAGTGGATCTCTGCTCTATTAGGTAAAACGGTAGAAAATTTTAAAAATTAATCTGAGTTTTAAGAAAGTCTTTGCTTTATTGTTGACATTCTAGTCAAAAAAGTAGAAAATATAAAAAATTCCAAGCTCTATTTATAAGGGTTTCTGGTTTGAAGGAGAGTTTCTAGTCTATAAGGAAAAATCACAGAAAACTCTTAAAAAATATTCTAATTTCTTTGAGGGTTTCTGTTTCTTAGTGAGTTTCTAATCTATTAGGAAGAAATCGCACAAAATTTTAAAAATATATTCTTAGTTTTCAGCTTTTAAGAGAGTTTTTGTTTAATTGGAGAGTTTAAAGCTTACCAAAAAATGGTTAAAAATTTAAAAAATTTCTAAGCTCATAAGAGAGTCTATCCTTTATTGGAGAGTCTCATGCCTATCAAAAAATTTGTAGGAAGTAAAAATAAAATTCTGAATTTTTCAAGAGGGTCTCTGGTTTATTGAAAAATCCCTAGTTTATCAGAGAAAATAGTAGAAAGCTTTTAAAAAAGATTTTGATTTTTTTAGAGTTTCTGGTTTATTACTGAGCTTTTATTCTATTAAGAAAAAGTCGTACAAAATTTAGAAATATATTCTCAACTTTTAGCTTTTGAGAGAGTTTTTGTTTTATTGGAGAGTTTCAAGCTTATCAGAGGAATCGTATAAAATTTAAAAAAAACACTCTAAGCTTACGAGAAAGTCTATGCTTTATTGGAGAGCCTCAAGCTTATGAAATGTTTGTAGTAATTTTTATTGTAGGCTTTCTAGTTTATAAAAAAATAGTGGAAAATTTAAAAATTCCTAACCTTATATATGAGGGTGTCTGGTTTATAGGAAAGTTTTTGTTCTATCAGAAAACATTGTAGAAAGTTCTATAAAAATATTTTTTGAGGGTCTCTGGTTTATCACTGAGCTTCTATTCTATAAAGAAAAAGTTGTACAAAATTTCGAAAATATAAGTTTAACTTTTAGCTTTTGAGAGAGTTTTTGTTTTAAGCTCTTTTAAGCTTTTTTAAGTTTTTTCTTAAGCTTATCAAGTGTTTGTAGAAAATTTTATTGTAGACTTTCTAGTTTATCAAGAAAAATATTAGAAAATTTTAAAAATTCCTTACTCTATTTAAGATGGTTTCTGGTTTATAGTAGAGTTTCTGTTTTTTCAAAAAAAAAATTGTAAAAGGTTTTTAAAAAATATTTTAATTTTTTGAGATTTTCTGGTTTATCACTGAGTTTTTATTCTTTAAGAAAAAATTGTACAAAATTTTGAAAATATAATCTTAGCTTTTAGCTTTTGAGAAAGTTTTCGTTTTGATGAAAAGTCTCAAGCTTATCAAATGTTTGTAGAAAATTTTATTGTAGACCTTCTAGTTTATCAGAGAAATTAGTAGAAAATGTAAAAAACTCCTAACCCTATTCACGAAGGTCTGTGGTTTATAGGTGAGTTTCTGTTCTCTCAAAAAAAAATTGTAGAAAATTGTTAAAATTTTTAAAATTTCTTTGAGATTTTCTGGTTTACCACTGAGTCTCTATTCCATAAGAAAAAATCGTACAAAATTTTGAAATTATGTCCTTATCTTTTAGCTTTTAAGGGTGTGAGCCATTTATAAGGGATATTGAAAAGTCTCAAGCTTATGAAATGTTTGTAGTAATTTTTATTGTAGACTTTCTTGTTTATAAGAAAGAAATAGTGAAGAATTTAAAAATTTCCAACCCTATTTATGAGGGTCCCTGGTTTACAGGAGAGTTTCTATTTTACTAAAAAAGTCGCAGGAGTTTTTAAAAAATATTTTAATTTTTTTAGGGTCTCTGGTTCATCACTGAGTCACTAATCTATCAGAAAAAAATTGTTCAAAATACAGAAAATATGTTCTTAGCTTTTAGCTTTTAATGGAGTCTTTGTTTTATTGGATAGTCTCAAGCTTATTAAATGCTTGTAGAAAATTTGATTGTAGACCTTCTAGTTTATCAAAAAAATAGTAGAAAATTTAAAAAATTTTTAAACTATTTATGAGGGTCCCTGGTTAATAGGATAGTTTCTGTTCTATCAGAAAAAATTGTAGAAAGATTTTTAAAATTATTTTTTTAGGGTCTCCGATTTGTCAGATTTTCTATTTTATCAAAAAAAAAAATCGTAGAAAATTTTGAAAATATATTTTTAGCTTTTAGCTTTTAGGACAGTATTTGTTTTATTGGAGAGTCTCAAGCTTATCAAAGGAATCGTAGAAAATTTTATTGTATGCTTTCTAGTTTATAAGAAAAAAAAGTAGTAGAAAATTTAAAAAATTCCTAATCGCATTTATGAGGAAGTGTAATCTGAGCGAGTAAGGGCGCGGATAACATCGACCGTTGATGTGCCAAATTACACGCGCGGGCGTGTTTGGAGCACAGCATCGCGCATCGCGTTGCCTACTCAATTCGCGCTACAGGAGCCAAAACATATTATCTTTGTTTGAATGATTCCTTCGTTTTATTTACTCACTCTTCTTCTATTTGCTATCATGTAGGCAATTTGAATGCGTATTTTGCCTTCACAATCACTTTAGGCTGCGCAGTCATGAACAAGCCAGTGTTTTATCCTCAGCGCCGAGCAATGGAGGGCTTGGTTGACCTGGGCGGGATCAGAACCAAGAAGCTAGACTTGAGGAGCACTAACAGCCGCCGCCTCCTCGGATTGCGCCATCTCGCACTCTGCTTCAAAATGGCTGCGAAAATGTTTTCCACTCTAGAGCAGGCTCTATACTTTGGAGCAAAGATTTCGCACGCACTCTTACCTTCTGTGGGTTAAGGGAGAAACGTATTTGAGTGAATACTGGATTGCTCATGATGGCAGAACAGTGCTTGTGAGCAACAGCAGCAATCAATGCAGGAAACCGGTCTCACCAGCGACGAGGTCAATGCTTCAACGTGGGTATCCTTACCCCTTATACCCAGCATAGCACGGGGTTTAATCGTTGATTATTCCGGCCCCAAATTAGACACTAAGTATGGGCGCATCGCGCGAGGGGCAACATTGGGATCGAATACTTTGTTACGTTATCCTTGAAATTTAAGTTGAATCTCGTGTCCTAGTCGCGAATGTGGGCAGCATTGGGAGATGAAAACGCACGCAGCCTATCCGGTGCGTCGAATTAGTATTCGGAGGACGTGTACGGGTGCTGTCCTGATCGGCTGGCCTACATTCGGTCACTGTTTTGACTGTTTATGTTTGTGTGGTGCGTTCCCACCTCCCAATGCTGCCCGCATTCGCTACATGGACCGACTTCATCAAAGAATTGGTGCTCAGAATGTCTTTGAGGCTGCTTTTGCATGTGCGACCAAGGTTGGATTCCTGCGGAAGTATTCGCAACACACGTCTCGGAGGTACTGTTCCCATTGGATGACAGTTGTCATCGAGGCATTACAAATGGGACACTTACCCATACCAATCTCTACCTGTCGTCACCGGCAGAAACTTTATGAATGTAATTCTGTGTCTTCCTGTACCTATATTATTTAGTCCAATATTGGAATTATTCGTTTATTCGAATATACGGGAAAGTCCAATATTCGAATTATTCGTTTATTCGAATACTCGAAGGCTTTGAATTTCGATTTACGACCCCGCCACTGGTCTGTCTTCATAGAGCTAAAGAGTTTTAAAAGGTAGCCCATCACAGATATTCTTTATCAGATCTGGCTTCGCAGAAGATCTGGCTTCGCAGAGCTTGAAATTCATTTTGATAGTAAACACTGCGAAGTTTACCGAATTTGAAGTGTCGGCTTGTTCATACAATTACATGGATTCTTCGAAGTTCAGCCCTCAGTTCCTAGTTAGCAGCGAACATCACGAAGGAACTAGCCGAAAAGCTCTATCGAACGGTATTAATCTCGACCAATAGTTAGAAGGTTTAGTAGAATTTCAAAGCACAGCGACGTTGCTTAAGAACTGGCAAAGTTATAGGGGTGCGAATACGCAGGTTAGGCTTGAGTGACAGGATTTTTTCCGAATTCAGTCGACAACCGCGGTGAGACGCGAGAAGCTAACGGCCCAAAAATGCGTTGTTGAGCAGAGTAGTGAAGGTTCTTCACACCGACGTAAACAGAACTCTACAGCTGCCTATGTTGCCTTAACCCAAGCTGCCGTTTTAGGGCGACGGACTTAGCGGCTGAAGCTTCTTCCGCCCTTGCTCACCCACATTTAAGTATTCTGCGCTTGCAATGATAAAATTCTGTTAAGCTCAAAAAGCTTTATCGAACGGTGTCAATTTCGACCAGTTTCGGAAAAACTGAGTTTTTGACAATTTCCCATCGAGGACTAGCGCCAGCGCCCTAAGCCGAGCCTGCGCCTACGATGACGTCACCGAAAACCAATATTTTCAAATTTCGCCAGGTTGGGTATCATTCGATAGAGCTTTTGATAGCAATTTGAACGGTTTCACGTAGAGTGGCGAGATGTATAACCTGAGCGAGTAAGGGCGCGAAGAACATCGAGCGTTGATGTGCCAAATTACTCGCGCGAGCGTGTTTGGAGCACAATAGCTCCATCAAGCTTCAACCCTTCTGGCTACAGCTTGTGGGTTTTGCAGTCAGTAAAAAGATCTAGTAGCGCTCCGAAGCACAGCGACGTAGCTCGAGAACGGGCAGTGTTACAGCGGTGCGAATATGCAGGTTAGCCTTGTGTGACAGGATTTTTTCCGAATTCAGTCGACAACTGCGGTGAGACGCGGAAAGCTAACGGCCCAAAAATGCGAAGTTGAGCAGAACAATAAAGGTTCTTTACACCGACGTAATCACAACTCTACAGCTGCCTATATTGCCTTAGCCCAAGCTGCCGTTTTAGGGCGACGGACTTAGCTGCTGAAACTTCTTCCGCCCTTGCGCTCCCACATTTGAGTATTCAACTCTTGCAATAATACGGTTTTGTTTAGCTCGAAAAGTGCTATCGAACAGTATCAATCTCGACCAATTTCGGAAAAACTGATTTTTTGACAGTTTCCCATGGAGGACGAGAACGAGCTAAGCCGAGCCTGCGCATACGATGACGTCACCGAAAACCAATATTTTCAAATTTCGCCAGGTTGGTTACCATTCCATAGAGATTTCGATAACAAATTGAACGGTTTTACTTAGAGTAGTGAGAAGTGTAAGATGAGCGAGTAAGGGCGCGGAGAATGTCGAGCGTTGATGTGCCAAATTACACGCGCGGGCGTCTTTGGAGCACAATAGCTCCATCAAGCTTGAACCCTTCTGGCTACAGCTTGTGGGTTTTGCATTCAGTAAAAATACCTAGTAGCGCTTCAAAGCAAAGCGACGCAGCTTAAGAATGGGTAAAGTTAGGGCGGTGGGAATATGCAGGTTAGGCTTGAGTGACAGGATTTTTTCCGAATTCAGTCGACCACTGCGGTGAGACGCGGAAAGCTAACGGCATAAAGGTGCGTAGGTGAGCAGAGTTGTGAAGGTTCTTCACACTGACGTAATCGCAACACTCCAACTTCCTACATTGCCTTAGCCCAAGCTGCCGTTTTAGGGCGACGGACTTAGCGGCTGAAGCTTCTTCCGCCCTTGCGCGCCCACATTTGAGTACTCGACTCTTGCAATAATACGGTTTTGTTCAGCTCGAAATGCACTATCGAACGGTGTTAATCTCGACCAATTTCGGAAAAACTGATTTTTTGACAATTTCCCATCGAGGACAGGAACGAGCTAAGCCGAGCCTGCGCATACGATGACGTCACCGAAAACCAATATTTTCAAATTTCGCCAGGTTGGCCACCATTCGATAGAGATTTTGATAGCAATTTGAACGGTTTCACTT
This sequence comes from Heligmosomoides polygyrus bakeri, assembly GCA_947359475.1. Taxonomy (NCBI): domain Eukaryota; kingdom Metazoa; phylum Nematoda; class Chromadorea; order Rhabditida; family Heligmosomidae; genus Heligmosomoides; species Heligmosomoides polygyrus. Next base: position 112,120,077 of record OX375866.1, read on the forward strand.
AGAGTGGCGAGATGTATAACCTGAGCGAGTAAGGGCGCGAAGAACATCAAACGAGATGTGCCAAATTACACGCGCGGGCGTGTTTGGAGCACAATAGCTCCGTACATCTTGAACCATTGCAGCTATTGCTTCTGGGTTTTGTATTCAGTAAGAAAGTCTAGTAGCGCTCCAAAGCACAGCGAAGTAGCTTAAGAACGGGCAAAGTTACAGCGGTGCGAATATGCAGGTTAGGCTTGAGTGAGGGGATTTTTTCCGAATTCAGTCGACCACTGCGGTGAGACGCGGAAAGCTAACGGCATAAAGTTGCGTAGGTGAGCAGAGTTGTGAAGGTTCTTCACACCGACTTGATCGCTACTCTCCACCTGCGCCATATTGCCTCAACCCAAGCTGCCGTTTTAGGGCGACGGACTTAGCGGCTGAAGCTTCTTCCGCCCTTGCGCGCCCACATTTGAGTACTCGACTCTTGCAATAATACGGTTTTGTTCAGCTCGAGAAGTTCTATCGAACAGTGTCAATCTCGACCAATTTCGGAAAAATTGATTTCTTGACAATTTCCCATCGAGGACGAGCACCAGCTCTGCCGAGCCTGCGCTGACGATGACGTCACCGAAATCCGATATTTTCAAATTTCGCCAAGTTGGGTACCATTCGATAGAGCTTTTGATAGCAATTTGAACGGTTTCACTTAGAGTGGCGAGATGTATAACCTGAGCGAGTAAGGGCGCGAAGAACATCAAACGAGATGTGCCAAATTACACGCGCGGGCGTGTTTGGAGCACAATAGCTCCGTACATCTTGAACCATTGCAGCTATTGCTTCTGGGTTTTGTATTCAGTAAGAAAGTCTAGTAGCGCTCCAAAGCACAGCGAACTAGCTTAAGAACGTGCAAAGTTACAGCGGTGCGAATATGCAGGTTAGGCTTGAGTGAGAGGATTTTTTCCGAATTCAGTCGACCACTGCGGTGAGACGCGGAAAGCTAACGGGCCAAAAATGCGAAGTTGATCAGAACAATAAAGGTTCTTCACACCGACGTAATCAGAACTCTACAGCTGCCTATGTTGCCTTAACCCAAGCTGCCGTTTTAGGGCGACGGACTTAGCGGCTGAAGCTTCTTCCGCCCTTGCGCGCCCACATTTGAGTACTCGACTCTTGCAATAATACGGTTTTGTTCAGCTCGAAATGCACTATCGAACGGTGTTAATCTCGACCAATTTCGGAAAAACTGATTTTTTGACAATTTCCCATCGAGGACAGGAACGAGCTAAGCCGAGCCTGCGCATACGATGACGTCACCGAAAACCAATATTTTCAAATTTCGCCAGGTTGGCCACCATTCGATAGAGATTTCGATAACAAATTGAACGGTTATACTTAGAGTAGTGAGAAGTGTAAGATGAGCGAGTAAGGGCGCGGCGAATATCGAGCGTTGATGTCCCAATATTACACGCGCGGGCGTGTTTGGAGCACAATAGCTCCGTCAAGCTTGAACCCTTCCGGCCACAGCTTGTGGGTTTTGTAGTATGTAAGAAGATCTAGTAGCGCTCCGAAGCAAAGCGACGTAGCTTAAAGTGGGCAAAGTTAGAGCGGTGCGAATACGCAGGTTAGGCTTGAGTGACAGGATTTTTTCCGAATTCAGTCGACAACTGCGGTGAGACGCGGAAAGCTAACGGCCCAAAAATGCGAAGTTGATCAGAACAATAAAGGTTCTTCACACCGACGTAATCAGAACTCTACAGCTGCCTATGTTGCCTTAACCCAAGCTGCCGTTTTAGGGCGACGGACTTAGCGGCTGAAGCTTCTTCCGCCCTTGCGCGCCCACATTTGAGTACTCGACTCTTGCAATAATACGGTTTTGTTCAGCTCGAAATGCACTATCGAACGGTGTTAATCTCGACCAATTTCGGAAAAACTGATTTTTTGACAATTTCCCATCGAGGACAGGAACGAGCTAAGCCGAGCCTGCGCATACGATGACGTCACAGAAAACCAATATTTTCAAATTTCGCCAGGTTGGCTACCATTCGATAGAGATTTCGATAACAAATTGAACGGTTTTACTTAGAGTAGTGAGAAGTGTAAGATGAGCGAGTAAGGGCGCGGAGAATATCGAGCGTTGATGTCCCAATATTACACGCGCGGGCGTGTTTGGAGCACAATAGCTCCGTACATCTTGAACCATTGCAGCTATTGCTTCTGGGTTTTGTATTCAGTAAGAAAGTCTAGTAGCGCTCCAAAGCACAGCGAACTAGCTTAAGAACGTGCAAAGTTACAGCGGTGCGAATATGCAGGTTAGGCTTGAGTGAGAGGATTTTTTCCGAATTCAGTCGACCACTGCGGTGAGACGCGGAAAGCTAACGGGCCAAAAATGCGAAGTTGATCAGAACAATAAAGGTTCTTCACACCGACGTAATCAGAACTCTACAGCTGCCTATGTTGCCTTAACCCAAGCTGCCGTTTTAGGGCGGCGGACTTAGCGGCTGAAGCTTCTTCCGCCCTTGCGCGCCCACATTTGAGTACTCGACTCTTGCAATAATACGGTTTTGTTCAGCTCGAAAAGTGCTATCGAACAGTATCAATCTCGACCAATTTCGGAAAAACTGATTTTTTGACAGTTTCCCATGGAGGACGAGAACGAGCTAAGCCGAGCCTGCGCATACGATGACGTCACCGAAAACCAATATTTTCAAATTTCGCCAGGTTGGTTACCATTCCATAGAGATTTCGATAACAAATTGAACGGTTTTACTTAGAGTAGTGAGAAGTGTAAGATGAGCGAGTAAGGGCGCGGAGAATATCGAGCGTTGATGTGCCAAATTACACGCGCGGGCGTGTTTGGAGCACAATAGCTCCGTACATCTTGAACCATTGCAGCTATTGCTTCTGGGTTTTGTATTCAGTAAGAAAGTCTAGTAGCGCTCCAAAGCACAGCGAACTAGCTTAAGAACGTGCAAAGTTACAGCGGTGCGAATATGCAGGTTAGGCTTGAGTGAGAGGATTTTTTCCGAATTCAGTCGACCACTGCGGTGAGACGCGGAAAGCTAACGGGCCAAAAATGCGAAGTTGATCAGAACAATAAAGGTTCTTCACACCGACGTAATCAGAACTCTACAGCTGCCTATGTTGCCTTAACCCAAGCTGCCGTTTTAGGGCGACGGACTTAGCGGCTGAAGCTTCTTCCGCCCTTGCGCGCCCACATTTGAGTACTCGACTCTTGCAATAATACGGTTTTGTTCAGCTCGAAATGCACTATCGAACGGTGTTAATCTCGACCAATTTCGGAAAAACTGATTTTTTGACAATTTCCCATCGAGGACAGGAACGAGCTAAGCCGAGCCTGCGCATACGATGACGTCACCGAAAACCAATATTTTCAAATTTCGCCAGGTTGGCCACCATTCGATAGAGATTTCGATAACAAATTGAACGGTTATACTTAGAGTAGTGAGAAGTGTAAGATGAGCGAGTAAGGGCGCGGCGAATATCGAGCGTTGATGTCCCAATATTACACGCGCGGGCGTGTTTGGAGCACAATAGCTCCGTCAAGCTTGAACCCTTCCGGCCACAGCTTGTGGGTTTTGTAGTATGTAAGAAGATCTAGTAGCGCTCCGAAGCAAAGCGACGTAGCTTAAAGTGGGCAAAGTTAGAGCGGTGCGAATACGCAGGTTAGGCTTGAGTGACAGGATTTTTTCCGAATTCAGTCGACAACTGCGGTGAGACGCGGAAAGCTAACGGCCCAAAAATGCGAAGTTGATCAGAACAATAAAGGTTCTTCACACCGACGTAATCAGAACTCTACAGCTGCCTATGTTGCCTTAACCCAAGCTGCCGTTTTAGGGCGACGGACTTAGCGGCTGAAGCTTCTTCCGCCCTTGCGCGCCCACATTTGAGTACTCGACTCTTGCAATAATACGGTTTTGTTCAGCTCGAAATGCACTATCGAACGGTGTTAATCTCGACCAATTTCGGAAAAACTGATTTTTTGACAATTTCCCATCGAGGACAGGAACGAGCTAAGCCGAGCCTGCGCATACGATGACGTCACAGAAAACCAATATTTTCAAATTTCGCCAGGTTGGCTACCATTCGATAGAGATTTCGATAACAAATTGAACGGTTTTACTTAGAGTAGTGAGAAGTGTAAGATGAGCGAGTAAGGGCGCGGAGAATATCGAGCGTTGATGTCCCAATATTACACGCGCGGGCGTGTTTGGAGCACAATAGCTCCGTACATCTTGAACCATTGCAGCTATTGCTTCTGGGTTTTGTATTCAGTAAGAAAGTCTAGTAGCGCTCCAAAGCACAGCGAACTAGCTTAAGAACGTGCAAAGTTACAGCGGTGCGAATATGCAGGTTAGGCTTGAGTGAGAGGATTTTTTCCGAATTCAGTCGACCACTGCGGTGAGACGCGGAAAGCTAACGGGCCAAAAATGCGAAGTTGATCAGAACAATAAAGGTTCTTCACACCGACGTAATCAGAACTCTACAGCTGCCTATGTTGCCTTAACCCAAGCTGCCGTTTTAGGGCGGCGGACTTAGCGGCTGAAGCTTCTTCCGCCCTTGCGCGCCCACATTTGAGTACTCGACTCTTGCAATAATACGGTTTTGTTCAGCTCGAAAAGTGCTATCGAACAGTATCAATCTCGACCAATTTCGGAAAAACTGATTTTTTGACAGTTTCCCATGGAGGACGAGAACGAGCTAAGCCGAGCCTGCGCATACGATGACGTCACCGAAAACCAATATTTTCAAATTTCGCCAGGTTGGTTACCATTCCATAGAGATTTCGATAACAAATTGAACGGTTTTACTTAGAGTAGTGAGAAGTGTAAGATGAGCGAGTAAGGGCGCGGAGAATATCGAGCGTTGATGTGCCAAATTACACGCGCGGGCGTGTTTGGAGCACAATAGCTCCGTACATCTTGAACCATTGCAGCTATTGCTTCTGGGTTTTGTATTCAGTAAGAAAGTCTAGTAGCGCTCCAAAGCACAGCGAACTAGCTTAAGAACGTGCAAAGTTACAGCGGTGCGAATATGCAGGTTAGGCTTGAGTGACAGGATTTTTTCCGAATTCAGTCGACCACTGCGGTGAGACGCGGAAAGCTAACGGGCCAAAAATGCGAAGTTGATCAGAACAATAAAGGTTCTTCACACCGACGTAATCAGAACTCTACAGCTGCCTATGTTGCCTTAACCCAAGCTGCCGTTTTAGGGCGACGGACTTAGCGGCTGAAGCTTCTTCCGCCCTTGCGCGCCCACATTTGAGTACTCGACTCTTGCAATAATACGGTTTTGTTCAGCTCGAAATGCACTATCGAACGGTGTTAATCTCGACCAATTTCGGAAAAACTGATTTTTTGACAATTTCCCATCGAGGACAGGAACGAGCTAAGCCGAGCCTGCGCATACGATGACGTCACCGAAAACCAATATTTTCAAATTTCGCCAGGTTGGCCACCATTCGATAGAGATTTCGATAACAAATTGAACGGTTATACTTAGAGTAGTGAGAAGTGTAAGATGAGCGAGTAAGGGCGCGGAGAATATCGAGCGTTGATGTCCCAATATTACACGCGCGGGCGTGTTTGGAGCACAATAGCTCCGTCAAGCTTGAACCCTTCCGGCCACAGCTTGTGGGTTTTGTAGTATGTAAGAAGATCTAGTAGCGCTCCGAAGCAAAGCGACGTAGCTTAAAGTGGGCAAAGTTAGAGCGGTGCGAATACGCAGGTTAGGCTTGAGTGACAGGATTATTTCCGAATTCAGTCGACAACTGCGGTGAGACGCGGAAAGCTAACGGCCCAAAAATGCGAAGTTGATCAGAACAATAAAGGTTCTTCACACCGACGTAATCAGAACTCTACAGCTGCCTATGTTGCCTTAACCCAAGCTGCCGTTTTAGGGCGACGGACTTAGCGGCTGAAGCTTCTTCCGCCCTTGCGCGCCCACATTTGAGTACTCGACTCTTGCAATAATACGGTTTTGTTCAGCTCGAAATGCACTATCGAACGGTGTTAATCTCGACCAATTTCGGAAAAACTGATTTTTTGACAATTTCCCATCGAGGACAGGAACGAGCTAAGCCGAGCCTGCGCATACGATGACGTCACAGAAAACCAATATTTTCAAATTTCGCCAGGTTGGCTACCATTCGATAGAGATTTCGATAACAAATTGAACGGTTTTACTTAGAGTAGTGAGAAGTGTAAGATGAGCGAGTAAGGGCGCGGAGAATATCGAGCGTTGATGTCCCAATATTACACGCGCGGGCGTGTTTGGAGCACAATAGCTCCGTACATCTTGAACCATTGCAGCTATTGCTTCTGGGTTTTGTATTCAGTAAGAAAGTCTAGTAGCGCTCCAAAGCACAGCGAAGTAGCTTAAGAACGGGCAAAGTTACAGCGGTGCGAATATGCAGGTTAGGCTTGAGTGAGGGGATTTTTTCCGAATTCAGTCGACCACTGCGGTGAGACGCGGAAAGCTAACGGCATAAAGTTGCGTAGGTGAGCAGAGTTGTGAAGGTTCTTCACACCGACTTGATCGCTACTCTCCACCTGCGCCATATTGCCTTAACCCAAGCTGCCGTTTTAGGGCGACGGACTTAGCGGCTAAAGCTTCTTCCGCCCTTGCGCGCCCATATTTGAGTACTCGACACCTACAGTAATACGGTTTTGTTCAGCTCGAAAAGTTCTATCGAACAGTATCAATCTCGGCCAATTTCGGAAAAACTGATTTTTTGACAGTTTCCCATGGAGGACGAGAACGAGCTAAGCCGAGCCTGCGCATACGATGACGTCACCGAAAACCAATATTTTCAAATTTCGCCAGGTTGGCCACCATTCGATAGAGATTTCGATAACAAATTGAACGGTTATACTTAGAGTAGTGAGAAGTGTAAGATGAGCGAGTAAGGGCGCGGAGAATATCGAGCGTTGATGTGCCAAATTACACGCGCGGGCGTGTTTGGAGCACAATAGCTCCGTACATCTTGAACCATTGCAGCTATTGCTTCTGGGTTTTGTATTCAGTAAGAAAGTCAAGTAGCGCTCCAAAGCACAGCGAACTAGCTTAAGAACGTGCAAAGTTACAGCGGTGCGAATATGCAGGTTAGGCTTGAGTGAGAGGATTTTTTCCGAATTCAGTCGACCACTGCGGTGAGACGCGGAAAGCTAACGGGCCAAAAATGCGAAGTTGATCAGAACAATAAAGGTTCTTCACACCGACGTAATCAGAACTCTACAGCTGCCTATGTTGCCTTAACCCAAGCTGCCGTTTTAGGGCGGCGGACTTAGCGGCTGAAGCTTCTTCCGCCCTTGCGCGCCCACATTTGAGTACTCGACTCTTGCAATAATACGGTTTTGTTCAGCTCGAAAAGTGCTATCGAACAGTATCAATCTCGACCAATTTCGGAAAAACTGATTTTTTGACAGTTTCCCATGGAGGACGAGAACGAGCTAAGCCGAGCCTGCGCATACGATGACGTCACCGAAAACCAATATTTTCAAATTTCGCCAGGTTGGTTACCATTCGATAGAGATTTCGATAACAAATTGAACGGTTTTACTTAGAGTAGTGAGAAGTGTAAGATGAGCGAGTAAGGGCGCGGAGAATATCGAGCGTTGATGTGCCAAATTACACGCGCGGGCGTGTTTGGAGCACAATAGCTCCGTACATCTTGAACCATTGCAGCTATTGCTTCTGGGTTTTGTATTCAGTAAGAAAGTCTAGTAGCGCTCCAAAGCACAGCGAACTAGCTTAAGAACGTGCAAAGTTACAGCGGTGCGAATATGCAGGTTAGGCTTGAGTGAGAGGATTTTTTCCGAATTCAGTCGACCACTGCGGTGAGACGCGGAAAGCTAACGGGCCAAAAATGCGAAGTTGATCAGAACAATAAAGGTTCTTCACACCGACGTAATCAGAACTCTACAGCTGCCTATGTTGCCTTAACCCAAGCTGCCGTTTTAGGGCGGCGGACTTAGCGGCTGAAGCTTCTTCCGCCCTTGCGCGCCCACATTTGAGTACTCGACTCTTGCAATAATACGGTTTTGTTCAGCTCGAAAAGTGCTATCGAACAGTATCAATCTCGACCAATTTCGGAAAAACTGATTTTTTGACAGTTTCCCATGGAGGACGAGAACGAGCTAAGCCGAGCCTGCGCATACGATGACGTCACCGAAAACCAATATTTTCAAATTTCGCCAGGTTGGTTACCATTCCATAGAGATTTCGATAACAAATTGAACGGTTTTACTTAGAGTAGTGAGAAGTGTAAGATGAGCGAGTAAGGGCGCGGAGAATATCGAGCGTTGATGTGCCAAATTACACGCGCGGGCGTGTTTGGAGCACAATAGCTCCGTACATCTTGAACCATTGCAGCTATTGCTTCTGGGTTTTGTATTCAGTAAGAAAGTCTAGTAGCGCTCCAAAGCACAGCGAACTAGCTTAAGAACGTGCAAAGTTACAGCGGTGCGAATATGCAGGTTAGGCTTGAGTGAGAGGATTTTTTCCGAATTCAGTCGACCACTGCGGTGAGACGCGGAAAGCTAACGGGCCAAAAATGCGAAGTTGATCAGAACAATAAAGGTTCTTCACACCGACGTAATCAGAACTCTACAGCTGCCTATGTTGCCTTAACCCAAGCTGCCGTTTTAGGGCGACGGACTTAGCGGCTGAAGCTTCTTCCGCCCTTGCGCGCCCACATTTGAGTACTCGACTCTTGCAATAATACGGTTTTGTTCAGCTCGAAATGCACTATCGAACGGTGTTAATCTCGACCAATTTCGGAAAAACTGATTTTTTGACAATTTCCCATCGAGGACAGGAACGAGCTAAGCCGAGCCTGCGCATACGATGACGTCACCGAAAACCAATATTTTCAAATTTCGCCAGGTTGGCCACCATTCGATAGAGATTTCGATAACAAATTGAACGGTTATACTTAGAGTAGTGAGAAGTGTAAGATGAGCGAGTAAGGGCGCGGCGAATATCGAGCGTTGATGTCCCAATATTACACGCGCGGGCGTGTTTGGAGCACAATAGCTCCGTCAAGCTTGAACCCTTCCGGCCACAGCTTGTGGGTTTTGTAGTATGTAAGAAGATCTAGTAGCGCTCCGAAGCAAAGCGACGTAGCTTAAAGTGGGCAAAGTTAGAGCGGTGCGAATACGCAGGTTAGGCTTGAGTGACAGGATTTTTTCCGAATTCAGTCGACAACTGCGGTGAGACGCGGAAAGCTAACGGCCCAAAAATGCGAAGTTGATCAGAACAATAAAGGTTCTTCACACCGACGTAATCAGAACTCTACAGCTGCCTATGTTGCCTTAACCCAAGCTGCCGTTTTAGGGCGACGGACTTAGCGGCTGAAGCTTCTTCCGCCCTTGCGCGCCCACATTTGAGTACTCGACTCTTGCAATAATACGGTTTTGTTCAGCTCGAAATGCACTATCGAACGGTGTTAATCTCGACCAATTTCGGAAAAACTGATTTTTTGACAATTTCCCATCGAGGACAGGAACGAGCTAAGCCGAGCCTGCGCATACGATGACGTCACCGAAAACCAATATTTTCAAATTTCGCCAGGTTGGCCACCATTCGATAGAGATTTCGATAACAAATTGAACGGTTTTACTTAGAGTAGTGAGAAGTGTAAGATGAGCGAGTAAGGGCGCGGAGAATATCGAGCGTTGATGTCCCAATATTACACGCGCGGGCGTGTTTGGAGCACAATAGCTCCGTACATCTTGAACCATTGCAGCTATTGCTTCTGGGTTTTGTATTCAGTAAGAAAGTCTAGTAGCGCTCCAAAGCACAGCGAACTAGCTTAAGAACGTGCAAAGTTACAGCGGTGCGAATATGCAGGTTAGGCTTGAGTGAGAGGATTTTTTCCGAATTCAGTCGACCACTGCGGTGAGACGCGGAAAGCTAACGGGCCAAAAATGCGAAGTTGATCAGAACAATAAAGGTTCTTCACACCGACGTAATCAGAACTCTACAGCTGCCTATGTTGCCTTAACCCAAGCTGCCGTTTTAGGGCGGCGGACTTAGCGGCTGAAGCTTCTTCCGCCCTTGCGCGCCCACATTTGAGTACTCGACTCTTGCAATAATACGGTTTTGTTCAGCTCGAAAAGTGCTATCGAACAGTATCAATCTCGACCAATTTCGGAAAAACTGATTTTTTGACAGTTTCCCATGGAGGACGAGAACGAGCTAAGCCGAGCCTGCGCATACGATGACGTCACCGAAAACCAATATTTTCAAATTTCGCCAGGTTGGTTACCATTCCATAGAGATTTCGATAACAAATTGAACGGTTTTACTTAGAGTAGTGAGAAGTGTAAGATGAGCGAGTAAGGGCGCGGAGAATATCGAGCGTTGATGTGCCAAATTACACGCGCGGGCGTGTTTGGAGCACAATAGCTCCGTACATCTTGAACCATTGCAGCTATTGCTTCTGGGTTTTGTATTCAGTAAGAAAGTCTAGTAGCGCTCCAAAGCACAGCGAACTAGCTTAAGAACGTGCAAAGTTACAGCGGTGCGAATATGCAGGTTAGGCTTGAGTGACAGGATTTTTTCCGAATTCAGTCGACCACTGCGGTGAGACGCGGAAAGCTAACGGGCCAAAAATGCGAAGTTGATCAGAACAATAAAGGTTCTTCACACCGACGTAATCAGAACTCTACAGCTGCCTATGTTGCCTTAACCCAAGCTGCCGTTTTAGGGCGACGGACTTAGCGGCTGAAGCTTCTTCCGCCCTTGCGCGCCCACATTTGAGTACTCGACTCTTGCAATAATACGGTTTTGTTCAGCTCGAAATGCACTATCGAACGGTGTTAATCTCGACCAATTTCGGAAAAACTGATTTTTTGACAATTTCCCATCGAGGACAGGAACGAGCTAAGCCGAGCCTGCGCATACGATGACGTCACCGAAAACCAATATTTTCAAATTTCGCCAGGTTGGCCACCATTCGATAGAGATTTCGATAACAAATTGAACGGTTATACTTAGAGTAGTGAGAAGTGTAAGATGAGCGAGTAAGGGCGCGGAGAATATCGAGCGTTGATGTCCCAATATTACACGCGCGGGCGTGTTTGGAGCACAATAGCTCCGTCAAGCTTGAACCCTTCCGGCCACAGCTTGTGGGTTTTGTAGTATGTAAGAAGATCTAGTAGCGCTCCGAAGCAAAGCGACGTAGCTTAAAGTGGGCAAAGTTAGAGCGGTGCGAATACGCAGGTTAGGCTTGAGTGACAGGATTTTTTCCGAATTCAGTCGACCACTGCGGTGAGACGCGGAAAGCTAACGGGCCAAAAATGCGAAGTTGATCAGAACAATAAAGGTTCTTCACACCGACGTAATCAGAACTCTACAGCTGCCTATGTTGCCTTAACCCAAGCTGCCGTTTTAGGGCGACGGACTTAGCGGCTGAAGCTTCTTCCGCCCTTGCGCGCCCACATTTGAGTACTCGACTCTTGCAATAATACGGTTTTGTTCAGCTCGAAATGCACTATCGAACGGTGTTAATCTCGACCAATTTCGGAAAAACTGATTTTTTGACAATTTCCCATCGAGGACAGGAACGAGCTAAGCCGAGCCTGCGCATACGATGACGTCACCGAAAACCAATATTTTCAAATTTCGCCAGGTTGGCCACCATTCGATAGAGATTTCGATAACAAATTGAACGGTTATACTTAGAGTAGTGAGAAGTATAAGATGAGCGAGTAAGGGCGCGGCGAATATCGAGCGTTGATGTCCCAATATTACACGCGCGGGTGTGTTTGGAGCACAATAGCTCCGTCAAGCTTGAACCCTTCCGGCCACAGCTTGTGGGTTTTGTAGTATGTAAGAAGATCTAGTAGCGCTCCGAAGCAAAGCGACGTAGCTTAAAGTGGGCAAAGTTAGAGCGGTGCGAATACGCAGGTTAGGCTTGAGTGACAGGATTTTTTCCGAATTCAGTCGACAACTGCGGTGAGACGCGGAAAGCTAACGGCCCAAAAATGCGAAGTTGATCAGAACAATAAAGGTTCTTCACACCGACGTAATCAGAACTCTACAGCTGCCTATGTTGCCTTAACCCAAGCTGCCGTTTTAGGGCGACGGACTTAGCGGCTGAAGCTTCTTCCGCCCTTGCGCGCCCACATTTGAGTACTCGACTCTTGCAATAATACGGTTTTGTTCAGCTCGAAATGCACTATCGAACGGTGTTAATCTCGACCAATTTCGGAAAAACTGATTTTTTGACAATTTCCCATCGAGGACAGGAACGAGCTAAGCCGAGCCTGCGCATACGATGACGTCACAGAAAACCAATATTTTCAAATTTCGCCAGGTTGGCTACCATTCGATAGAGATTTCGATAACAAATTGAACGGTTTTACTTAGAGTAGTGAGAAGTGTAAGATGAGCGAGTAAGGGCGCGGAGAATATCGAGCGTTGATGTCCCAATATTACACGCGCGGGCGTGTTTGGAGCACAATAGCTCCGTACATCTTGAACCATTGCAGCTATTGCTTCTGGGTTTTGTATTCAGTAAGAAAGTCTAGTAGCGCTCCAAAGCACAGCGAACTAGCTTAAGAACGTGCAAAGTTACAGCGGTGCGAATATGCAGGTTAGGCTTGAGTGAGAGGATTTTTTCCGAATTCAGTCGACCACTGCGGTGAGACGCGGAAAGCTAACGGGCCAAAAATGCGAAGTTGATCAGAACAATAAAGGTTCTTCACACCGACGTAATCAGAACTCTACAGCTGCCTATGTTGCCTTAACCCAAGCTGCCGTTTTAGGGCGGCGGACTTAGCGGCTGAAGCTTCTTCCGCCCTTGCGCGCCCACATTTGAGTACTCGACTCTTGCAATAATACGGTTTTGTTCAGCTCGAAAAGTGCTATCGAACAGTATCAATCTCGACCAATTTCGGAAAAACTGATTTTTTGACAGTTTCCCATGGAGGACGAGAACGAGCTAAGCCGAGCCTGCGCATACGATGACGTCACCGAAAACCAATATTTTCAAATTTCGCCAGGTTGGTTACCATTCCATAGAGATTTCGATAACAAATTGAACGGTTTTACTTAGAGTAGTGAGAAGTGTAAGATGAGCGAGTAAGGGCGCGGAGAATATCGAGCGTTGATGTGCCAAATTACACGCGCGGGCGTGTTTGGAGCACAATAGCTCCGTACATCTTGAACCATTGCAGCTATTGCTTCTGGGTTTTGTATTCAGTAAGAAAGTCTAGTAGCGCTCCAAAGCACAGCGAACTAGCTTAAGAACGTGCAAAGTTACAGCGGTGCGAATATGCAGGTTAGGCTTGAGTGAGAGGATTTTTTCCGAATTCAGTCGACCACTGCGGTGAGACGCGGAAAGCTAACGGGCCAAAAATGCGAAGTTGATCAGAACAATAAAGGTTCTTCACACCGACGTAATCAGAACTCTACAGCTGCCTATGTTGCCTTAACCCAAGCTGCCGTTTTAGGGCGACGGACTTAGCGGCTGAAGCTTCTTCCGCCCTTGCGCGCCCACATTTGAGTACTCGACTCTTGCAATAATACGGTTTTGTTCAGCTCGAAATGCACTATCGAACGGTGTTAATCTCGACCAATTTCGGAAAAACTGATTTTTTGACAATTTCCCATCGAGGACAGGAACGAGCTAAGCCGAGCCTGCGCATACGATGACGTCACCGAAAACCAATATTTTCAAATTTCGCCAGGTTGGCCACCATTCGATAGAGATTTCGATAACAAATTGAACGGTTATACTTAGAGTAGTGAGAAGTGTAAGATGAGCGAGTAAGGGCGCGGAGAATATCGAGCGTTGATGTCCCAATATTACACGCGCGGGCGTGTTTGGAGCACAATAGCTCCGTCAAGCTTGAACCCTTCCGGCCACAGCTTGTGGGTTTTGTAGTATGTAAGAAGATCTAGTAGCGCTCCGAAGCAAAGCGACGTAGCTTAAAGTGGGCAAAGTTAGAGCGGTGCGAATACGCAGGTTAGGCTTGAGTGACAGGATTATTTCCGAATTCAGTCGACAACTGCGGTGAGACGCGGAAAGCTAACGGCCCAAAAATGCGAAGTTGATCAGAACAATAAAGGTTCTTCACACCGACGTAATCAGAACTCTACAGCTGCCTATGTTGCCTTAACCCAAGCTGCCGTTTTAGGGCGACGGACTTAGCGGCTGAAGCTTCTTCCGCCCTTGCGCGCCCACATTTGAGTACTCGACTCTTGCAATAATACGGTTTTGTTCAGCTCGAAAAGTGCTATCGAACAGTATCAATCTCGACCAATTTCGGAAAAACTGATTTTTTGACAGTTTCCCATGGAGGACGAGAACGAGCTAAGCCGAGCCTGCGCATACGATGACGTCACCGAAATCCGATATTTTCAAATTTCGCCAAGTTGGGTACCATTCGATAGAGCTTTTGATAGCAATTTGAACGGTTTCACTTAGAGTGGCGAGATATATAATCTGAGCGAGTAAGGGCGCGAAGAACATCGAGCGTGATGTGCCAAATTACACGCGCGGGCGTGTTCGGAGCACAATAGCTCCGATAGCTCCGTACATCTTGAACCTTTGCAGCCACTGCTTCAGGGTTTTGTATTCAGTAAGAAAGTCTAGTAGCGCTCCAAAGCACAGCGAAGTAGCTTAAGAACGTGCAAAGTTACAGCGGTGCGAATATGCAGGTTAGGCTTGAGTGAGGGGATTTTTTCCGAATTCAGTCGACCACTGCGGTGAGACGCGGAAAGCTAACGGGCCAAATATGCGTAGGTGACCAGAGTAGTGAAGGCTCTTCACACCGACTTGATCGCTACTCTCCACCTGCGCCATATTGCCTTAACCCAAGCTGCCGTTTTAGGGCGACGGACTTAGCGGCTAAAGCTTCTTCCGCCCTTGCGCGCCCATATTTGAGTACTCGACACCTACAGTAATACGGTTTTGTTCAGCTCGTAAAGTTCTATCAAACAGTATCAATCTCGGCCAATTTCGGAAAAACTGATTTCTTGACAATTTGCCATCGAGGACGAGCACCAGCTGCGCCGAGCCTGCGCTGACGATGATGTCACCGAAATCCGATATTTTCAAATTTCGCCAAGTTGGGTACCATTCGATAGAGCTTTTGATAGCAATTTGAACGGTTTCACTTAGAGTGGCGAGATGTATAACCTGAGCGAGTAAGGGCGCGAAGAATATCGAGCGTTGATGTCCCAATATTACACGCGCGGGCGTGTTTGGAGCACAATAGCTCCGTACATCTTGAACCATTGCAGCTATTGCTTCTGGGTTTTGTATTCAGTAAGAAAGTCTAGTAGCGCTCCAAAGCACAGCGAAGTAGCTTAAGAACGGGCAAAGTTACAGCGGTGCGAATATGCAGGTTAGGCTTGAGTGAGGGGATTTTTTCCGAATTCAGTCGACCACTGCGGTGAGACGCGGAAAGCTAACGGTATAAAGTTGCGTAGGTGAGCAGAGTTGTGAAGGTTCTTCACACCGACTTGATCGCTACTCTCCACCTGCGCCATATTGCCTTAACCCAAGCTGCCGTTTTAGGGCGACGGACTTAGCGGCTAAAGCTTCTTCCGCCCTTGCGCGCCCATATTTGAGTACTCGACACCTACAGTAATACGGTTTTGTTCAGCTCGAAAAGTTCTATCGAACAGTATCAATCTCGGCCAATTTCGGAAAAACTGATTTTTTTCAATTTCCCATCGAGGACGAGCACCAGCTCTGCCGAGCCTGCGCTGACGATGACGTCACCGAAATCCGATATTTTCAAATTTCGCCAAGTTGGGTACCATTCGATAGGGCTTTTGATAGCAATTTGAACGGTTTCACTTAGAGTGGCGAGATGTATAACCTGAGCGAGTAAGGGCGCGAAGAACATCGAGCGTGATGTGCCAAATTACACGCGCGGGCGTGTTTGGAGCACAATAGCTCCGTACATCTTGAACCATTGCAGCCACTGCTTCAGGGTTTTGTATTCAGTAAGAAAGTCTAGTAGCGCTCCAAAGCACAGCGAAGTAGCCTAAGAACGTGCAAAGTTACAGCGGTGCGAATATGCAGGTTAGGCTTGAGTGAGGGGATTTTTTCCGAATTCAGTCGACCACTGCGGTGAGACGCGGAAAGCTAACGGGCCAAATATGCGTAGGTGACCAGAGTAGTGAAGGCTCTTCACACCGACTTGATCGCTACTCTCCACCTGCGCCATATTGCCTTAACCCAAGCTGCCGTTTTAGGGCGACGGACTTAGCGGCTAAATCTTCTTCCGCCCTTGCGCGCCCATATTTGAGTACTCGACACCTACAGTAATACGGTTTTGTTCAGCTCGTAAAGTTCTATCAAACAGTATCAATCTCGACCAATTTCGGAAAAACTGATTTCTTGACAATTTGCCATCGAGGACGAGCACCAGCTGCGCCGAGCCTGCGCTGACGATGATGTCATCGAAATCCGATATTTTCAAATTTAGCCAAGTTGGGTACCATTCGATAGAGCTTTTGATCGCAATTTGAAAGGTTTCACTTAGAGTGGCGAGATATATAATCTGAGCGAGTAAGGGCGCGAAGAACATCGAGCGTGATGTGCCAAATTACACGCGCGGGCGTGTTCGGAGCACAATAGCTCCGATAGCTCCGTACATCTTGAACCTTTGCAGCCACTGCTTCAGGGTTTTGTATTCAGTAAGAAAGTCTAGTAGCGCTCCAAAGCACAGCGAAGTAGCTTAAGAACGTGCAAAGTTACAGCGGTGCGAATATGCAGGTTAGGC
This sequence comes from Heligmosomoides polygyrus bakeri, assembly GCA_947359475.1. Classification (NCBI taxonomy): domain Eukaryota; kingdom Metazoa; phylum Nematoda; class Chromadorea; order Rhabditida; family Heligmosomidae; genus Heligmosomoides; species Heligmosomoides polygyrus. The sequence continues at coordinate 112,136,822 of OX375866.1, forward strand.
TTGAGTGAGGGGATTTTTTCCGAATTCAGTCGACCACTGCGGTGAGACGCGGAAAGCTAACGGGCCAAATATGCGTAGGTGACCAGAGTAGTGAAGGCTCTTCACACCGACTTGATCGCTACTCTCCACCTGCGCCATATTGCCTTAACCCAAGCTGCCGTTTTAGGGCGACGGACTTAGCGGCTAAATCTTCTTCCGCCCTTGCGCGCCCATATTTGAGTACTCGACACCTACAGTAATACGGTTTTGTTCAGCTCGTAAAGTTCTATCAAACAGTATCAATCTCGACCAATTTCGGAAAAACTGATTTCTTGACAATTTGCCATCGAGGACGAGCACCAGCTGCGCCGAGCCTGCGCTGACGATGATGTCATCGAAATCCGATATTTTCAAATTTAGCCAAGTTGGGTACCATTCGATAGAGCTTTTGATCGCAATTTGAAAGGTTTCACTTAGAGTGGCGAGATATATAATCTGAGCGAGTAAGGGCGCGAAGAACATCGAGCGTGATGTGCCAAATTACACGCGCGGGCGTGTTCGGAGCACAATAGCTCCGATAGCTCCGTACATCTTGAACCTTTGCAGCCACTGCTTCAGGGTTTTGTATTCAGTAAGAAAGTCTAGTAGCGCTCCAAAGCACAGCGAAGTAGCTTAAGAACGTGCAAAGTTACAGCGGTGCGAATATGCAGGTTAGGCTTGAGTGAGGGGATTTTTTCCGAATTCAGTCGACCACTGCGGTGAGACGCGGAAAGCTAACGGGCCAAATATGCGTAGGTGACCAGAGTAGTGAAGGCTCTTCACACCGACTTGATCGCTACTCTCCACCTGCGCCATATTGCCTTAACCCAAGCTGCCGTTTTAGGGCGACGGACTTAGCGGCTAAACCTTCTTCCGCCCTTGCGCGCCCATATTTGAGTACTCGACACCTACAGTAATACGGTTTTGTTCAGCTCGTAAAGTTCTATCAAACAGTATCAATCTCGACCAATTTCGGAAAAACTGATTTCTTGACAATTTGCCATCGAGGACGAGCACCAGCTGCGCCGAGCCTGCGCTGACGATGATGTCATCGAAATCCGATATTTTCAAATTTAGCCAAGTTGGGTACCATTCGATAGAGCTTTTGATCGCAATTTGAAAGGTTTCACTTAGAGTGGCGAGATATATAATCTGAGCGAGTAAGGGCGCGAAGAACATCGAGCGTGATGTGCCAAATTACACGCGCGGGCGTGTTCGGAGCACAATAGCTCCGATAGCTCCGTACATCTTGAACCTTTGCAGCCACTGCTTCAGGGTTTTGTATTCAGTAAGAAAGTCTAGTAGCGCTCCAAAGCACAGCGAAGTAGCTTAAGAACGTGCAAAGTTACAGCGGTGCGAATATGCAGGTTAGGCTTGAGTGAGGGGATTTTTTCCGAATTCAGTCGACCACTGCGGTGAGACGCGGAAAGCTAACGGGCCAAATATGCGTAGGTGACCAGAGTAGTGAAGGCTCTTCACACCGACTTGATCGCTACTCTCCACCTGCGCCATATTGCCTTAACCCAAGCTGCCGTTTTAGGGCGACGGACTTAGCGGCTAAAGCTTCTTCCGCCCTTGCGCGCCCATATTTGAGTAATCATCACTTACAGTAATACGCTTTTGTTCAGCTCGAGAAGTTCTATCGAACAGTGTCAATCTCGACCAATTTCGGAAAAATTGATTTCTTGACAATTTCCCATCGAGGACGAGCACCAGCTCTGCCGAGCCTGCGCTGACGATGACGTCACCGAAATCCGATATTTTCAAATTTCGCCAAGTTGGGTACCATTCGATAGAGCTTTTGATAGCAATTTGAACGGTTTCACTTAGAGTGGCGAGATATATAATCTGAGCGAGTAAGGGCGCGAAGAACATCGAGCGTGATGTGCCAAATTACACGCGCGGGCGTGTTTGGAGCACAATAGCTCCGATAGCTCCGTACATCTTGAACCTTTGCAGCCACTGCTTCAGGGTTTTGTATTCAGTAAGAAAGTCTAGTAGCGCTCCAAAGCACAGCGAAGTAGCTTAAGAACGTGCAAAGTTACAGCGGTGCGAATATGCAGGTTAGGCTTGAGTGAGGGGATTTTTTCCGAATTCAGTCGACCACTGCGGTGAGACGCGGAAAGCTAACGGGCCAAATATGCGTAGGTGACCAGAGTAGTGAAGGCTCTTCACACCGACTTGATCGCTACTCTCCACCTGCGCCATATTGCCTTAACCCAAGCTGCCGTTTTAGGGCGACGGACTTAGCGGCTAAAGCTTCTTCCGCCCTTGCGCGCCCATATTTGAGTAATCATCACTTACAGTAATACGCTTTTGTTCAGCTCGAGAAGTTCTATCGAACAGTGTCAATCTCGACCAATTTCGGAAAAATTGATTTCTTGACAATTTCCCATCGAGGACGAGCACCAGCTCTGCCGAGCCTGCGCTGACGATGACGTCACCGAAATCCGATATTTTCAAATTTCGCCAAGTTGGGTACCATTCGATAGAGCTTTTGATAGCAATTTGAACGGTTTCACTTAGAGTGGCGAGATATATAATCTGAGCGAGTAAGGGCGCGAAGAACATCGAGCGTGATGTGCCAAATTACACGCGCGGGCGTGTTTGGAGCACAATAGCTCCGATAGCTCCGTACATCTTGAACCTTTGCAGCCACTGCTTCAGGGTTTTGTATTCAGTAAGAAAGTCTAGTAGCGCTCCAAAGCACAGCGAAGTAGCTTAAGAACGTGCAAAGTTACAGCGGTGCGAATATGCAGGTTAGGCTTGAGTGAGGGGATTTTTTCCGAATTCAGTCGACCACTGCGGTGAGACGCGGAAAGCTAACGGGCCAAATATGCGTAGGTGACCAGAGTAGTGAAGGCTCTTCACACCGACTTGATCGCTACTCTCCACCTGCGCCATATTGCCTTAACCCAAGCTGCCGTTTTAGGGCGACGGACTTAGCGGCTAAAGCTTCTTCCGCCCTTGCGCGCCCATATTTGAGTAATCATCACTTACAGTAATACGCTTTTGTTCAGCTCGAGAAGTTCTATCGAACAGTGTCAATCTCGACCAATTTCGGAAAAATTGATTTCTTGACAATTTCCCATCGAGGACGAGCACCAGCTCTGCCGAGCCTGCGCTGACGATGACGTCACCGAAATCCGATATTTTCAAATTTCGCCAAGTTGGGTACCATTCGATAGAGCTTTTGATAGCAATTTGAACGGTTTCACTTAGAGTGGCGAGATGTATAACCTGAGCGAGTAAGGGCGCGAAGAACATCGAGCGTGATGTGCCAAATTACACGCGCGGGCGTGTTTGGAGCACAATAGCTCCGTACATCTTGAACCATTGCAGCTATTGCTTCTGGGTTTTGTATTCAGTAAGAAAGTCTAGTAGCGCTCCAAAGCACAGCGAAGTAGCTTAAGAACGTGCAAAGTTACAGCGGTGCGAATATGCAGGTTAGGCTTGAGTGAGGGGATTTTTTCCGAATTCAGTCGACCACTGCGGTGAGACGCGGAAAGCTAACGGGCCAAATATGCGTAGGTGACCAGAGTAGTGAAGGCTCTTCACACCGACTTGATCGCTACTCTCCACCTGCGCCATATTGCCTTAACCCAAGCTGCCGTTTTAGGGCGACGGACTTAGCGGCTAAAGCTTCTTCCGCCCTTGCGCGCCCATATTTGAGTACTCATCACTTACAGTAATACGCTTTTGTTCAGCTCGAGAAGTTCTATCGAACGTGTCAATCTCGACCAATTTCGGAAAAATTGATTTCTTGACAATTTCCCATCGAGGACGAGCACCAGCTCTGCCGAGCCTGCGCTGACGATGACGTCACCGAAATCCGATATTTTCAAATTTCGCCAAGTTGGGTATCATTCGATAGAGCTTTTGATAGCAATTTGAACGGTTTCACTTAGAGTGGCGAGAAGTGTAAGATGAGCGAGTAAGGGCGCGGAGAATGTCGAGCGTTGATGTGCCAAATTACACGCGCGGGCGTCTTTGGAGCACAATAGCTCCATCAAGCTTGAACCCTTCTGGCTACAGCTTGTGGGTTTTGCATTCAGTAAAAATACCTAGTATCACTTCAAAGCAAAGCGACGTAGCTTAAAGTGGGCAAAGTTAGAGCGGTGCGAATACGCAGGTTAGGCTTGAGTGACAGGATTTTTTCCGAATTCAGTCGACAACTGCGGTGAGACGCGGAAAGCTAACGGCCCAAAAATGCGAAGTTGATCAGAACAATAAAGGTTCTTCACACCGACGTAATCACAACTCTACAGCTGCCTATGTTGCCTTAACCCTAGCTGCCGTTTTAGGGCGACGGACTTAGCGGCTGAAGCTTCTTCCGCCCTTGCGCGCCCACATTTGAGTACTCATCACTTACAGTAATACGCTTTTGTTCAGCTCGAGAAGTTCTATCGAACGTGTCAATCTCGACCAATTTCGGAAAAATTGATTTCTTGACAATTTCCCATCGAGGACGAGCACCAGCTCTGCCGAGCCTGCGCTGACGATGACGTCACCGAAATCCGATATTTTCAAATTTCGCCAAGTTGGGTATCATTCGATAGAGCTTTTGATAGCAATTTGAACGGTTTCACTTAGAGTGGCGAGAAGTGTAATCTGAGCGAGTAAGGGCGCGAAGAACATCGAGCGTGATGTGCCAAATTACACGCGCGGGCGTGTTTGGAGCCCAATAGCTCCGATAGCTCCGTACATCTTGAACCTTTGCAGCCACTGCTTCAGAGTTTTGTAGTCAGTAAGAAAGTCTAGTAGCCCTCTGAAGCACAGCGACGCAGCCTAAGAGCGGGTAAAGTTATAGCGGTGCGAATATGCAGGTTAGGCTTGAGTGACAGGATTTTTTCCGAATTCAGTCGACCACTGCGGTGAGACGCGGAAAGCTAACGGCCCAAAAATGCGTAGATGAGCAGGGTAGTGAAGGCTCTTCACAACGACTTGATCGCTACTCTCCACCTGCGCCATATTGCCTTAACCCAAGCTGCCGTTTTAGGGCGACGGACTTAGCGGCTAAAGCTTCTTCCGCCCTTGCGCGCCCATATTTGAGTAATCATCACTTACAGTAATACGCTTTTGTTCAGCTCGAGAAGTTCTATCGAACAGTGTCAATCTCGACCAATTTCGGAAAAATTGATTTCTTGACAATTTCCCATCGAGGACGAGCACCAGCTCTGCCGAGCCTGCGCTGACGATGACGTCACCGAAATCCGATATTTTCAAATTTCGCCAAGTTGGGTACCATTCGATAGAGCTTTTGATAGCAATTTGAACGGTTTCACTTAGAGTGGCGAGATATATAATCTGAGCGAGTAAGGGCGCGAAGAACATCGAGCGTGATGTGCCAAATTACACGCGCGGGCGTGTTTGGAGCACAATAGCTCCGATAGCTCCGTACATCTTGAACCTTTGCAGCCACTGCTTCAGGGTTTTGTATTCAGTAAGAAAGTCTAGTAGCGCTCCAAAGCACAGCGAAGTAGCTTAAGAACGTGCAAAGTTACAGCGGTGCGAATATGCAGGTTAGGCTTGAGTGAGGGGATTTTTTCCGAATTCAGTCGACCACTGCGGTGAGACGCGGAAAGCTAACGGGCCAAATATGCGTAGGTGACCAGAGTAGTGAAGGCTCTTCACACCGACTTGATCGCTACTCTCCACCTGCGCCATATTGCCTTAACCCAAGCTGCCGTTTTAGGGCGACGGACTTAGCGGCTAAAGCTTCTTCCGCCCTTGCGCGCCCATATTTGAGTAATCATCACTTACAGTAATACGCTTTTGTTCAGCTCGAGAAGTTCTATCGAACAGTGTCAATCTCGACCAATTTCGGAAAAATTGATTTCTTGACAATTTCCCATCGAGGACGAGCACCAGCTCTGCCGAGCCTGCGCTGACGATGACGTCACCGAAATCCGATATTTTCAAATTTCGCCAAGTTGGGTACCATTCGATAGAGCTTTTGATAGCAATTTGAACGGTTTCACTTAGAGTGGCGAGATATATAATCTGAGCGAGTAAGGGCGCGAAGAACATCGAGCGTGATGTGCCAAATTACACGCGCGGGCGTGTTTGGAGCACAATAGCTCCGATAGCTCCGTACATCTTGAACCTTTGCAGCCACTGCTTCAGGGTTTTGTATTCAGTAAGAAAGTCTAGTAGCGCTCCAAAGCACAGCGAAGTAGCTTAAGAACGTGCAAAGTTACAGCGGTGCGAATATGCAGGTTAGGCTTGAGTGAGGGGATTTTTTCCGAATTCAGTCGACCACTGCGGTGAGACGCGGAAAGCTAACGGGCCAAATATGCGTAGGTGACCAGAGTAGTGAAGGCTCTTCACACCGACTTGATCGCTACTCTCCACCTGCGCCATATTGCCTTAACCCAAGCTGCCGTTTTAGGGCGACGGACTTAGCGGCTAAAGCTTCTTCCGCCCTTGCGCGCCCATATTTGAGTAATCATCACTTACAGTAATACGCTTTTGTTCAGCTCGAGAAGTTCTATCGAACAGTGTCAATCTCGACCAATTTCGGAAAAATTGATTTCTTGACAATTTCCCATCGAGGACGAGCACCAGCTCTGCCGAGCCTGCGCTGACGATGACGTCACCGAAATCCGATATTTTCAAATTTCGCCAAGTTGGGTACCATTCGATAGAGCTTTTGATAGCAATTTGAACGGTTTCACTTAGAGTGGCGAGATGTATAACCTGAGCGAGTAAGGGCGCGAAGAACATCGAGCGTGATGTGCCAAATTACACGCGCGGGCGTGTTTGGAGCACAATAGCTCCGTACATCTTGAACCATTGCAGCTATTGCTTCTGGGTTTTGTATTCAGTAAGAAAGTCTAGTAGCGCTCCAAAGCACAGCGAAGTAGCTTAAGAACGTGCAAAGTTACAGCGGTGCGAATATGCAGGTTAGGCTTGAGTGAGGGGATTTTTTCCGAATTCAGTCGACCACTGCGGTGAGACGCGGAAAGCTAACGGGCCAAATATGCGTAGGTGACCAGAGTAGTGAAGGCTCTTCACACCGACTTGATCGCTACTCTCCACCTGCGCCATATTGCCTTAACCCAAGCTGCCGTTTTAGGGCGACGGACTTAGCGGCTAAAGCTTCTTCCGCCCTTGCGCGCCCATATTTGAGTACTCATCACTTACAGTAATACGCTTTTGTTCAGCTCGAGAAGTTCTATCGAACGTGTCAATCTCGACCAATTTCGGAAAAATTGATTTCTTGACAATTTCCCATCGAGGACGAGCACCAGCTCTGCCGAGCCTGCGCTGACGATGACGTCACCGAAATCCGATATTTTCAAATTTCGCCAAGTTGGGTATCATTCGATAGAGCTTTTGATAGCAATTTGAACGGTTTCACTTAGAGTGGCGAGAAGTGTAAGATGAGCGAGTAAGGGCGCGGAGAATGTCGAGCGTTGATGTGCCAAATTACACGCGCGGGCGTCTTTGGAGCACAATAGCTCCATCAAGCTTGAACCCTTCTGGCTACAGCTTGTGGGTTTTGCATTCAGTAAAAATACCTAGTAGCGCTTCAAAGCAAAGCGACGTAGCTTAAAGTGGGCAAAGTTAGAGCGGTGCGAATACGCAGGTTAGGCTTGAGTGACAGGATTTTTTCCGAATTCAGTCGACAACTGCGGTGAGACGCGGAAAGCTAACGGCCCAAAAATGCGAAGTTGATCAGAACAATAAAGGTTCTTCACACCGACGTAATCACAACTCTACAGCTGCCTATGTTGCCTTAACCCTAGCTGCCGTTTTAGGGCGACGGACTTAGCGGCTGAAGCTTCTTCCGCCCTTGCGCGCCCACATTTGGGTACTCATCACTTACAGTAATACGCTTTTGTTCAGCTCGAGAAGTTCTATCGAACGTGTCAATCTCGACCAATTTCGGAAAAATTGATTTCTTGACAATTTCCCATCGAGGACGAGCACCAGCTCTGCCGAGCCTGCGCTGACGATGACGTCACCGAAATCCGATATTTTCAAATTTCGCCAAGTTGGGTATCATTCGATAGAGCTTTTGATAGCAATTTGAACGGTTTCACTTAGAGTGGCGAGAAGTGTAATCTGAGCGAGTAAGGGCGCGAAGAACATCGAGCGTGATGTGCCAAATTACACGCGCGGGCGTGTTTGGAGCCCAATAGCTCCGATAGCTCCGTACATCTTGAACCTTTGCAGCCACTGCTTTAGGGTTTTGTAGTCAGTAAGAAAGTCTAGTAGCCCTCTGAAGCACAGCGACGCAGCCTAAGAGCGGGTAAAGTTATAGCGGTGCGAATATGCAGGTTAGGCTTGAGTGACAGGATTTTTTCCGAATTCAGTCGACCACTACGGTGAGACGCGGAAAGCTAACGGCCCAAAAATGCGTAGATGAGCAGGGTAGTGAAGGCTCTTCACAACGACTTGATCGCTACTCTCCACCTGCGGCATACTGCATTAACCCAAGCTGCCGTTTTAGGGCGACGGACTTAGCGGCTGAAGCTTCTTCCGCCCTTGCTCACCCACATTTAAGTATTCTGCGCTTGCAATGATAAAATTCTGTTAAGCTCAAAAAGCTTTATCGAACGGTGTCAATTTCGACCAGTTTCGGAAAAACTGAGTTTTTGACAATTTCCCATCGAGGACTAGCGCCAGCGCCCTAAGCCGAGCCTGCGCCTACGATGACGTCACCGAAAACCAATATTTTCAAATTTCGCCAGGTTGGGTATCATTCGATAGAGCTTTTGATAGCAATTTGAACGGTTTCACTTAGAGTGGCGAGATGTATAACCTGAGCGAGTAAGGGCGCGAAGAACATCGAGCGTTGATGTGCCAAATTACTCGCGCGGGCGTGTTTGGAGCACAATAGCTCCATCAAGCTTCAACCCTTCTGGCTACAGCTTGTGGGTTTTGCAGTCAGTAAAAAGATCTAGTAGCGCTCCGAAGCACAGCGACGTAGCTCGAGAACGGGCAGTGTTATAGCGGTGCGAATATGCAGGTTAGCCTTGTGTGACAGGATTTTTTCCGAATTCAGTCGACAACTGCGGTGAGACGCGGAAAGCTAACGGCCCAAAAATGCGAAGTTGAGCAGAACAATAAAGGTTCTTTACACCGACGTAATCACAACTCTACAGCTGCCTATATTGCCTTAGCCCAAGCTGCCGTTTTAGGGCGACGGACTTAGCTGCTGAAACTTCTTCCGCCCTTGCGCTCCCACATTTGAGTATTCAACTCTTGCAATAATACGGTTTTGTTTAGCTCGAAAAGTGCTATCGAACAGTATCAATCTCGACCAATTTCGGAAAAACTGATTTTTTGACAGTTTCCCATGGAGGACGAGAACGAGCTAAGCCGAGCCTGCGCATACGATGACGTCACCGAAAACCAATATTTTCAAATTTCGCCAGGTTGGTTACCATTCCATAGAGATTTCGATAACAAATTGAACGGTTTTACTTAGAGTAGTGAGAAGTGTAAGATGAGCGAGTAAGGGCGCGGAGAATGTCGAGCGTTGATGTGCCAAATTACACGCGCGGGCGTCTTTGGAGCACAATAGCTCCATCAAGCTTGAACCCTTCTGGCTACAGCTTGTGGGTTTTGCATTCAGTAAAAATACCTAGTAGCGCTTCAAAGCAAAGCGACGCAGCTTAAGAATGGGTAAAGTTAGGGCGGTGGGAATATGCAGGTTAGGCTTGAGTGACAGGATTTTTTCCGAATTCAGTCGACCACTGCGGTGAGACGCGGAAAGCTAACGGCATAAAGGTGCGTAGGTGAGCAGAGTTGTGAAGGTTCTTCACACTGACGTAATCGAAACACTCCAACTTCCTACATTGCCTTAGCCCAAGCTGCCGTTTTAGGGCGACGGACTTAGCGGCTGAAGCTTCTTCCGCCCTTGCGCGCCCACATTTGAGTACTCGACTCTTGCAATAATACGGTTTTGTTCAGCTCGAAATGCACTATCGAACGGTGTTAATCTCGACCAATTTCGGAAAAACTGATTTTTTGACAATTTCCCATCGAGGACAGGAACGAGCTAAGCCGAGCCTGCGCATACGATGACGTCACCGAAAACCAATATTTTCAAATTTCGCCAGGTTGGCTACCATTCGATAGAGATTTCGATAACAAATTGAACGGTTTTACTTAGAGTAGTGAGAAGTGTAAGATGAGCGAGTAAGGGCGCGGAGAATGTCGAGCGTTGATGTGCCAAATTACACGCGCGGGCGTCTTTGGAGCACAATAGCTCCATCAAGCTTGAACCCTTCTGGCTACAGCTTGTGGGTTTTGCATTCAGTAAAAATACCTAGTAGCGCTTCAAAGCAAAGCGACGCAGCTTAAGAATGGGTAAAGTTAGGGCGGTGGGAATATGCAGGTTAGGCTTGAGTGACAGGATTTTTTCCGAATTCAGTCGACCACTGCGGTGAGACGCGGAAAGCTAACGGCATAAAGGTGAGTAGGTGAGCAGAGTTGTGAAGGTTCTTCACACTGACGTAATCGCAACACTCCAACTTCCTACATTGCCTTAGCCCAAGCTGCCGTTTTAGGGCGACGGACTTAGCGGCTGAAGCTTCTTCCGCCCTTGCGCGCCCACATTTGAGTACTCGACTCTTGCAATAATACGGTTTTGTTCAGCTCGAAATGCACTATCGAACGGTGTTAATCTCGACCAATTTCGGAAAAACTGATTTTTTGACAATTTCCCATCGAGGACAGGAACGAGCTAAGCCGAGCCTGCGCATACGATGACGTCACCGAAAACCAATATTTTCAAATTTCGCCAGGTTGGCCACCATTCGATAGAGATTTCGATAACAAATTGAACGGTTTTACTTAGAGTAGTGAGAAGTGTAAGATGAGCGAGTAAGGGCGCGGAGAATATCGAGCGTTGATGTCCCAATATTACACGCGCGGGCGTGTTTGGAGCACAATAGCTCCGTCAAGCTTGAACCCTTCCGGCCACAGCTTGTGGGTTTTGTAGTATGTAAGAAGATCTAGTAGCGCTCCGAAGCAAAGCGACGTAGCTTAAAGTGGGCAAAGTTAGAGCGGTGCGAATACGCAGGTTAGGCTTGAGTGACAGGATTTTTTCCGAATTCAGTCGACAACTGCGGTGAGACGCGGAAAGCTAACGGCCCAAAAATGCGAAGTTGATCAGAACAATAAAGGTTCTTCACACCGACGTAATCACAACTCTACAGCTGCCTATGTTGCCTTAACCCTAGCTGCCGTTTTAGGGCGACGGACTTAGCGGCTGAAGCTTCTTCCGCCCTTGCGCGCCCACATTTGAGTACTCATAACTTACAGTAATACGCTTTTGTTCAGCTCGAGAAGTTCTATCGAACGTGTCAATCTCGACCAATTTCGGAAAAATTGATTTCTTGACAATTTCCCATCGAGGACGAGCACCAGCTCTGCCGAGCCTGCGCTGACGATGACGTCACCGAAATCCGATATTTTCAAATTTCGCCAAGTTGGGTATCATTCGATAGAGCTTTTGATAGCAATTTGAACGGTTTCACTTAGAGTGGCGAGAAGTGTAATCTGAGCGAGTAAGGGCGCGAAGAACATCGAGCGTGATGTGCCAAATTACACGCGCGGGCGTGTTTGGAGCCCAATAGCTCCGATAGCTCCGTACATCTTGAACCTTTGCAGCCACTGCTTCAGGGTTTTGTAGTCAGTAAGAAAGTCTAGTAGCCCTCTGAAGCACAGCGACGCAGCCTAAGAGCGGGTAAAGTTATAGCGGTGCGAATATGCAGGTTAGGCTTGAGTGACAGGATTTTTTCCGAATTCAGTCGACCACTGCGGTGAGACGCGGAAAGCTAACGGCCCAAAAATGCGTAGATGAGCAGGGTAGTGAAGGCTCTTCACAACGACTTGATCGCTACTCTCCACCTGCGGCATACTGCATTAACCCAAGCTGCCGTTTTAGGGCGACGGACTTAGCGGCTGAAGCTTCTTCCGCCCTTGCTCACCCACATTTAAGTATTCTGCGCTTGCAATGATAAAATTCTGTTAAGCTCAAAAAGCTTTATCGAACGGTGTCAATTTCGACCAGTTTCGGAAAAACTGAGTTTTTGACAATTTCCCATCGAGGACTAGCGCCAGCGCCCTAAGCCGAGCCTGCGCCTACGATGACGTCACCGAAAACCAATATTTTCAAATTTCGCCAGGTTGGGTATCATTCGATAGAGCTTTTGATAGCAATTTGAACGGTTTCACTTAGAGTGGCGAGATGTATAACCTGAGCGAGTAAGGGCGCGAAGAACATCGAGCGTTGATGTGCCAAATTACTCGCGCGGGCGTGTTTGGAGCACAATAGCTCCATCAAGCTTCAACCCTTCTGGCTACAGCTTGTGGGTTTTGCAGTCAGTAAAAAGATCTAGTAGCGCTCCGAAGCACAGCGACGTAGCTCGAGAACGGGCAGTGTTATAGCGGTGCGAATATGCAGGTTAGCCTTGTGTGACAGGATTTTTTCCGAATTCAGTCGACAACTGCGGTGAGACGCGGAAAGCTAACGGCCCAAAAATGCGAAGTTGAGCAGAACAATAAAGGTTCTTTACACCGACGTAATCACAACTCTACAGCTGCCTATATTGCCTTAGCCCAAGCTGCCGTTTTAGGGCGACGGACTTAGCTGCTGAAACTTCTTCCGCCCTTGCGCTCCCACATTTGAGTATTCAACTCTTGCAATAATACGGTTTTGTTTAGCTCGAAAAGTGCTATCGAACAGTATCAATCTCGACCAATTTCGGAAAAACTGATTTTTTGACAGTTTCCCATGGAGGACGAGAACGAGCTAAGCCGAGCCTGCGCATACGATGACGTCACCGAAAACCAATATTTTCAAATTTCGCCAGGTTGGTTACCATTCCATAGAGATTTCGATAACAAATTGAACGGTTTTACTTAGAGTAGTGAGAAGTGTAAGATGAGCGAGTAAGGGCGCGGAGAATGTCGAGCGTTGATGTGCCAAATTACACGCGCGGGCGTCTTTGGAGCACAATAGCTCCATCAAGCTTGAACCCTTCTGGCTACAGCTTGTGGGTTTTGCATTCAGTAAAAATACCTAGTAGCGCTTCAAAGCAAAGCGACGCAGCTTAAGAATGGGTAAAGTTAGGGCGGTAGAAATATGCAGGTTAGGCTTGAGTGACAGGATTTTTTCCGAATTCAGTCGACCACTGCGGTGAGACGCGGAAAGCTAACGGCATAAAGGTGCGTAGGTGAGCAGAGTTGTGAAGGTTCTTCACACTGACGTAATCGCAACACTCCAACTTCCTACATTGCCTTAGCCCAAGCTGCCGTTTTAGGGCGACGGACTTAGCGGCTGAAGCTTCTTCCGCCCTTGCGCGCCCACATTTGAGTACTCGACTCTTGCAATAATACGGTTTTGTTCAGCTCGAAATGCACTATCGAACGGTGTTAATCTCGACCAATTTCGGAAAAACTGATTTTTTGACAATTTCCCATCGAGGACAGGAACGAGCTAAGCCGAGCCTGCGCATACGATGACGTCACCGAAAACCAATATTTTCAAATTTCGCCAGGTTGGCCACCATTCGATAGAGATTTCGATAACAAATTGAACGGTTTTACTTAGAGTAGTGAGAAGTGTAAGATGAGCGAGTAAGGGCGCGGAGAATATCGAGCGTTGATGTCCCAATATTACACGCGCGGGCGTGTTTGGAGCACAATAGCTCCGTCAAGCTTGAACCCTTCCGGCCACAGCTTGTGGGTTTTGTAGTATGTAAGAAGATCTAGTAGCGCTCCGAAGCAAAGCGACGTAGCTTAAAGTGGGCAAAGTTAGAGCGGTGCGAATACGCAGGTTAGGCTTGAGTGACAGGATTTTTTCCGAATTCAGTCGACAACTGCGGTGAGACGCGGAAAGCTAACGGCCCAAAAATGCGAAGTTGATCAGAACAATAAAGGTTCTTCACACCGACGTAATCAGAACTCTACAGCTGCCTATGTTGCCTTAACCCAAGCTGCCGTTTTAGGGCGACGGACTTAGCGGCTGAAGCTTCTTCCGCCCTTGCGCGCCCACATTTGAGTACTCGACTCTTGCAATAATACGGTTTTGTTCAGCTCGAAATGCACTATCGAACGGTGTTAATCTCGACCAATTTCGGAAAAACTGATTTTTTGACAATTTCCCATCGAGGACAGGAACGAGCTAAGCCGAGCCTGCGCATACGATGACGTCACCGAAAACCAATATTTTCAAATTTCGCCAGGTTGGCTACCATTCGATAGAGATTTCGATAACAAATTGAACGGTTATACTTAGAGTAGTGAGAAGTGTAAGATGAGCGAGTAAGGGCGCGGAGAATATCGAGCGTTGATGTCCCAATATTACACGCGCGGGCGTGTTTGGAGCACAATAGCTCCGTCAAGCTTGAACCCTTCCGGCCACAGCTTGTGGGTTTTGTAGTATGTAAGAAGATCTAGTATCGCTCCGAAGCAAAGCGACGTAGCTTAAAGTGGGCAAAGTTAGAGCGGTGCGAATACGCAGGTTAGGCTTGAGTGACAGGATTTTTTCCGAATTCAGTCGACAACTTCGGTGAGACGCGGAAAGCTAACGGCCCAAAAATGCGAAGTTGATCAGAACAATAAAGGTTCTTCACACCGACGTAATCAGAACTCTACAGCTGCCTATGTTGCCTTAACCCAAGCTGCCGTTTTAGGGCGACGGACTTAGCGGCTGAAGCTTCTTCCGCCCTTGCGCGCCCACATTTGAGTACTCGACTCTTGCAATAATACGGTTTTGTTCAGCTCGAAATGCACTATCGAACGGTGTTAATCTCGACCAATTTCGGAAAAACTGATTTTTTTCAATTTCCCATCGAGGACGAGCACCAGCTCTGCCGAGCCTGCGCTGACGATGACGTCACCGAAATCCGATATTTTCAAATTTCGCCAAGTTGGCTACCATTCGATAGAGATTTCGATAACAAATTGAACGGTTTTACTTAGAGTAGTGAGAAGTGTAAGATGAGCGAGTAAGGGCGCGGAGAATATCGAGCGTGATGTGCCAAATTACACGCGCGGGCGTGTTTGGAGCACAATAGCTCCGTACATCTTGAACCATTGCAGCTATTGCTTCTGGGTTTTGTATTCAGTAAGAAAGTCTAGTAGCGCTCCAAAGCACAGCGAACTAGCTTAAGAACGTGCAAAGTTACAGCGGTGCGAATATGCAGGTTAGGCTTGAGTGAGAGGATTTTTTCCGAATTCAGTCGACCACTGCGGTGAGACGCGGAAAGCTAACGGCCCAAAAATGCGAAGTTGATCAGAACAATAAAGGTTCTTCACACCGACGTAATCAGAACTCTACAGCTGCCTATGTTGCCTTAACCCAAGCTGCCGTTTTAGGGCGACGGACTTAGCGGCTGAAGCTTCTTCCGCCCTTGCGCGCCCACATTTGAGTACTCGACTCTTGCAATAATACGCTTTTGTTCAGCTCGAGAAGTTCTATCGAACAGTGTCAATCTCGACCAATTTCGGAAAAATTGATTTCTTGACAATTTCCCATCGAGGACGAGCACCAGCTCTGCCGAGCCTGCGCTGACGATGACGTCACCGAAATCCGATATTTTCAAATTTCGCCAAGTTGGGTACCATTCGATAGAGCTTTTGATAGCAATTTGAACGGTTTCACTTAGAGTGGCGAGATATATAATCTGAGCGAGTAAGGGCGCGATGAACATCGAGCGTGATGTGCCAAATTACACGCGCGGGCGTGTTTGGAGCACAATAGCTCCGATAGCTCCGTACATCTTGAACCTTTGCAGCCACTGCTTCAGGGTTTTGTATTCAGTAAGAAAGTCTAGTAGCGCTCCAAAGCACAGCGAAGTAGCTTAAGAACGTGCAAAGTTACAGCGGTGCGAATATGCAGGTTAGGCTTGAGTGAGAGGATTTTTTCCGAATTCAGTCGACCACTGCGGTGAGACGCGGAAAGCTAACGGGCCAAATATGCGTAGGTGACCAGAGTAGTGAAGGCTCTTCACACCGACTTGATCGCTACTCTCCACCTGCGCCATATTGCCTTAACCCAAGCTGCCGTTTTAGGGCGACGGACTTAGCGGCTAAAGCTTCTTCCGCCCTTGCGCGCCCATATTTGAGTACTCGACACCTACAGTAATACGGTTTTGTTCAGCTTGAAAAGTTCTATCAAACAGTATCAATCTCGACCAATTTCGGAAAAACTGATTTCTTGACAATTTGCCATCGAGGACGAGCACCAGCTGCGCCGAGCCTGCGCTGACGATGATGTCATCGAAATCCGATATTTTCAAATTTAGCCAAGTTGGGTACCATTCGATAGAGCTTTTGATCGCAATTTGAACGGTTTCACTTAGAGTGGCGAGATATATAATCTGAGCGAGTAAGGGCGCGAAGAACATCGAGCGTGATGTGCCAAATTACACGCGCGGGCGTGTTCGGAGCACAATAGCTCCGATAGCTCCGTACATCTTGAACCTTTGCAGCCACTGCTTCAGGGTTTTGTATTCAGTAAGAAAGTCTAGTAGCGCTCCAAAGCACAGCGAAGTAGCTTAAGAACGTGCAAAGTTACAGCGGTGCGAATATGCAGGTTAGGCTTGAGTGAGGGGATTTTTTCCGAATTCAGTCGACCACTGCGGTGAGACGCGGAAAGCTAACGGCATAAAGTTGCGTAGGTGAGCAGAGTTGTGAAGGTTCTTGACACCGACGTAATCACAACCCTCCACCTTCCTACATTGCCTCAACCCAAGCTGCCGTTTTAGGGCGACGGACTTAGCGGCTAAAGCTTCTTCCGCCCTTGCGCGCCCATATTTGAGTACTCGACACCTACAGTAATACGGTTTTGTTCAGCTCGAAAAGCTCTATCGAACAGTATCAAACTCGTCCAATTTCGGAAAAACTGATTTCTTGACAATTTCCCATCGAGGACGAGCACCAGCTCTGCCGAGCCTGCGCTGACAATGACGTCACCGAAATCTGATATTTTCAAATTTCGCCATCTTGGGTACCATTCGATAGAGCTTTTGATAGCAATTTGAACGGTTTCACTTAGAGTGGCGAGAAGTGTAATCTGAGCGAGTAAGGGCGCGAAGAACATCGAGCGTGATGTGCCAAATTACACGCGCGGGCGTGTTTGGAGCCCAATAGCTCCGTCCAGCTTGAATCCTTCTAGCTACAACTTAAGGGTTTTGTATTCAGTAAGAAAATCTAGTAGCACTCTAAAGCACAGCGACGTAGTTTAAGAAAGTGCAAAGTTATAGCGGTGCGAATATGCAGGTTAGGCTTGAGTGACAGGATTTTTTCCGAATTCAGTCGACCACTGCAGTGAGACGAGGAAAGCTAACGGCCCAAAATGCGTAGGTGAGTAGAGTAGTGAAAGTTCTTCACACCGACTAGATCGCTACTCTCCACCTGCGCCATATTGCCTTAACCCAAGCTGCCGTTTTAGGGCGACGGACTTAGCGGCTAAAGCTTCTTCCGCCCTTGCGTGCCCATATTTGAGTACTCGACACTTACAGTGATACGGTTTTGTTCAGCTCGAAAAGCTCTATCGAACAGTATCAAACTCGTCCAATTTCGGAAAAACTGATTTCTTGACAATTTCCCATCGAAGACGAGCACCAGCTCTGCCGAGCCTGCGCTGACAATGACGTCACCGAAATCTGATATTTTCAAATTTCGCCATCTTGGGTACCATTCGATAGAGCTTTTGATAGCAATTTGAACGGTTTCACTTAGAGTGGCGAGATATATAATCTGAGCGAGTAAGGGCGCGATGAACATCGAGCGTGATGTGCCAAATTACACGCGCGGGCGTGTTTGGAGCACAATAGCTCCGATAGCTCCGTACATCTTGAACCTTTGCAGCCACTGCTTCAGGGTTTTGTATTCAGTAAGAAAGTCTAGTAGCGCTCCAAAGCACAGCGAAGTAGCTTAAGAACGTGCAAAGTTACAGCGGTGCGAATATGCAGGTTAGGCTTGAGTGAGAGGATTTTTTCCGAATTCAGTCGACCACTGCGGTGAGACGCGGAAAGCTAACGGGCCAAATATGCGTAGGTGACCAGAGTAGTGAAGGCTCTTCACACCGACTTGATCGCTACTCTCCACCTGCGGCATACTGCATTAACCCAAGCTGCCGTTTTAGGGCGACGGACTTAGCGGCTGAAGCTTCTTCCGCCCTTGCTCACCCACATTTAAGTATTCTGCGCTTGCAATGATAAAATTCTGTTAAGCTCAAAAAGCTTTATCGAACGGTGTCAATTTCGACCAGTTTCGGAAAAACTGAGTTTTTGACAATTTCCCATCGAGGACTAGCGCCAGCGCCCTAAGCCGAGCCTGCGCCTACGATGACGTCACCGAAAACCAATATTTTCAAATTTCGCCAGGTTGGGTATCATTCGATAGAGCTTTTGATAGCAATTTGAACGGTTTCACTTAGAGTGGCGAGATGTATAACCTGAGCGAGTAAGGGCGCGAAGAACATCGAGCGTTGATGTGCCAAATTACTCGCGCGGGCGTGTTTGGAGCACAATAGCTCCATCAAGCTTCAACCCTTCTGGCTACAGCTTGTGGGTTTTGCAGTCAGTAAAAAGATCTAGTAGCGCTCCGAAGCACAGCGACGTAGCTCGAGAACGGGCAGTGTTATAGCGGTGCGAATATGCAGGTTAGCCTTGTGTGACAGGATTTTTTCCGAATTCAGTCGACAACTGCGGTGAGACGCGGAAAGCTAACGGCCCAAAAATGCGAAGTTGAGCAGAACAATAAAGGTTCTTTACACCGACGTAATCACAACTCTACAGCTGCCTATATTGCCTTAGCCCAAGCTGCCGTTTTAGGGCGACGGACTTAGCTGCTGAAACTTCTTCCGCCCTTGCGCTCCCACATTTGAGTATTCAACTCTTGCAATAATACGGTTTTGTTTAGCTCGAAAAGTGCTATCGAACAGTATCAATCTCGACCAATTTCGGAAAAACTGATTTTTTGACAGTTTCCCATGGAGGACGAGAACGAGCTAAGCCGAGCCTGCGCATACGATGACGTCACCGAAAACCAATATTTTCAAATTTCGCCAGGTTGGTTACCATTCCATAGAGATTTCGATAACAAATTGAACGGTTTTACTTAGAGTAGTGAGAAGTGTAAGATGAGCGAGTAAGGGCGCGGAGAATGTCGAGCGTTGATGTGCCAAATTACACGCGCGGGCGTCTTTGGAGCACAATAGCTCCATCAAGCTTGAACCCTTCTGGCTACAGCTTGTGGGTTTTGCATTCAGTAAAAATACCTAGTAGCGCTTCAAAGCAAAGCGACGCAGCTTAAGAATGGGTAAAGTTAGGGCGGTAGAAATATGCAGGTTAGGCTTGAGTGACAGGATTTTTTCCGAATTCAGTCGACCACTGCGGTGAGACGCGGAAAGCTAACGGCATAAAGGTGCGTAGGTGAGCAGAGTTGTGAAGGTTCTTCACACTGACGTAATCGCAACACTCCAACTTCCTACATTGCCTTAGCCCAAGCTGCCGTTTTAGGGCGACGGACTTAGCGGCTGAAGCTTCTTCCGCCCTTGCGCGCCCACATTTGAGTACTCGACTCTTGCAATAATACGGTTTTGTTCAGCTCGAAATGCACTATCGAACGGTGTTAATCTCGACCAATTTCGGAAAAACTGATTTTTTGACAATTTCCCATCGAGGACAGGAACGAGCTAAGCCGAGCCTGCGCATACGATGACGTCACCGAAAACCAATATTTTCAAATTTCGCCAGGTTGGCCACCATTCGATAGAGATTTCGATAACAAATTGAACGGTTTTACTTAGAGTAGTGAGAAGTGTAAGATGAGCGAGTAAGGGCGCGGAGAATATCGAGCGTTGATGTCCCAATATTACACGCGCGGGCGTGTTTGGAGCACAATAGCTCCGTCAAGCTTGAACCCTTCCGGCCACAGCTTGTGGGTTTTGTAGTATGTAAGAAGATCTAGTAGCGCTCCGAAGCAAAGCGACGTAGCTTAAAGTGGGCAAAGTTAGAGCGGTGCGAATACGCAGGTTAGGCTTGAGTGACAGGATTTTTTCCGAATTCAGTCGACAACTGCGGTGAGACGCGGAAAGCTAACGGCCCAAAAATGCGAAGTTGATCAGAACAATAAAGGTTCTTCACACCGACGTAATCAGAACTCTACAGCTGCCTATGTTGCCTTAACCCAAGCTGCCGTTTTAGGGCGACGGACTTAGCGGCTGAAGCTTCTTCCGCCCTTGCGCGCCCACATTTGAGTACTCGACTCTTGCAATAATACGGTTTTGTTCAGCTCGAAATGCACTATCGAACGGTGTTAATCTCGACCAATTTCGGAAAAACTGATTTTTTGACAATTTCCCATCGAGGACAGGAACGAGCTAAGCCGAGCCTGCGCATACGATGACGTCACCGAAAACCAATATTTTCAAATTTCGCCAGGTTGGCTACCATTCGATAGAGATTTCGATAACAAATTGAACGGTTATACTTAGAGTAGTGAGAAGTGTAAGATGAGCGAGTAAGGGCGCGGAGAATATCGAGCGTTGATGTCCCAATATTACACGCGCGGGCGTGTTTGGAGCACAATAGCTCCGTCAAGCTTGAACCCTTCCGGCCACAGCTTGTGGGTTTTGTAGTATGTAAGAAGATCTAGTATCGCTCCGAAGCAAAGCGACGTAGCTTAAAGTGGGCAAAGTTAGAGCGGTGCGAATACGCAGGTTAGGCTTGAGTGACAGGATTTTTTCCGAATTCAGTCGACAACTTCGGTGAGACGCGGAAAGCTAACGGCCCAAAAATGCGAAGTTGATCAGAACAATAAAGGTTCTTCACACCGACGTAATCAGAACTCTACAGCTGCCTATGTTGCCTTAACCCAAGCTGCCGTTTTAGGGCGACGGACTTAGCGGCTGAAGCTTCTTCCGCCCTTGCGCGCCCACATTTGAGTACTCGACTCTTGCAATAATACGGTTTTGTTCAGCTCGAAATGCACTATCGAACGGTGTTAATCTCGACCAATTTCGGAAAAACTGATTTTTTTCAATTTCCCATCGAGGACGAGCACCAGCTCTGCCGAGCCTGCGCTGACGATGACGTCACCGAAATCCGATATTTTCAAATTTCGCCAAGTTGGCTACCATTCGATAGAGATTTCGATAACAAATTGAACGGTTTTACTTAGAGTAGTGAGAAGTGTAAGATGAGCGAGTAAGGGCGCGGAGAATATCGAGCGTGATGTGCCAAATTACACGCGCGGGCGTGTTTGGAGCACAATAGCTCCGTACATCTTGAACCATTGCAGCTATTGCTTCTGGGTTTTGTATTCAGTAAGAAAGTCTAGTAGCGCTCCAAAGCACAGCGAACTAGCTTAAGAACGTGCAAAGTTACAGCGGTGCGAATATGCAGGTTAGGCTTGAGTGAGAGGATTTTTTCCGAATTCAGTCGACCACTGCGGTGAGACGCGGAAAGCTAACGGCCCAAAAATGCGAAGTTGATCAGAACAATAAAGGTTCTTCACACCGACGTAATCAGAACTCTACAGCTGCCTATGTTGCCTTAACCCAAGCTGCCGTTTTAGGGCGACGGACTTAGCGGCTGAAGCTTCTTCCGCCCTTGCGCGCCCACATTTGAGTACTCGACTCTTGCAATAATACGCTTTTGTTCAGCTCGAGAAGTTCTATCGAACAGTGTCAATCTCGACCAATTTCGGAAAAATTGATTTCTTGACAATTTCCCATCGAGGACGAGCACCAGCTCTGCCGAGCCTGCGCTGACGATGACGTCACCGAAATCCGATATTTTCAAATTTCGCCAAGTTGGGTACCATTCGATAGAGCTTTTGATAGCAATTTGAACGGTTTCACTTAGAGTGGCGAGATATATAATCTGAGCGAGTAAGGGCGCGATGAACATCGAGCGTGATGTGCCAAATTACACGCGCGGGCGTGTTTGGAGCACAATAGCTCCGATAGCTCCGTACATCTTGAACCTTTGCAGCCACTGCTTCAGGGTTTTGTATTCAGTAAGAAAGTCTAGTAGCGCTCCAAAGCACAGCGAAGTAGCTTAAGAACGTGCAAAGTTACAGCGGTGCGAATATGCAGGTTAGGCTTGAGTGAGAGGATTTTTTCCGAATTCAGTCGACCACTGCGGTGAGACGCGGAAAGCTAACGGGCCAAATATGCGTAGGTGACCAGAGTAGTGAAGGCTCTTCACACCGACTTGATCGCTACTCTCCACCTGCGCCATATTGCCTTAACCCAAGCTGCCGTTTTAGGGCGACGGACTTAGCGGCTAAAGCTTCTTCCGCCCTTGCGCGCCCATATTTGAGTACTCGACACCTACAGTAATACGGTTTTGTTCAGCTTGAAAAGTTCTATCAAACAGTATCAATCTCGACCAATTTCGGAAAAACTGATTTCTTGACAATTTGCCATCGAGGACGAGCACCAGCTGCGCCGAGCCTGCGCTGACGATGATGTCATCGAAATCCGATATTTTCAAATTTAGCCAAGTTGGGTACCATTCGATAGAGCTTTTGATCGCAATTTGAACGGTTTCACTTAGAGTGGCGAGATATATAATCTGAGCGAGTAAGGGCGCGAAGAACATCGAGCGTGATGTGCCAAATTACACGCGCGGGCGTGTTCGGAGCACAATAGCTCCGATAGCTCCGTACATCTTGAACCTTTGCAGCCACTGCTTCAGGGTTTTGTATTCAGTAAGAAAGTCTAGTAGCGCTCCAAAGCACAGCGAAGTAGCTTAAGAACGTGCAAAGTTACAGCGGTGCGAATATGCAGGTTAGGCTTGAGTGAGGGGATTTTTTCCGAATTCAGTCGACCACTGCGGTGAGACGCGGAAAGCTAACGGCATAAAGTTGCGTAGGTGAGCAGAGTTGTGAAGGTTCTTGACACCGACGTAATCACAACCCTCCACCTTCCTACATTGCCTCAACCCAAGCTGCCGTTTTAGGGCGACGGACTTAGCGGCTAAAGCTTCTTCCGCCCTTGCGCGCCCATATTTGAGTACTCGACACCTACAGTAATACGGTTTTGTTCAGCTCGAAAAGCTCTATCGAACAGTATCAAACTCGTCCAATTTCGGAAAAACTGATTTCTTGACAATTTCCCATCGAGGACGAGCACCAGCTCTGCCGAGCCTGCGCTGACAATGACGTCACCGAAATCTGATATTTTCAAATTTCGCCATCTTGGGTACCATTCGATAGAGCTTTTGATAGCAATTTGAACGGTTTCACTTAGAGTGGCGAGAAGTGTAATCTGAGCGAGTAAGGGCGCGAAGAACATCGAGCGTGATGTGCCAAATTACACGCGCGGGCGTGTTTGGAGCCCAATAGCTCCGTCCAGCTTGAATCCTTCTAGCTACAACTTAAGGGTTTTGTATTCAGTAAGAAAATCTAGTAGCACTCTAAAGCACAGCGACGTAGTTTAAGAAAGTGCAAAGTTATAGCGGTGCGAATATGCAGGTTAGGCTTGAGTGACAGGATTTTTTCCGAATTCAGTCGACCACTGCAGTGAGACGAGGAAAGCTAACGGCCCAAAATGCGTAGGTGAGTAGAGTAGTGAAAGTTCTTCACACCGACTAGATCGCTACTCTCCACCTGCGCCATATTGCCTTAACCCAAGCTGCCGTTTTAGGGCGACGGACTTAGCGGCTAAAGCTTCTTCCGCCCTTGCGTGCCCATATTTGAGTACTCGACACTTACAGTGATACGGTTTTGTTCAGCTCGAAAAGCTCTATCGAACAGTATCAAACTCGTCCAATTTCGGAAAAACTGATTTCTTGACAATTTCCCATCGAAGACGAGCACCAGCTCTGCCGAGCCTGCGCTGACAATGACGTCACCGAAATCTGATATTTTCAAATTTCGCCATCTTGGGTACCATTCGATAGAGCTTTTGATAGCAATTTGAATGGTTTCACATAGAGTGGCGAGATGTATAATCTGAGCGAGTAAGGGCGCGGAGAACATCGAGCGAGATGTGCCAAATTACACGCGCGGGCGTGTTTGGAGCACAATAGCTCCGATAGCTCCGCACATCTTGAACCTTTGCAGCCACTGCTTCAGGGTTTTGTATTCAGTAAGAAAGTCTAGTAGCGCTCCAAAGCACAGCGAAGTAGCTTAAGAACGTGCAAAGTTACAGCGGTGCGAATATGCAGGTTAGGCTTGAGTGAGGGGATTTTTTCCGAATTCAGTCGACCACTGCAGTGAGACGAGGAAAGCTAACGGCCCAAAAATGCGTAGGTGAGTAGAGTAGTGAAGGTTCTTCACAACGACTTGATCGCTACTCTCCACCTGCGCCATATTGCCTTAACCCAAGCTGCCGTTTTAGGGCGACGGACTTAGCGGCTAAAGCTTCTTCCGCCCTTGCGCGCCCATATTTGAGTACTCGACACCTACAGTAATACGGTTTTGTTCAGCTCGAAAAGCTCTATCGAACAGTATCAAACTCGTCCAATTTCGGAAAAACTGATTTCTTGACAATTTCCCATCGAGGACGAGCACCAGCTCTGCCGAGCCTGCGCTGACAATGACGTCACCGAAATCTGATATTTTCAAATTTCGCCATCTTGGGTACCATTCGATAGAGCTTTTGATAGCAATTTGAACGGTTTCACTTAGAGTGGCGAGAAGTGTAATCTGAGCGAGTAAGGGCGCGAAGAACATCGAGCGTGATGTGCCAAATTACACGCGCGGGCGTGTTTGGAGCCCAATAGCTCCGTCCAGCTTGAATCCTTCTAGCTACAACTTAAGGGTTTTGTATTCAGTAAGAAAATCTAGTAGCACTCTAAAGCACAGCGACGTAGTTTAAGAAAGTGCAAAGTTATAGCGGTGCGAATATGCAGGTTAGGCTTGAGTGACAGGATTTTTTCCGAATTCAGTCGACCACTGCAGTGAGACGAGGAAAGCTAACGGCCCAAAAATGCGTAGGTGAGCAGAGTTGTGAAGGTTCTTGACACCGACGTAATCACAACCCTCCACCTTCCTACATTGCCTCAACCCAAGCTGCCGTTTTAGGGCGACGGACTTAGCGGCTAAAGCTTCTTCCGCCCTTGCGCGCCCATATTTGAGTACTCGACACCTACAGTAATACGGTTTTGTTCAGCTCGAAAAGCTCTATCGAACAGTATCAAACTCGTCCAATTTCGGAAAAACTGATTTCTTGACAATTTCCCATCGAGGACGAGCACCAGCTCTGCCGAGCCTGCGCTGACAATGACGTCACCGAAATCTGATATTTTCAAATTTCGCCATCTTGGGTACCATTCGATAGAGCTTTTGATCGCAATTTGAACGGTTTCACTTAGAGTGGCGAGATATATAATCTGAGCGAGTAAGGGCGCGAAGAACATCGAGCGTGATGTGCCAAATTACACGCGCGGGCGTGTTTGGAGCCCAATAGCTCCGTACATCTTGAACCTTTGCGGCTATTGCTTCTGGGTTTTGTATTCAGTTAGAAAGTCTAGTAGCGCTCCAAAGCACAGCGACTTAGCTTAAGAACGGGCAAAGTTATAGCGGTGCGAATATGCAGGTTAGGCTTGAGCGACAGGATTTTTTCCGAATTCAGTCGACCACTGCGGTGAGACGCGGAAAGCTAACGGCATAAAGTTGCGTAGGTGAGCAGAGTTGTGAAGGTTCTTGACACCGACGTAATCACAACCCTCCACCTTCCTACATTGCCTCAACCCAAGCTGCCGTTTTAGGGCGACGGACTTAGCGGCTAAAGCTTCTTCCGCCCGTGCGCGCCCATATTTGAGTACTCGACACCTACAGTAATACGGTTTTGTTCAGCTCGAAAAGTTCTATCGAACAGTGTCAATCTCGACCAATTTTGGAAAAATTGATTTCTTGACAATTTGCCATCGAGGACGAGCACCAGCTCTGCCGAGCCTGCGCTGACGATGACGTCACCGAAATCCGATATTTTCAAATTTCGCCAAGTTGGGTACCATTCGATAGAGCTTTTGATAGCAATTTGAACGGTTTCACTTAGAATGGCGAGATGTATAACCTGAGCGAGTAAGGGCGCGGAGAACATCGAGCGTGATGTGCCAAATTACACGCGCGGGCGTGTTTGGAGCCCAATAGCTCCGTCCAGCTTGAATCCTTCTAGTTACAACTTAAAGTTTTTTTATTCAGTAAGAAAATCTAGTAGCACTCTAAAGCGCAGCGACGTAGTTTAAGAAAGTGCAAAGTTATAGCGGTGCGAATATGCAGGTTAGGCTTGAGTGACAGGATTTTTTCCGAATTCAGTCGACCACTGCAGTGAGACGAGGAAAGCTAACGGCCCAAAAATGCGTAGGTGAGTAGAGTAGTGAAAGTTTTTCACACCGACCAGATCGCTACTCTCCACCTGCGCCACATTGCCTTAACCCAAGCTGCCGTTTTAGGGCGACGGACTTAGCGGCTAAAGCTTCTTCCGCCCTTGCGCGCCCATATTTGAGTACTCGACACTTACAGTGATACGGTTTTGTTCAGCTCGAAAAGCTCTATCGAACAGTATCAAACTCGACCAATTTCGGAAAAACTGATTTCTTGACAATTTCCCATCGAGGACGAGCACCAGCTCTGCCGATCCAGCGCTGACGATGACGTCACCGGATGACGTCACCGAAATCTGATAATTTCAAATTTCGCCAAGTTGGGTACCATTCGATAGAGCTTTTGATAGCAATTTGAACGGTTTCACTTAGAGTGGCGAGATGTATAACCTGAGCGAGAAAGGGCGCGGAGAACATCGAGCGAGATGTGCCAAATTACATGCGCGGGCGTGTTTGGAGCCCAATAGCACCGTGGAGCTTGAATTCTTAAAGCTACAGATTCTGTGTTTTGTAGTCAGTAAGAAAGTCTAGCAACGCTCCAAAGCACAGCGACGTAGTTTAAGAATGTGCAAAGTTATAGCGGTGCGAATATGCAGGTTAGGCTTGAGTGTCAGGATTTTTTCCGAATTCAGTCGACCACTGCAATGAGACTCGGAAAGCTAACGGCCCAAAAATGCGTAGGTGAGTAGAGTAGTGAAGGTTCTTCACACCGACTTGATCGCTACTCTCCACCTGCGAATATTGCTTTAACCCAAGCTGCGGTTTTAGGGCGACGGACTTAGCGGCTAAAGCTTCTTCCGCCCTTGCGCGCCCATATTTGAGTACTCGACACTTACAGTGATACGGTTCTGTTCAGCTCGAAAAGTTCTATCGAACAGTATCAATCTCGACCAATTTCGGAAAAACTGATTTCTTGACAATTTCCCATCGAGGACGAGCACCAGCTCTGCCGAGCCTGCGCTGACGATCGCTGACGATGACGTCACCGAAATCTGATATTTTCAAATTTCGCCAAGTTGGGTACCATTCGATAGAGCTTTTGATAGCAATTTGAACGGTTTCACTTAGAGTGGCGAGATATATAACCTGAGCGAGAAAGGGCGCGGAGAACATCGAGCGAGATGTGCCAAATTACACGCGCGGGCGTGTTTGGAGCCCAATAGCTCCGTACATCTTGAACCTTTGCGGCTATTGCTTCTGGGTTTTGTATTCAGTTAGAAAGTCTAGTAGCGCTCCAAAGCACAGCGACTTAACTTAAGAACGGGCAAAGTTATAGCGGTGCGAATATGCAGGTTAGGCTTGAGCGACAGGATTTTTTCCGAATTCAGTCGACCACTGCGGTGAGACGCGGAAAGCTAACGGCATAAAGTTGCGTAGGTGAGCAGAGTTGTGAAGGTTCTTGACACCGACGTAATCACAACCCTCCACCTTCCTACATTGCCTCAACCCAAGCTGCCGTTTTAGGGCGACGGACTTAGCGGCTAAAGCTTCTTCCGCCCGTGCGCGCCCATATTTGAGTACTCGACACCTACAGTAATACGGTTTTGTTCAGCTCGAAAAGTTCTATCGAACAGTGTCAATCTCGACCAATTTTGGAAAAATTGATTTCTTGACAATTTGCCATCGAGGACGAGCACCAGCTCTGCCGAGCCTGCGCTGACGATGACGTCACCGAAATCCGATATTTTCAAATTTCGCCAAGTTGGGTACCATTCGATAGAGCTTTTGATAGCAATTTGAACGGTTTCACTTAGAATGGCGAGATGTATAACCTGAGCGAGTAAGGGCGCGGAGAACATCGAGCGTGATGTGCCAAATTACACGCGCGGGCGTGTTCGGAGCACAATAGCTCCGATAGCTCCGTACATCTTGAACCTTTGCAGCCACTGCTTCAGGGTTTTGTATTCAGTAAGAAAGTCTAGTAGCACTCTAAAGCGCAGCGACGTAGTTTAAGAAAGTGCAAAGTTACAGCGGTGCGAATATGCAGGTTAGGCTTGAGTGAGGGGATTTTTTCCGAATTCAGTCGACCACTGCGGTGAGACGCGGAAAGCTAACGGGCCAAATATGCGTAGGTGAGCAGAGTAGTGAAGGCTCTTCACACCGACTTGATCGCTACTCTCCACCTGCGCCATATTGCCTTAACCCAAGCTGCCGTTTTAGGGCGACGGACTTAGCGGCTAAAGCTTCTTCCGCCCTTGCGCGCCCATATTTGAGTACTCGACACCTACAGTAATACGGTTTTGTTCAGCTCGAAAAGCTCTATGGAACAGTATCAAACTCGTCCAATTTCGGAAAAACTGATTTCTTGACAATTTCCCATCGAGGACGAGCACCAGCTCTGCCGATCCAGCGCTGACGATGACGTCACCGGATGACGTCACCGAAATCTGATAATTTCAAATTTCGCAAAGTTGGGTACCATTCGATAGAGCTTTTGATAGCAATTTGAACGGTTTCACTTAGAGTGGCGAGATATATAATCTGAGCGAGTAAGGGCGCGAAGAACATCGAGCGTGATGTGCCAAATTACACGCGCGGGCGTGTTCGGAGCACAATAGCTCCGATAGCTCCGTACATCTTGAACCTTTGCAGCCACTGCTTCAGGGTTTTGTATTCAGTAAGAAAGTCTAGTAGCGCTCCAAAGCACAGCGAAGTAGCTTAAGAACGTGCAAAGTTACAGCGGTGCGAATATGCAGGTTAGGCTTGAGTGAGGGGATTTTTTCCGAATTCAGTCGACCACTGCGGTGAGACGCGGAAAGCTAACGGCATAAAGTTGCGTAGGTGAGCAGAGTTGTGAAGGTTCTTGACACCGACGTAATCACAACCCTCCACCTTCCTACATTGCCTCAACCCAAGCTGCCGTTTAGGGCGACGGACTTAGCGGCTAAAGCTTCTTCCGCCCTTGCGCGCCCATATTTGAGTACTCGACACCTACAGTAATACGGTTTTGTTCAGCTCGAAAAGCTCTATCGAACAGTATCAAACTCGTCCAATTTCGGAAAAACTGATTTCTTGACAATTTCCCATCGAGGACGAGCACCAGCTCTGCCGAGCCTGCGCTGACGATGACGTCACCGAAATCTGATATTTTCAAATTTCGCCAAGTTGGGTACCATTCGATAGAGCTTTTGATAGCAATTTGAACGGTTTCACTTAGAGTGGCGAGATATATAATCTGAGCGAGTAAGGGCGCGAAGAACATCGAGCGTGATGTGCCAAATTACACGCGCGGGCGTGTTCGGAGCACAATAGCTCCGATAGCTCCGTACATCTTGAACCTTTGCAGCCACTGCTTCAGGGTTTTGTATTCAGTAAGAAAGTCTAGTAGCGCTCCAGAGCACAGCGACGTAGCCTAAGAGCGGGTAAAGTTATAGCGGTGCGAATATGCAGGTTAGGCTTGAGTGACAGGATTTTTTCCGAATTCAGTCGACCACTGCGGTGAGACGCGGAAAGCTAACGGCCTAAAAATGCGTAGATGAGCAGGGTAGTGAAGGCTCTTCACAACGACTTGATCGCTGCTCTCCACCTGCGGCATACTGCATTAACCCAAGCTGCCGTTTTAGGGCGACGGACTTAGCGGCTAAAGCTTCTTCCGCCCTTGCGCGCCCATATTTGAGTACTCGACACTTACAGTAATACGTTTCTGTTCATCTCGAAAAGCTCAATCGAACAGTATCGATATCGACCAATTTCGGAAAAACTGATTTCTTGACAATTTCCCATCGAGGACGAGCACCAGCTCTGCCGATCCAGCGCTGACGATGACGTCACCGAAATCTGATATTTTCAAATTTCGCCAAGTTGGGTACCATTCGATAGAGCTTTTGATAGCAATTTGAACGGTTTCACATAGAGTGGCGAGATGTATAATCTGAGCGAGTAAGGGCGCGGAGAACATCAAACGAGATGTGCCAAATTACACGCGCGGGCGTGTTTGGAGCCCAATAGCTCCGTCAAGCTTGAATCCTTCTAGCTACAACTTAAGGGTTTTGTAGTCAGTAAAAAAATCTAGTAGCGCTCCAAAGCACAGCGACGTAGCCTAAGAGCGGGTAAAGTTATAGCGGTGCGAATATGCAGGTTAGGCTTGAGTGACAGGATTTTTTCCGAATTCAGTCGACCACTGCGGTGAGACGCGGAAAGCTAACGGCCCAAAAATGCGTAGATGAGCAGGGTAGTGAAGGCTCTTCACAACGACTTGATCGCTACTCTCCACCTGCGGCATACTGCATTAACCCAAGCTGCCGTTTTAGGGCGACGGACTTAGCGGCTAAAGCTTCTTCCGCCCTTGCGCGCCCATATTTGAGTACTCGACACTTACAGTAATACGTTTCTGTTCAGCTCGAAAAGCTCAATCGAACAGTATCGATATCGACCAATTTCGGAAAAACTGATTTCTTGACAATTTCCCATCGAGGACGAGCACCAGCTCTGCCGATCCAGCGCTGACGATGACGTCACCGGATGACGTCACCGAAATCTGATATTTTCAAATTTCGCCAAGTTGGGTACCATTCGATAGAGCTTTTGATAGCAATTTGAACGGTTTCACATAGAGTGGCGAGATGTATAATCTGAGCGAGTAAGGGCGCGGAGAACATCAAACGAGATGTGCAAAATTACACGCGCGGGCGTGTTTGGAGCCCAATAGCACCGTGCAGCTTAAATTCTTCCAGCTACAGATTCTGTGTTTTGTAGTCAGTAAAAAAATCTAGTAGCGCTCCAAAGCACAGCGACGTAGCTTAAGAACGGGCAAAGTTATAGCGGTGCGAATATGCAGGTTAGGCTTGAGCGACAGGATTTTTTCCGAATTCAGTCGACCACTGCGGTGAGACGCGGAAAGCTAACGGCATAAAGTTGCGTAGGTGAGCAGAGTTGTGAAGGTTCTTGACACCGACGTAATCACAACCCTCCACCTTCCTACATTGCCTCAACCCAAGCTGCCGTTTTAGGGCGACGGACTTAGCGGCTAAAGCTTCTTCCGCCCGTGCGCGCCCATATTTGAGTACTCGACACTTGCAGTGATACGGTTTTGTTCAGCTCGAAAAGCTCTATCGAACAGTATCAAACTCGTCCAATTTCGGAAAAACTGATTTCTTGACAATTTCCCATCGAGGACGAGCACCAGCTCTGCCGAGCCTGCGCTGACAATCGCTGACGATGACGTCACCGAAATCTGATATTTTCAAATTTCGCCAAGTTGGGTACCATTCGATAGAGCTTTTGATAGCAATTTGAACGGTTTCACTTAGAGTGGCGAGATATATAACCTGAGCGAGAAAGGGCGCGGAGAACATCGAGCGAGATGTGCCAAATTACACGCGCGGGCGTGTTTGGAGCCCAATAGCTCCGTACATCTTGAACCTTTGCGGCTATTGCTTCTGGGTTTTGTATTCAGTTAGAAAGTCTAGTAGCGCTCCAAAGCACAGCGACTTAGCTTAAGAACGGGCAAAGTTATAGCGGTGCGAATATGCAGGTTAGGCTTGAGCGACAGGATTTTTTCCGAATTCAGTCGACCACTGCGGTGAGACGCGGAAAGCTAACGGCATAAAGTTGCGTAGGTGAGCAGAGTTGTGAAGGTTCTTGACACCGACGTAATCACAACCCTCCACCTTCCTACATTGCCTCAACCCAAGCTGCCGTTTTAGGGCGACGGACTTAGCGGCTAAAGCTTCTTCCGCCCGTGCGCGCCCATATTTGAGTACTCGACACTTACAGTGATACGGTTCTGTTCAGCTCGAAAAGTTCTATCGAACAGTATCAATCTCGACCAATTTCGGAAAAACTGATTTCTTGACAATTTCCCATCGAGGACGAGCACCAGCTCTGCCGAGCCTGCGCTGACAATCGCTGACGATGACGTCACCGAAATCTGATATTTTCAAATTTCGCCAAGTTGGGTACCATTCGATAGAGCTTTTGATAGCAATTTGAACGGTTTCACTTAGAGTGGCGAGATATATAACCTGAGCGAGAAAGGGCGCGGAGAACATCGAGCGAGATGTGCCAAATTACACGCGCGGGCGTGTTTGGAGCCCAATAGCTCCGTACATCTTGAACCTTTGCGGCTATTGCTTCTGGGTTTTGTATTCAGTTAGAAAGTCTAGTAGCGCTCCAAAGCACAGCGACTTAACTTAAGAACGGGCAAAGTTATAGCGGTGCGAATATGCAGGTTAGGCTTGAGTGTCAGGATTTTTTCCGAATTCAGTCGACCACTGCAATGAGACTCGGAAAGCTAACGGCCCAAAAATGCGTAGGTGAGTAGAGTAGTGAAGGTTCTTCACACCGACCAGATCGCTACTCTCCACCTGCGCCACATTGCCTTAACCCAAGCTGCCGTTTTAGGGCGACGGACTTAGCGGCTAAAGCTTCTTCCGCCCTTGCGCGCCCATATTTGAGTACTCGACACTTACAGTGATACGGTATTGTTCAGCTCGAAAAGCTCTATCGAACAGTATCAAACTCGACCAATTTCGGAAAAACTGATTTCTTGACAATTTCCCATCGAGGACGAGCACCAGCTCTGCCGATCCAGCGCTGACGATGACGTCACCGGATGACGTCACCGAAATCTGATAATTTCAAATTTCGCCAAGTTGGGTACCATTCGATAGAGCTTTTGATAGCAATTTGAACGGTTTCACTTAGAGTGGCGAGATGTATAACCTGAGCGAGAAAGGGCGCGGAGAACATCGAGCGAGATGTGCCAAATTACACGCGCGGGCGTGTTTGGAGCCCAATAGCACCGTCCAGCTTGAATTCTTCCAGCTACAGATTCTGTGTTTTGTAGTCAGTAAAAAAATCTAGTAGCGCTCCAGAGCACAGCGACGCAGCCTAAGAGCGGGTAAAGTTATAGCGGTGCGAATATGCAGGTTAGGCTTGAGTGACAGGATTTTTTCCGAATTCAGTCGACCACTGCGGTGAGACGCGGAAAGCTAACGGCCTAAAAATGCGTAGATGAGCAGGGTAGTGAAGGCTCTTCACACCGACTAGATCGCTACTCTCCACCTGCGGCATACTGCATTAACTTAAGCTGCCGTTTTAGGGCGACGGACTTAGCGGCTAAAGCTTCTTCCGCCCTTGCGCGCCCATATTTGAGTACTCGACACTTACAGTAATACGGTTTTGTTCAGCTCGAAAAGCTCTATCGAACAGTATCAAACTCGTCCAATTTCGGAAAAACTGATTTCTTGACAATTCCCATCGAGGACGAGCACCAGCTCTGCCGAGCCAGCGCTGACGATGACGTCACCGAAATCTGATATTTTCAAATTTCGCCAAGTTGGGTACCATTCGATAGAGCTTTTGATAGCAATTTGAACGGTTTCACATAGAGTGGCGAGATGTATAATCTGAGCGAGTAAGGGCGCGGAGAACATCAAACGAGATGTGCAAAATTACACGCGCGGGCGTGTTTGGAGCCCAATAGCACCGTCCAGCTTAAATTCTTCCAGCTACAGATTCTGTGTTTTGTAGTCAGTAAAAAAATCTAGTAGCGCTCCAAAGCACAGCGACGTAGCCTAAGAGCGGGTAAAGTTATAGCGGTGCGAATATGCAGGTTAGGCTTGAGTGACAGGATTTTTTCCGAATTCAGTCGACCACTGCGGTGAGACTCGGAAAGCTAACGGCCCAAAAATGCGTAGATGAGCAGGGTAGTGAAGGCTCTTCACAGCGACTTGATCGCTACTCTCCACCTGCGGCATACTGCATTAACCCAAGCTGCCGTTTTAGGGCGACGGACTTAGCGGCTAAAGCTTCTTCCGCCCTTGCGCGCCCATATTTGAGTACTCGACACTTGCAGTGATACGGTTTTGTTCAGCTCGAAAAGCTCTATCGAACAGTATCAAACTCGTCCAATTTCGGAAAAACTGATTTCTTGACAATTTCCCATCGAGGACGAGCACCAGCTCTGCCGATCCAGCGCTCACGATGACGTCACCGAAATCTGATATTTTCAAATTTCGCCAAGTTGGGTACCATTCGATAGAGCTTTTGATAGCAATTTGAACGGTTTCACATAGAGTGGCGAGATGTATAATCTGAGCGAGTAAGGGCGCGGAGAACATCAAACGAGATGTGCAAAATTACACGCGCGGGCGTGTTTGGAGCCCAATAGCACCGTCCAGCTTAAATTCTTCCAGCTACAGATTCTGTGTTTTGTAGTCAGTAAAAAAATCTAGTAGCGCTCCAAAGCACAGCGACGTAGCCTAAGAGCGGGTAAAGTTATAGCGGTGCGAATATGCAGGTTAGGCTTGAGTGACAGGATTTTTTCCGAATTCAGTCGACCACTGCGGTGAGACGCGGAAAGCTAACGGCCCAAAAATGCGTAGATGAGCAGGGTAGTGAAGGCTCTTCACAACGACTTGATCGCTACTCTCCACCTGCGGCATACTGCATTAACCCAAGCTGCCGTTTTAGGGCGACGGACTTAGCGGCTAAAGCTTCTTCCGCCCTTGCGCGCCCATATTTGAGTACTCGACACTTGCAGTGATACGGTTTTGTTCAGCTCGAAAAGCTCTATCGAACAGTATCAAACTCGTCCAATTTCGGAAAAACTGATTTCTTGACAATTTCCCATCGAGGACGAGCACCAGCTCTGCCGATCCAGCGCTCACGATGACGTCACCGGATGACGTCACCGAAATCTGATAATTTCAAATTTCGCCAAGTTGGGTACCATTACATAGAGCTTTTGATAGCAATTTGAACGGTTTCACTTAGAGTGGCGAGATGTATAACCTGAGCGAGAAAGGGCGCGGAGAACTTCGAGCGAGATGTGCCAAATTACACGCGCGGGCGTGTTTGGAGCCCATTAGCTCCGTCCAGCTTGAATTCTTCCAGCTACAGATTCTGTGTTTTGTAGTCAGTAAGAAAGTCTAGTAGCCCTCTGAAGCACAGCGACGCAGCCTAAGAGCGGGTAAAGTTATAGCGGTGCGAATATGCAGGTTAGGCTTGAGTGACAGGATTTTTTCCGAATTCAGTCGACCACTGCGGTGAGACGCGGAAAGCTAACGGCCCAAAAATGCGTAGATGAGCAGGGTAGTGAAGGCTCTTCACAACGACTTGATCGCTACTCTCCACCTGCGGCATACTGCATTAACCCAAGCTGCCGTTTTAGGGCGACGGACTTAGCGGCTAAAGCTTCTTCCGCCCTTGCGCGCCCATATTTGAGTACTCGACACTTACAGTGATACGGTTTTGTTCAGCTCGAAAAGCTCAATCGAACAGTATCGATATCGACCAATTTCGGAAAAACTGATTTCTTGACAATTCCCATCGAGGACGAGCACCAGCTCTGCCGAGCCAGCGCTGACGATGACGTCACCGAAATCTGATATTTTCAAATTTCGCCAAGTTGGGTACCATTCGATAGAGCTTTTGATAGCAATTTGAACGGTTTCACTTAGAGTGGCGAGATGTATAACCTGAGCGAGAAAGGGCGCGGAGAACATCGAGCGAGATGT
Source organism: Heligmosomoides polygyrus bakeri (assembly GCA_947359475.1). Classification (NCBI taxonomy): domain Eukaryota; kingdom Metazoa; phylum Nematoda; class Chromadorea; order Rhabditida; family Heligmosomidae; genus Heligmosomoides; species Heligmosomoides polygyrus. The sequence goes on from OX375866.1 coordinate 112,172,616, forward strand.
GCCAAATTACACGCGCGGGCGTGTTTGGAGCCCAATAGCTCCGTCCAGCTTGAATCCTTCTAGCTACAACTTAAAGTTTTTGTATTCAGTAAGAAAATCTAGTAGCGCTCCAAAGCACAGCGACGTAGCCTAAGAGCGGGTAAAGTTATAGCGGTGCGAATATGCAGGTTAGGCTTGAGTGACAGGATTTTTTCCGAATTCAGTCGACCACTGCGGTGAGACTCGGAAAGCTAACGGCCCAAAAATGCGTAGATGAGCAGGGTAGTGAAGGCTCTTCACAGCGACTTGATCGCTACTCTCCACCTGCGGCATACTGCATTAACCCAAGCTGCCGTTTTAGGGCGACGGACTTAGCGGCTAAAGCTTCTTCCGCCCTTGCGCGCCCATATTTGAGTACTCGACACTTGCAGTGATACGGTTTTGTTCAGCTCGAAAAGCTCTATCGAACAGTATCAAACTCGTCCAATTTCGGAAAAACTGATTTCTTGACAATTTCCCATCGAGGACGAGCACCAGCTCTGCCGATCCAGCGCTCACGATGACGTCACCGAAATCTGATATTTTCAAATTTCGCCAAGTTGGGTACCATTCGATAGAGCTTTTGATAGCAATTTGAACGGTTTCACATAGAGTGGCGAGATGTATAATCTGAGCGAGTAAGGGCGCGGAGAACATCAAACGAGATGTGCAAAATTACACGCGCGGGCGTGTTTGGAGCCCAATAGCACCGTCCAGCTTAAATTCTTCCAGCTACAGATTCTGTGTTTTGTAGTCAGTAAAAAAATCTAGTAGCGCTCCAAAGCACAGCGACGTAGCCTAAGAGCGGGTAAAGTTATAGCGGTGCGAATATGCAGGTTAGGCTTGAGTGACAGGATTTTTTCCGAATTCAGTCGACCACTGCGGTGAGACGCGGAAAGCTAACGGCCCAAAAATGCGTAGATGAGCAGGGTAGTGAAGGCTCTTCACAACGACTTGATCGCTACTCTCCACCTGCGGCATACTGCATTAACCCAAGCTGCCGTTTTAGGGCGACGGACTTAGCGGCTAAAGCTTCTTCCGCCCTTGCGCGCCCATATTTGAGTACTCGACACTTGCAGTGATACGGTTTTGTTCAGCTCGAAAAGCTCTATCGAACAGTGTCAAACTCGTCCAATTTCGGAAAAACTGATTTCTTGACAATTTCCCATCGAGGACGAGCACCAGCTCTGCCGATCCAGCGCTCACGATGACGTCACCGGATGACGTCACCGAAATCTGATAATTTCAAATTTCGCCAAGTTGGGTACCATTACATAGAGCTTTTGATAGCAATTTGAACGGTTTCACTTAGAGTGGCGAGATGTATAACCTGAGCGAGAAAGGGCGCGGAGAACTTCGAGCGAGATGTGCCAAATTACACGCGCGGGCGTGTTTGGAGCCCATTAGCTCCGTCCAGCTTGAATTCTTCCAGCTACAGATTCTGTGTTTTGTAGTCAGTAAGAAAGTCTAGTAGCCCTCTGAAGCACAGCGACGCAGCCTAAGAGCGGGTAAAGTTATAGCGGTGCGAATATGCAGGTTAGGCTTGAGTGACAGGATTTTTTCCGAATTCAGTCGACCACTGCGGTGAGACGCGGAAAGCTAACGGCCCAAAAATGCGTAGATGAGCAGGGTAGTGAAGGCTCTTCACAACGACTTGATCGCTACTCTCCACCTGCGGCATACTGCATTAACCCAAGCTGCCGTTTTAGGGCGACGGACTTAGCGGCTAAAGCTTCTTCCGCCCTTGCGCGCCCATATTTGAGTACTCGACACTTACAGTGATACGGTTTTGTTCAGCTCGAAAAGCTCAATCGAACAGTATCGATATCGACCAATTTCGGAAAAACTGATTTCTTGACAATTCCCATCGAGGACGAGCACCAGCTCTGCCGAGCCAGCGCTGACGATGACGTCACCGAAATCTGATATTTTCAAATTTCGCCAAGTTGGGTACCATTCGATAGAGCTTTTGATAGCAATTTGAACGGTTTCACTTAGAGTGGCGAGATGTATAACCTGAGCGAGAAAGGGCGCGGAGAACATCGAGCGAGATGTGCCAAATTACACGCGCGGGCGTGTTTGGAGCCCAATAGCTCCGTCCAGCTTGAATCCTTCTAGCTACAACTTAAAGTTTTTGTATTCAGTAAGAAAATCTAGTAGCACTCTAAAGCGCAGCGACGTAGTTTAAGAAAGTGCAAAGTTATAGCGGTGCGAATATGCAGGTTAGGCTTGAGTGACAGGATTTTTTCCGAATTCAGTCGACCACTGCAGTGAGACGAGGAAAGCTAACGGCCCAAAAATGCGTAGATGAGCAGGGTAGTGAAGGCTCTTCACAACGACTTGATCGCTACTCTCCACCTGCGCCATATTGCCTTATCCCAAGCTGCCGTTTTAGGGCGACGGACTTAGCGGCTAAAGCTTCTTCCGCCCTTGCGCGCCCATATTTGAGTACTCGACACTTACAGTGATACGGTTTTGTTCAGCTCGAAAAGCTCTATCGAACAGTATCGATGTCGACCAATTTCGGAAAAACTGATTTCTTGACAATTTCCCATCGAGGACGAGCACCAGCTCTGCCGAGCCAACGCTGACGATGACGTCACCGGATGACGTTACCGAAATCTGATATTTTCAAATTTCGCCAAGTTGGGTACCATTCGATAGAGCTTTTGATAGCAATTTGAACGGTTTCACTTAGAGTGGCGAGATGTATAACCTGAGCGAGAAAGGGCGCGGAGAACATCGAGCGAGATGTGCCAAATTACACGCGCGGGCGTGTTTGGAGCCCAATAGCTCCGTCCAGCTTGAATTCTTCCAGCTACAGATTCTGTGTTTTGTAGTCAGTAAAAAAATCTAGTAGCGCTCCAAAGCACAGCGACGTAGTTTAAGAATGTGCAAAGTTATAGCGGTGCGAATATGCAGGTTAGGCTTGAGTGACAGGATTTTTTCCGAATTCAGTCGACCACTGCAGTGAGACGCGGAAAGCTAACGGCCCAAAAATGCGTAGGTGAGTAGAGTAGTGAAAGTTTTTCACATCGACCAGATCGCTACTCTCCACCTGCGCCACATTGCCTTAACCCAAGCTGCCGTTTTAGGGCGACGGACTTAGCGGCTAAAGCTTCTTCCGCCCTTGCTCGCCCATATTTGAGTACTCGACACTTACAGTAATACGTTTCTGTTCAGCTCGAAAAGCTCTATCGAACAGTATCGATCTCGACCAATTTCGGAAAAACTGATTTCTTCACAATTTCCCATCGAGGACGAGCACCAGCTCTGCCGATCCAGCGCTGACGATGACGTCACCGGATGACGTCACCGAAATCTGATGTTTTCAAATTTCGCCAAGTTGGGTACCATTCGATAGAGCTTTTGATAGCAATTTGAACGGTTTCACTTAGAGTGGCGAGATGTATAATCTGAGCGAGTAAGGGCGCGGAGAACATCAAACGAGATGTGCCAAATTACACGCGCGGTCGTGTTTGGAGCCCAATAGCACCGTGGAGCTTGAATTCTTCCAGCTACAGATTCTGTGTTTTGTATTCAGTAAGAAAGTCTAGCAGCGCTCCAAAGCACAGCGACGTAGTTTAAGAATGTGCAAAGTTATAGCGGTGCGAATATGCAGGTTAGGCTTGAGTGACAGGATTTTTTCCGAATTCAGTCGACCACTGCGGTGAGACGCGGAAAGCTAACGGCCTAAAAATGCGTAGATGAGCAGGGTAGTGAAGGCTCTTCACAACGACTTGATCGCTGCTCTCCACCTGCGGCATACTGCATTAACCCAAGCTGCCGTTTTAGGGCGACGGACTTAGCGGCTAAAGCTTCTTCCGCCCTTGCGCGCCCATATTTGAGTACTCGACACTTACAGTAATACGTTTCTGTTCAGCTCGAAAAGCTCAATCGAACAGTATCGATATCGACCAATTTCGGAAAAACTGATTTCTTGACAATTTCCCATCGAGGACGAGCACCAGCTCTGCCGATCCAGCGCTGACGATCGCTGACGATGACGTCACCGAAATCTGATATTTTCAAATTTCGCCAAGTTGGGTACCATTCGATAGAGCTTTTGATAGCAATTTGAACGGTTTCACATAGAGTGGCGAGATGTATAATCTGAGCGAGTAAGGGCGCGGAGAACATCAAACGAGATGTGCAAAATTACACGCGCGGGCGTGTTTGGAGCCCAATAGCTCCGTCCAGCTTGAATCCTTCTAGTTACAACTTAAAGTTTTTTTATTCAGTAAGAAAATCTAGTAGCGCTCCAAAGCACAGCGACGTAGCCTAAGAGCGGGTAAAGTTATAGCGGTGCGAATATGCAGGTTAGGCTTGAGTGACAGGATTTTTTCCGAATTCAGTCGACCACTGCAGTGAGACGCGGAAAGCTAACGGCCCAAAAATGCGTAGGTGAGTAGAGTAGTGAAAGTTCTTCACACGGACTAGATCGCTACTCTCCACCTGCGGCATACTGCCTTAACCCAAGCTGCCGTTTTAGGGCGACGGACTTAGCGGCTAAAGCTTCTTCCGCCCTTGCTCGCCCATATTTGAGTACTCGACACTTACAGTAATACGTTTCTGTTCAGCTCGAAAAGCTCAATCGAACAGTATCGATATCGACCAATTTCGGAAAAACTGATTTCTTCACAATTTCCCATCGAGGACGAGCACCAGCTCTGCCGAGCCAGCGCTGACGATGACGTCACCGAAATCTGATATTTTCAAATTTCGCCAAGTTGGGTACCATTCGATAGAGCTTTTGATAGCAATTTGAACGGTTTCACATAGAGTGGCGAGATGTATAATCTGAGCGAGTAAGGGCGCGGAGAACATCAAACGAGATGTGCCAAATTACACGCGCGGTCGTGTTTGGAGCCCAATAGCACCGTGGAGCTTGAATTCTTCCAGCTACAGATTCTGTGTTTTGTAGTCAGTAAGAAAGTCTAGCAGCGCTCCAAAGCACAGCGACGTAGTTTAAGAATGTGCAAAGTTATAGCGGTGCGAATATGCAGGTTAGGCTTGAGTGACAGGATTTTTTCCGAATTCAGTCGACCACTGCGGTGAGACGCGGAAAGCTAACGGCCCAAAAATGCGTAGGTGAGCAGGGTAGTGAAGGCTCTTCACAACGACTTGATCGCTACTCTCCACCTGCGGCATACTGCATTAACCCAAGCTGCCGTTTTAGGGCGACGGACTTAGCGGCTAAAGCTTCTTCCTCCCTTGCGCGCCCATATCTGAGTACTCGACACTTACAGTGATAAGGTTTTGTTCAGCTCGAAAAGTTCTATCGAACAGTATCGATGTCGACCAATTTCGGAAAAACTGATTTCTTGACAATTTCCCATCGAGGACGAGCACCAGCTCTGCCGAGCCAACGCTGACGATGACGTCACCGGATGACGTTACCGAAATCTGATATTTTCAAATTTCGCCAAGTTGGGTACCATTCGATAGAGCTTTTGATAGCAATTTGAACGGTTTCACTTAGAGTGGCGAGATGTATAACCTGAGCGAGAAAGGGCGCGGAGAACATCGAGCGAGATGTGCCAAATTACACGCGCGGGCGTGTTTGGAGCCCAATAGCACCGTCCAGCTTGAATTCTTCTAGCTACAACTCAAGGGTTTTGTAGCCAGTGAGAAAATGTAGTAGCACTCTAAAGCGCAGCGACGTAGTTTAAGAATGTGCAAAGTTATAGCGGTGCGAATATGCAGGTTAGGCTTGAGTGACAGGATTTTTTCCGAATTCAGTCGACCACTGCAATGAGACGCGGAAAGCTAACGGCCCAAAAATGCGTAGGTGAGCAGAGTAGTGAAAGTTCTTCACACCGACTAGATCGCTACTCTCCACCTGCGGCATACTGCCTTAACCCAAGCTGCCGTTTTAGGGCGACGGACTTAGCGGCTAAAGGCTTCTTCCGCCCTTGCTCGCCCATATTTCAGTACTCGACACTTACAGTGATACGGTTCTGTTCAGCTCGAAAAGTTCTATCGAACAGTATCAATCTCGACCAATTTCGGAAAAACTGATTTCTTGACAATTTCCCATCGAGGACGAGCACCAGCTCTGCCGAGCCTGCGCTGACGATCGCTGACGATGACGTCACCGAAATCTGATATTTTCAAATTTCGCCAAGTTGGGTACCATTCGATAGAGCTTTTGATAGCAATTTGAACGGTTTCACTTAGAGTGGCGAGATGTATAACCTGAGCGAGAAAGGGCGCGGAGAACATCGAGCGAGATGTGCCAAATTACACGCGCGGGCGTGTTTGGAGCCCAATAGCTCCGTCCAGCTTGAATTCTTCTAGCTACAACTCAAGGGTTTTGTAGCCAGTGAGAAAATGTAGTAGCACTCTAAAGCGCAGCGACCTAGTTTAAGAATGTGCAAAGTTATAGCGGTGCGAATATGCAGGTTAGGCTTGAGTGACAGGATTTTTTCCGAATTCAGTCGACCACTGCAATGAGACGCGGAAAGCTAACGGCCCAAAAATGCGTAGGTGAGCAGAGTAGTGAAAGTTCTTCACACCGACTAGATCGCTACTCTCCACCTGCGGCATACTGCCTTAACCCAAGCTGCCGTTTTAGGGCGACGGACTTAGCGGCTAAAGGCTTCTTCCGCCCTTGCTCGCCCATATTTGAGTACTCGACACTTACAGTGATACGGTTCTGTTCAGCTCGAAAAGTTCTATCGAACAGTATCAATCTCGACCAATTTCGGAAAAACTGATTTCTTGACAATTTCCCATCGAGGACGAGCACCAGCTCTGCCGAGCCAGCGCTGACGATGACGTCACCGAAATCTGATAATTTCAAATTTCGCCAAGTTGGGTACCATTCGATAGAGCTTTTGATAGCAATTTGAACGGTTTCACTTAGAGTGGCGAGATGTATAACCTGAGCGAGAAAGGGCGCGGAGAACATCGAGCGAGATGTGCCAAATTACACGCGCGGGCGTGTTTGGAGCCCAATAGCTCCGTCCAGCTTGAATTCTTCCAGCTACAACTTAAAGTTTTTGTATTCAGTAAGAAAATCTAGTAGCACTCTAAAGCGCAGCGACGTAGTTTAAGAAAGTGCAAAGTTATAGCGGTGCTAATATGCAGGTTAGGCTTGAGTGACAGGATTTTTTCCGAATTCAGTCGACCACTGCAGTGAGACGAGGAAAGCTAACGGCCCAAAAATGCGTAGATGAGCAGGGTAGTGAAGGCTCTTCACAACGACTTGATCGCTACTCTCCACCTGCGCCATATTGCCTTATCCCAAGCTGCCGTTTTAGGGCGACGGACTTAGCGGCTAAAGCTTCTTCCGCCCTTGCGCGCCCATATTTGAGTACTCGACACTTACAGTGATACGGTTTTGTTCAGCTCGAAAAGCTCTATCGAACAGTATCGATGTCGACCAATTTCGGAAAAACTGATTTCTTGACAATTTCCCATCGAGGACGAGCACCAGCTCTGCCGAGCCAACGCTGACGATGACGTCACCGGATGACGTTACCGAAATCTGATATTTTCAAATTTCGCCAAGTTGGGTACCATTCGATAGAGCTTTTGATAGCAATTTGAACGGTTTCACTTAGAGTGGCGAGATGTATAACCTGAGCGAGAAAGGGCGCGGAGAACATCGAGCGAGATGTGCCAAATTACACGCGCGGGCGTGTTTGGAGCCCAATAGCTCCGTCCAGCTTGAATCCTTCTAGCTACAACTTAAAGTTTTTGTATTCAGTAAGAAAATCTAGTAGCACTCTAAAGCGCAGCGACGTAGTTTAAGAAAGTGCAAAGTTATAGCGGTGCGAATATGCAGGTTAGGCTTGAGTGACAGGATTTTTTCCGAATTCAGTCGACCACTGCAGTGAGACGAGGAAAGCTAACGGCCCAAAAATGCGTAGATGAGCGGGGTAGTGAAGGCTCTTCACAACGACTTGATCGCTACTCTCCACCTGCGCCATATTGCCTTATCCCAAGCTGCCGTTTTAGGGCGACGGACTTAGCGGCTAAAGCTTCTTCCGCCCTTGCGCGCCCATATTTGAGTACTCGACACTTACAGTGATACGGTTTTGTTCAGCTCGAAAAGCTCTATCGAACAGTATCGATGTCGACCAATTTCGGAAAAACTGATTTCTTGACAATTTCCCATCGAGGACGAGCACCAGCTCTGCCGAGCCAACGCTGACGATGACGTCACCGGATGACGTTACCGAAATCTGATATTTTCAAATTTCGCCAAGTTGGGTACCATTCGATAGAGCTTTTGATAGCAATTTGAACGGTTTCACTTAGAGTGGCGAGATGTATAACCTGAGCGAGAAAGGGCGCGGAGAACATCGAGCGAGATGTGCCAAATTACACGCGCGGGCGTGTTTGGAGCCCAATAGCACCGTCCAGCTTGAATTCTTCTAGCTACAACTCAAGGGTTTTGTAGCCAGTGAGAAAATGTAGTAGCACTCTAAAGCGCAGCGACGTAGTTTAAGAATGTGCAAAGTTATAGCGGTGCGAATATGCAGGTTAGGCTTGAGTGACAGGATTTTTTCCGAATTCAGTCGACCACTGCAATGAGACGCGGAAAGCTAACGGCCCAAAAATGCGTAGGTGAGCAGAGTAGTGAAAGTTCTTCACACCGACTAGATCGCTACTCTCCACCTGCGGCATACTGCCTTAACCCAAGCTGCCGTTTTAGGGCGACGGACTTAGCGGCTAAAGGCTTCTTCCGCCCTTGCTCGCCCATATTTCAGTACTCGACACTTACAGTGATACGGTTCTGTTCAGCTCGAAAAGTTCTATCGAACAGTATCAATCTCGACCAATTTCGGAAAAACTGATTTCTTGACAATTTCCCATCGAGGACGAGCACCAGCTCTGCCGAGCCAGCGCTGACGATGACGTCACCGAAATCTGATAATTTCAAATTTCGCCAAGTTGGGTACCATTCGATAGAGCTTTTGATAGCAATTTGAACGGTTTCACTTAGAGTGGCGAGATGTATAACCTGAGCGAGAAAGGGCGCGGAGAACATCGAGCGAGATGTGCCAAATTACACGCGCGGGCGTGTTTGGAGCCCAATAGCTCCGTCCAGCTTGAATTCTTCTAGCTACAACTTAAGGGTTTAGTAGCCAGTGAGAAAGTGTAGTAGCACTCTAAAGCGCAGCGACGTAGTTTAAGAATGTGCAAAGTTATAGCGGTGCGAATATGCAGGTTAGGCTTGAGTGACAGGATTTTTTCCGAATTCAGTCGACCACTGCAATGAGACGCGGAAAGCTAACGGCCCAAAAATGCGTAGGTGAGTAGAGTAGTGAAAGTTTTTCACACCGACCAGATCGCTACTCTCCACCTGCGCCACATTGCCTTAACCCAAGCTGCCGTTTTAGGGCGACGGACTTAGCGGCTAAAGCTTCTTCCGCCCTTGCTCGCCCATATTTGAGTACTCGACACTTACAGTGATACGGTTTTGTTCAGCTCGAAAAGCTCTATCGAACAGTATCGATCTCGACCAATTTCGGAAAAACTGATTTCTTCACAATTTCCCATCGAGGACGAGCACCAGCTCTGCCGATCCAGCGCTGACGATGACGTCACCGGATGACGTCACCGAAATCTGATAATTTCAAATTTCGCCAAGTTGGGTACCATTCGATAGAGCTTTTGATAGCAATTTGAACGGTTTCACTTAGAGTGGCGAGATGTATAAACTGAGCGAGTAAGGGCGCGGAGAACATCGAGCGTGATGTGCCAAATTACACGCGCGGGCGTGTTTGGAGCCCAATAGCACCGTCCAGCTTGAATTCTTCCAGCTACAGATTCTGTGTTTTGTAGTCAGTAAGAAAGTGTAGCAGCGCTCCAAAGCACAGCGACGTAGTTCAAGAATGTGCAAAGTTATAGCGGTGCGAATATGCAGTTTAGGCTTGAGTGTCAGGATTTTTTCCGAATTCAGTCGACCACTGCAATGAGACTCGGAAAGCTAACGGCCCAAAAATGCGTAGGTGACTAGAGTAGTGAAGGTTCTTCACACCGACTTGATCGCTACTCTCCACCTGCGGCATACTGCATTAACCCAAGCTGCCGTTTTAGGGCGACGGACTTAGCGGCTAAAGCTTCTTCCGCCCTTGCGCGCCCATATTTGAGTACTCGACACTTACAGTGATACGGTTTTGTTCAGCTCGAAAAGCTCTATCGAACAGTATCAATCTCGACCAATTTCGGAAAAACTGATTTCTTGACAATTTCCCATCGAGGACGAGCACCAGCTCTGCCGAGCCTGCGCTGACGATCGCTGACGATGACGTCACCGAAATCTGATGTTTTCAAATTTCGCCAAGTTGGGTACCATTCGATAGAGCTTTTGATAGCAATTTGAACGGTTTCACTTAGAGTGGCGAGATGTATAAACTGAGCGAGTAAGGGCGCGGAGAACATCAAGCGTGATGTGCCAAATTACACGCGCGGGCGTGTTTGGAGCCCAATAGCACCGTCCAGCTTGAATTCTTCTAGCTACAACTCAAGGGTTTTGTAGCCAGTGAGAAAATGTAGTAGCACTCTAAAGCGCAGCGACCTAGTTTAAGAATGTGCAAAGTTATAGCGGTGCGAATATGCAGGTTAGGCTTGAGTGACAGGATTTTTTCCGAATTCAGTCGACCACTGCAATGAGACGCGGAAAGCTAACGGCCCAAAAATGCGTAGGTGAGCAGAGTAGTGAAAGTTCTTCACACCGACTAGATCGCTACTCTCCACCTGCGGCATACTGCCTTAACCCAAGCTGCCGTTTTAGGGCGACGGACTTAGCGGCTAAAGGCTTCTTCCGCCCTTGCTCGCCCATATTTGAGTACTCGACACTTACAGTGATACGGTTCTGTTCAGCTCGAAAAGTTCTATCGAACAGTATCAATCTCGACCAATTTCGGAAAAACTGATTTCTTGACAATTTCCCATCGAGGACGAGCACCAGCTCTGCCGAGCCAACGCTGACGATGACGTCACCGGATGACGTTACCGAAATCTGATATTTTCAAATTTCGCCAAGTTGGGTACCATTCGATAGAGCTTTTGATAGCAATTTGAACGGTTTCACTTAGAGTGGCGAGATGTATAACCTGAGCGAGAAAGGGCGCGGAGAACATCGAGCGAGATGTGCCAAATTACACGCGCGGGCGTGTTTGGAGCCCAATAGCTCCGTCCAGCTTGAATCCTTCTAGCTACAACTTAAAGTTTTTGTATTCAGTAAGAAAATCTAGTAGCACTCTAAAGCGCAGCGACGTAGTTTAAGAAAGTGCAAAGTTATAGCGGTGCGAATATGCAGGTTAGGCTTGAGTGACAGGATTTTTTCCGAATTCAGTCGACCACTGCAGTGAGACGAGGAAAGCTAACGGCCCAAAAATGCGTAGATGAGCAGGGTAGTGAAGGCTCTTCACAACGACTTGATCGCTACTCTCCACCTGCGCCATATTGCCTTATCCCAAGCTGCCGTTTTAGGGCGACGGACTTAGCGGCTAAAGCTTCTTCCGCCCTTGCTCGCCCATATTTGAGTTCTCGACACTTACAGTGATACGGTTTTGTTCAGCTCGAAAAGCTCTATCGAACAGTATCGATGTCGACCAATTTCGGAAAAACTGATTTCTTGACAATTTCCCATCGAGGACGAGCACCAGCTCTGCCGAGCCTGCGCTGACGATCGCTGACGATGACGTCACCGAAATCTGATATTTTCAAATTTCGCCAAGTTGGGTACCATTCGATAGAGCTTTTGATAGCAATTTGAACGGTTTCACTTAGAGTGGCGAGATGTATAACCTGAGCGAGAAAGGGCGCGGAGAACATCGAGCGAGATGTGCCAAATTACACGCGCGGGCGTGTTTGGAGCCCAATAGCACCGTCCAGCTTGAATTCTTCTAGCTACAACTCAAGGGTTTTGTAGCCAGTGAGAAAATATAGTAGCACTCTAAAGCGCAGCGACGTAGTTTAAGAATGTGCAAAGTTATAGCGGTGCGAATATGCAGGTTAGGCTTGAGTGACAGGATTTTTTCCGAATTCAGTCGACCACTGCAATGAGACGCGGAAAGCTAACGGCCCAAAAATGCGTAGGTGAGCAGAGTAGTGAAAGTTCTTCACACCGACTAGATCGCTACTCTCCACCTGCGGCATACTGCCTTAACCCAAGCTGCCGTTTTAGGGCGACGGACTTAGCGGCTAAAGGCTTCTTCCGCCCTTGCTCGCCCATATTTGAGTACTCGACACTTACAGTGATACGGTTCTGTTCAGCTCGAAAAGTTCTATCGAACAGTATCAATCTCGACCAATTTCGGAAAAACTGATTTCTTGACAATTTCCCATCGAGGACGAGCACCAGCTCTGCCGAGCCTGCGCTGACGATCGCTGACGATGACGTCACCGAAATCTGATATTTTCAAATTTCGCCAAGTTGGGTACCATTCGATAGAGCTTTTGATAGCAATTTGAACGGTTTCACTTAGAGTGGCGAGATGTATAACCTGAGCGAGAAAGGGCGCGGAGAACATCGAGCGAGATGTGCCAAATTACACGCGCGGGCGTGTTTGGAGCCCAATAGCTCCGTCCAGCTTGAATTCTTCTAGCTACAACTTAAGGGTTTAGTAGCCAGTGAGAAAGTGTAGTAGCATTCTAAAGCGCAGCGACGTAGTTTAAGAATGTGCAAAGTTATAGCGGTGCGAATATGCAGGTTAGGCTTGAGTGACAGGATTTTTTCCGAATTCAGTCGACCACTGCAATGAGACTCGGAAAGCTAACGGCCCAAAAATGCGTAGGTGAGTAGAGTAGTGAAAGTTTTTCACACCGACCAGATCGCTACTCTCCACCTGCGCCACATTGCCTTAACCCAAGCTGCCGTTTTAGGGCGACGGACTTAGCGGCTAAAGCTTCTTCCGCCCTTGCTCGCCCATATTTGAGTTCTCGACACTTACAGTGATACGGTTTTGTTCAGCTCGAAAAGCTCTATCGAACAGTATCGATGTCGACCAATTTCGGAAAAACTGATTTCTTGACAATTTCCCATCGAGGACGAGCACCAGCTCTGCCGAGCCAACGCTGACGATGACGTCACCGGATGACGTTACCGAAATCTGATATTTTCAAATTTCGCCAAGTTGGGTACCATTCGATAGAGCTTTTGATAGCAATTTGAACGGTTTCACTTAGAGTGGCGAGATGTATAACCTGAGCGAGAAAGGGCGCGGAGAACATCGAGCGAGATGTGCCAAATTACACGCGCGGGCGTGTTTGGAGCCCAATAGCACCGTCCAGCTTGAATTCTTCTAGCTACAACTCAAGGGTTTTGTAGCCAGTGAGAAAATATAGTAGCACTCTAAAGCGCAGCGACGTAGTTTAAGAATGTGCAAAGTTATAGCGGTGCGAATATGCAGGTTAGGCTTGAGTGACAGGATTTTTTCCGAATTCAGTCGACCACTGCAATGAGACGCGGAAAGCTAACGGCCCAAAAATGCGTAGGTGAGCAGAGTAGTGAAAGTTCTTCACACCGACTAGATCGCTACTCTCCACCTGCGGCATACTGCCTTAACCCAAGCTGCCGTTTTAGGGCGACGGACTTAGCGGCTAAAGGCTTCTTCCGCCCTTGCTCGCCCATATTTGAGTACTCGACACTTACAGTGATACGGTTCTGTTCAGCTCGAAAAGTTCTATCGAACAGTATCAATCTCGACCAATTTCGGAAAAACTGATTTCTTGACAATTTCCCATCGAGGACGAGCACCAGCTCTGCCGAGCCTGCGCTGACGATCGCTGACGATGACGTCACCGAAATCTGATATTTTCAAATTTCGCCAAGTTGGGTACCATTCGATAGAGCTTTTGATAGCAATTTGAACGGTTTCACTTAGAGTGGCGAGATGTATAAACTGAGCGAGTAAGGGCGCGGAGAACATCGAGCGTGATGTGCCAAATTACACGCGCGGGCGTGTTTGGAGCCCAATAGCACCGTCCAGCTTGAATTCTTCCAGCTACAGATTCTGTGTTTTGTAGTCAGTAAGAAAGTGTAGCAGCGCTCCAAAGCACAGCGACGTAGTTCAAGAATGTGCAAAGTTATAGCGGTGCGAATAAGCAGTTTAGGCTTGAGTGTCAGGATTTTTTCCGAATTCAGTCGACCACTGCAATGAGACTCGGAAAGCTAACGGCCCAAAAATGCGTAGGTGACTAGAGTAGTGAAGGTTCTTCACACCGACTTGATCGCTACTCTCCACCTGCGGCATACTGCATTAACCCAAGCTGCCGTTTTAGGGCGACGGACTTAGCGGCTAAAGCTTCTTCCGCCCTTGCGCGCCCATATTTGAGTACTCGACACTTACAGTGATACGGTTTTGTTCAGCTCGAAAAGCTCTATCGAACAGTATCAATCTCGACCAATTTCGGAAAAACTGATTTCTTGACAATTTCCCATCGAGGACGAGCACCAGCTCTGCCGAGCCTGCGCTGACGATCGCTGACGATGACGTCACCGAAATCTGATGTTTTCAAATTTCGCCAAGTTGGGTACCATTCGATAGAGCTTTTGATAGCAATTTGAACGGTTTCACTTAGAGTGGCGAGATGTATAAACTGAGCGAGTAAGGGCGCGGAGAACATCAAGCGTGATGTGCCAAATTACACGCGCGGGCGTGTTTGGAGCCCAATAGCACCGTCCAGCTTGAATTCTTCTAGCTACAACTCAAGGGTTTTGTAGCCAGTGAGAAAATGTAGTAGCACTCTAAAGCGCAGCGACCTAGTTTAAGAATGTGCAAAGTTATAGCGGTGCGAATATGCAGGTTAGGCTTGAGTGACAGGATTTTTTCCGAATTCAGTCGACCACTGCAATGAGACGCGGAAAGCTAACGGCCCAAAAATGCGTAGGTGAGCAGAGTAGTGAAAGTTCTTCACACCGACTAGATCGCTACTCTCCACCTGCGGCATACTGCCTTAACCCAAGCTGCCGTTTTAGGGCGACGGACTTAGCGGCTAAAGGCTTCTTCCGCCCTTGCTCGCCCATATTTGAGTACTCGACACTTACAGTGATACGGTTCTGTTCAGCTCGAAAAGTTCTATCGAACAGTATCAATCTCGACCAATTTCGGAAAAACTGATTTCTTGACAATTTCCCATCGAGGACGAGCACCAGCTCTGCCGAGCCTGCGCTGACGATCGCTGACGATGACGTCACCGAAATCTGATATTTTCAAATTTCGCCAAGTTGGGTACCATTCGATAGAGCTTTTGATAGCAATTTGAACGGTTTCACTTAGAGTGGCGAGATGTATAACCTGAGCGAGAAAGGGCGCGGAGAACATCGAGCGAGATGTGCCAAATTACACGCGCGGGCGTGTTTGGAGCCCAATAGCTCCGTCCAGCTTGAATTCTTCTAGCTACAACTTAAGGGTTTAGTAGCCAGTGAGAAAGTGTAGTAGCATTCTAAAGCGCAGCGACGTAGTTTAAGAATGTGCAAAGTTATAGCGGTGCGAATATGCAGGTTAGGCTTGAGTGACAGGATTTTTTCCGAATTCAGTCGACCACTGCAATGAGACTCGGAAAGCTAACGGCCCAAAAATGCGTAGGTGAGTAGAGTAGTGAAAGTTTTTCACACCGACCAGATCGCTACTCTCCACCTGCGCCACATTGCCTTAACCCAAGCTGCCGTTTTAGGGCGACGGACTTAGCGGCTAAAGCTTCTTCCGCCCTTGCTCGCCCATATTTGAGTTCTCGACACTTACAGTGATACGGTTTTGTTCAGCTCGAAAAGCTCTATCGAACAGTATCGATGTCGACCAATTTCGGAAAAACTGATTTCTTGACAATTTCCCATCGAGGACGAGCACCAGCTCTGCCGAGCCAACGCTGACGATGACGTCACCGGATGACGTTACCGAAATCTGATATTTTCAAATTTCGCCAAGTTGGGTACCATTCGATAGAGCTTTTGATAGCAATTTGAACGGTTTCACTTAGAGTGGCGAGATGTATAACCTGAGCGAGAAAGGGCGCGGAGAACATCGAGCGAGATGTGCCAAATTACACGCGCGGGCGTGTTTGGAGCCCAATAGCACCGTCCAGCTTGAATTCTTCTAGCTACAACTCAAGGGTTTTGTAGCCAGTGAGAAAATATAGTAGCACTCTAAAGCGCAGCGACGTAGTTTAAGAATGTGCAAAGTTATAGCGGTGCGAATATGCAGGTTAGGCTTGAGTGACAGGATTTTTTCCGAATTCAGTCGACCACTGCAATGAGACGCGGAAAGCTAACGGCCCAAAAATGCGTAGGTGAGCAGAGTAGTGAAAGTTCTTCACACCGACTAGATCGCTACTCTCCACCTGCGGCATACTGCCTTAACCCAAGCTGCCGTTTTAGGGCGACGGACTTAGCGGCTAAAGGCTTCTTCCGCCCTTGCTCGCCCATATTTGAGTACTCGACACTTACAGTGATACGGTTCTGTTCAGCTCGAAAAGTTCTATCGAACAGTATCAATCTCGACCAATTTCGGAAAAACTGATTTCTTGACAATTTCCCATCGAGGACGAGCACCAGCTCTGCCGAGCCTGCGCTGACGATCGCTGACGATGACGTCACCGAAATCTGATATTTTCAAATTTCGCCAAGTTGGGTACCATTCGATAGAGCTTTTGATAGCAATTTGAACGGTTTCACTTAGAGTGGCGAGATGTATAACCTGAGCGAGAAAGGGCGCGGAGAACATCGAGCGAGATGTGCCAAATTACACGCGCGGGCGTGTTTGGAGCCCAATAGCTCCGTCCAGCTTGAATTCTTCTAGCTACAACTTAAGGGTTTAGTAGCCAGTGAGAAAGTGTAGTAGCATTCTAAAGCGCAGCGACGTAGTTTAAGAATGTGCAAAGTTATAGCGGTGCGAATATGCAGGTTAGGCTTGAGTGACAGGATTTTTTCCGAATTCAGTCGACCACTGCAATGAGACTCGGAAAGCTAACGGCCCAAAAATGCGTAGGTGAGTAGAGTAGTGAAAGTTTTTCACACCGACCAGATCGCTACTCTCCACCTGCGCCACATTGCCTTAACCCAAGCTGCCGTTTTAGGGCGACGGACTTAGCGGCTAAAGCTTCTTCCGCCCTTGCTCGCCCATATTTGAGTTCTCGACACTTACAGTGATACGGTTTTGTTCAGCTCGAAAAGCTCTATCGAACAGTATCGATGTCGACCAATTTCGGAAAAACTGATTTCTTGACAATTTCCCATCGAGGACGAGCACCAGCTCTGCCGAGCCAACGCTGACGATGACGTCACCGGATGACGTTACCGAAATCTGATATTTTCAAATTTCGCCAAGTTGGGTACCATTCGATAGAGCTTTTGATAGCAATTTGAACGGTTTCACTTAGAGTGGCGAGATGTATAACCTGAGCGAGAAAGGGCGCGGAGAACATCGAGCGAGATGTGCCAAATTACACGCGCGGGCGTGTTTGGAGCCCAATAGCACCGTCCAGCTTGAATTCTTCTAGCTACAACTCAAGGGTTTTGTAGCCAGTGAGAAAATATAGTAGCACTCTAAAGCGCAGCGACGTAGTTTAAGAATGTGCAAAGTTATAGCGGTGCGAATATGCAGGTTAGGCTTGAGTGACAGGATTTTTTCCGAATTCAGTCGACCACTGCAATGAGACGCGGAAAGCTAACGGCCCAAAAATGCGTAGGTGAGCAGAGTAGTGAAAGTTCTTCACACCGACTAGATCGCTACTCTCCACCTGCGGCATACTGCCTTAACCCAAGCTGCCGTTTTAGGGCGACGGACTTAGCGGCTAAAGGCTTCTTCCGCCCTTGCTCGCCCATATTTGAGTACTCGACACTTACAGTGATACGGTTCTGTTCAGCTCGAAAAGTTCTATCGAACAGTATCAATCTCGACCAATTTCGGAAAAACTGATTTCTTGACAATTTCCCATCGAGGACGAGCACCAGCTCTGCCGAGCCTGCGCTGACGATCGCTGACGATGACGTCACCGAAATCTGATATTTTCAAATTTCGCCAAGTTGGGTACCATTCGATAGAGCTTTTGATAGCAATTTGAACGGTTTCACTTAGAGTGGCGAGATGTATAACCTGAGCGAGAAAGGGCGCGGAGAACATCGAGCGAGATGTGCCAAATTACACGCGCGGGCGTGTTTGGAGCCCAATAGCTCCGTCCAGCTTGAATTCTTCTAGCTACAACTTAAGGGTTTAGTAGCCAGTGAGAAAGTGTAGTAGCATTCTAAAGCGCAGCGACGTAGTTTAAGAATGTGCAAAGTTATAGCGGTGCGAATATGCAGGTTAGGCTTGAGTGACAGGATTTTTTCCGAATTCAGTCGACCACTGCAATGAGACTCGGAAAGCTAACGGCCCAAAAATGCGTAGGTGAGTAGAGTAGTGAAAGTTTTTCACACCGACCAGATCGCTACTCTCCACCTGCGCCACATTGCCTTAACCCAAGCTGCCGTTTTAGGGCGACGGACTTAGCGGCTAAAGCTTCTTCCGCCCTTGCTCGCCCATATTTGAGTTCTCGACACTTACAGTGATACGGTTTTGTTCAGCTCGAAAAGCTCTATCGAACAGTATCGATGTCGACCAATTTCGGAAAAACTGATTTCTTGACAATTTCCCATCGAGGACGAGCACCAGCTCTGCCGAGCCAACGCTGACGATGACGTCACCGGATGACGTTACCGAAATCTGATATTTTCAAATTTCGCCAAGTTGGGTACCATTCGATAGAGCTTTTGATAGCAATTTGAACGGTTTCACTTAGAGTGGCGAGATGTATAACCTGAGCGAGAAAGGGCGCGGAGAACATCGAGCGAGATGTGCCAAATTACACGCGCGGGCGTGTTTGGAGCCCAATAGCACCGTCCAGCTTGAATTCTTCTAGCTACAACTCAAGGGTTTTGTAGCCAGTGAGAAAATATAGTAGCACTCTAAAGCGCAGCGACGTAGTTTAAGAATGTGCAAAGTTATAGCGGTGCGAATATGCAGGTTAGGCTTGAGTGACAGGATTTTTTCCGAATTCAGTCGACCACTGCAATGAGACGCGGAAAGCTAACGGCCCAAAAATGCGTAGGTGAGCAGAGTAGTGAAAGTTCTTCACACCGACTAGATCGCTACTCTCCACCTGCGGCATACTGCCTTAACCCAAGCTGCCGTTTTAGGGCGACGGACTTAGCGGCTAAAGGCTTCTTCCGCCCTTGCTCGCCCATATTTGAGTACTCGACACTTACAGTGATACGGTTCTGTTCAGCTCGAAAAGTTCTATCGAACAGTATCAATCTCGACCAATTTCGGAAAAACTGATTTCTTGACAATTTCCCATCGAGGACGAGCACCAGCTCTGCCGAGCCTGCGCTGACGATCGCTGACGATGACGTCACCGAAATCTGATATTTTCAAATTTCGCCAAGTTGGGTACCATTCGATAGAGCTTTTGATAGCAATTTGAACGGTTTCACTTAGAGTGGCGAGATGTATAACCTGAGCGAGAAAGGGCGCGGAGAACATCGAGCGAGATGTGCCAAATTACACGCGCGGGCGTGTTTGGAGCCCAATAGCTCCGTCCAGCTTGAATTCTTCTAGCTACAACTTAAGGGTTTAGTAGCCAGTGAGAAAGTGTAGTAGCATTCTAAAGCGCAGCGACGTAGTTTAAGAATGTGCAAAGTTATAGCGGTGCGAATATGCAGGTTAGGCTTGAGTGACAGGATTTTTTCCGAATTCAGTCGACCACTGCAATGAGACTCGGAAAGCTAACGGCCCAAAAATGCGTAGGTGAGTAGAGTAGTGAAAGTTTTTCACACCGACCAGATCGCTACTCTCCACCTGCGCCACATTGCCTTAACCCAAGCTGCCGTTTTAGGGCGACGGACTTAGCGGCTAAAGCTTCTTCCGCCCTTGCTCGCCCATATTTGAGTTCTCGACACTTACAGTGATACGGTTTTGTTCAGCTCGAAAAGCTCTATCGAACAGTATCGATGTCGACCAATTTCGGAAAAACTGATTTCTTGACAATTTCCCATCGAGGACGAGCACCAGCTCTGCCGAGCCAACGCTGACGATGACGTCACCGGATGACGTTACCGAAATCTGATATTTTCAAATTTCGCCAAGTTGGGTACCATTCGATAGAGCTTTTGATAGCAATTTGAACGGTTTCACTTAGAGTGGCGAGATGTATAACCTGAGCGAGAAAGGGCGCGGAGAACATCGAGCGAGATGTGCCAAATTACACGCGCGGGCGTGTTTGGAGCCCAATAGCACCGTCCAGCTTGAATTCTTCTAGCTACAACTCAAGGGTTTTGTAGCCAGTGAGAAAATATAGTAGCACTCTAAAGCGCAGCGACGTAGTTTAAGAATGTGCAAAGTTATAGCGGTGCGAATATGCAGGTTAGGCTTGAGTGACAGGATTTTTTCCGAATTCAGTCGACCACTGCAATGAGACGCGGAAAGCTAACGGCCCAAAAATGCGTAGGTGAGCAGAGTAGTGAAAGTTCTTCACACCGACTAGATCGCTACTCTCCACCTGCGGCATACTGCCTTAACCCAAGCTGCCGTTTTAGGGCGACGGACTTAGCGGCTAAAGGCTTCTTCCGCCCTTGCTCGCCCATATTTGAGTACTCGACACTTACAGTGATACGGTTCTGTTCAGCTCGAAAAGTTCTATCGAACAGTATCAATCTCGACCAATTTCGGAAAAACTGATTTCTTGACAATTTCCCATCGAGGACGAGCACCAGCTCTGCCGAGCCTGCGCTGACGATCGCTGACGATGACGTCACCGAAATCTGATATTTTCAAATTTCGCCAAGTTGGGTACCATTCGATAGAGCTTTTGATAGCAATTTGAACGGTTTCACTTAGAGTGGCGAGATGTATAACCTGAGCGAGAAAGGGCGCGGAGAACATCGAGCGAGATGTGCCAAATTACACGCGCGGGCGTGTTTGGAGCCCAATAGCTCCGTCCAGCTTGAATTCTTCTAGCTACAACTTAAGGGTTTAGTAGCCAGTGAGAAAGTGTAGTAGCATTCTAAAGCGCAGCGACGTAGTTTAAGAATGTGCAAAGTTATAGCGGTGCGAATATGCAGGTTAGGCTTGAGTGACAGGATTTTTTCCGAATTCAGTCGACCACTGCAATGAGACTCGGAAAGCTAACGGCCCAAAAATGCGTAGGTGAGTAGAGTAGTGAAAGTTTTTCACACCGACCAGATCGCTACTCTCCACCTGCGCCACATTGCCTTAACCCAAGCTGCCGTTTTAGGGCGACGGACTTAGCGGCTAAAGGCTTCTTCCGCCCTTGCTCGCCCATATTTGAGTACTCGACACTTACAGTGATACGGTTCTGTTCAGCTCGAAAAGTTCTATCGAACAGTATCAATCTCGACCAATTTCGGAAAAACTGATTTCTTGACAATTTCCCATCGAGGACGAGCACCAGCTCTGCCGAGCCTGCGCTGACGATCGCTGACGATGACGTCACCGAAATCTGATATTTTCAAATTTCGCCAAGTTGGGTACCATTCGATAGAGCTTTTGATAGCAATTTGAACGGTTTCACTTAGAGTGGCGAGATGTATAACCTGAGCGAGAAAGGGCGCGGAGAACATCGAGCGAGATGTGCCAAATTACACGCGCGGGCGTGTTTGGAGCCCAATAGCTCCGTCCAGCTTGAATTCTTCTAGCTACAACTTAAGGGTTTAGTAGCCAGTGAGAAAGTGTAGTAGCATTCTAAAGCGCAGCGACGTAGTTTAAGAATGTGCAAAGTTATAGCGGTGCGAATATGCAGGTTAGGCTTGAGTGACAGGATTTTTTCCGAATTCAGTCGACCACTGCAATGAGACTCGGAAAGCTAACGGCCCAAAAATGCGTAGGTGAGTAGAGTAGTGAAAGTTTTTCACACCGACCAGATCGCTACTCTCCACCTGCGCCACATTGCCTTAACCCAAGCTGCCGTTTTAGGGCGACGGACTTAGCGGCTAAAGCTTCTTCCGCCCTTGCTCGCCCATATTTGAGTTCTCGACACTTACAGTGATACGGTTTTGTTCAGCTCGAAAAGCTCTATCGAACAGTATCGATGTCGACCAATTTCGGAAAAACTGATTTCTTGACAATTTCCCATCGAGGACGAGCACCAGCTCTGCCGAGCCAACGCTGACGATGACGTCACCGGATGACGTTACCGAAATCTGATATTTTCAAATTTCGCCAAGTTGGGTACCATTCGATAGAGCTTTTGATAGCAATTTGAACGGTTTCACTTAGAGTGGCGAGATGTATAACCTGAGCGAGAAAGGGCGCGGAGAACATCGAGCGAGATGTGCCAAATTACACGCGCGGGCGTGTTTGGAGCCCAATAGCACCGTCCAGCTTGAATTCTTCTAGCTACAACTCAAGGGTTTTGTAGCCAGTGAGAAAATATAGTAGCACTCTAAAGCGCAGCGACGTAGTTTAAGAATGTGCAAAGTTATAGCGGTGCGAATATGCAGGTTAGGCTTGAGTGACAGGATTTTTTCCGAATTCAGTCGACCACTGCAATGAGACGCGGAAAGCTAACGGCCCAAAAATGCGTAGGTGAGCAGAGTAGTGAAAGTTCTTCACACCGACTAGATCGCTACTCTCCACCTGCGGCATACTGCCTTAACCCAAGCTGCCGTTTTAGGGCGACGGACTTAGCGGCTAAAGGCTTCTTCCGCCCTTGCTCGCCCATATTTGAGTACTCGACACTTACAGTGATACGGTTCTGTTCAGCTCGAAAAGTTCTATCGAACAGTATCAATCTCGACCAATTTCGGAAAAACTGATTTCTTGACAATTTCCCATCGAGGACGAGCACCAGCTCTGCCGAGCCTGCGCTGACGATCGCTGACGATGACGTCACTGAAATCTGATATTTTCAAATTTCGCCAAGTTGGGTACCATTCGATAGAGCTTTTGATAGCAATTTGAACGGTTTCACTTAGAGTGGCGAGATGTATAACCTGAGCGAGAAAGGGCGCGGAGAACATCGAGCGAGATGTGCCAAATTACACGCGCGGGCGTGTTTGGAGCCCAATAGCTCCGTCCAGCTTGAATTCTTCTAGCTACAACTTAAGGGTTTAGTAGCCAGTGAGAAAGTGTAGTAGCATTCTAAAGCGCAGCGACGTAGTTTAAGAATGTGCAAAGTTAAGCGGTGCGAATATGCAGGTTAGGCTTGAGTGACAGGATTTTTTCCGAATTCAGTCGACCACTGCAATGAGACTCGGAAAGCTAACGGCCCAAAAATGCGTAGGTGAGTAGAGTAGTGAAAGTTTTTCACACCGACCAGATCGCTACTCTCCACCTGCGCCACATTGCCTTAACCCAAGCTGCCGTTTTAGGGCGACGGACTTAGCGGCTAAAGCTTCTTCCGCCCTTGCTCGCCCATATTTGAGTACTCGACACTTACAGTAATACGTTTCTGTTCAGCTCGAAAAGCTCTATCGAACAGTATCGATGTCGACCAATTTCGGAAAAACTGATTTCTTGACAATTTCCCATCGAGGACGAGCACCAGCTCTGCCGATCCAGCGCTGACGATGACGTCACCGGATGACGTCACCGAAATCTGATAATTTCAAATTTCGCCAAGTTGGGTACCATTCGATAGAGCTTTTGATAGCAATTTGAACGGTTTCACATAGAGTGGCGAGATGTATAACCTGAGCGAGAAAGGGCGCGGAGAACATCGAGCGAGATGTGCCAAATTACACGCGCGGGCGTGTTTGGAGCCCAATAGCTCCGTCCAGCTTGAATTCTTCTAGCTACAACTTAAGGGTTTAGTAGCCAGTAAGAAAGTGTAGCAGCGCTCCAAAGCACAGCGACGTAGTTCAAGAATGTGCAAAGTTATAGCGGTGCGAATATGCAGTTTAGGCTTGAGTGTCAGGATTTTTTCCGAATTCAGTCGACCACTGCAATGAGACTCGGAAAGCTAACGGCCCAAAAATGCGTAGGTGACTAGAGTAGTGAAGGTTCTTCACACCGACTTGATCGCTACTCTCCACCTGCGGCATACTGCATTAACCCAAGCTGCCGTTTTAGGGCGACGGACTTAGCGGCTAAAGCTTCTTCCGCCCTTGCGCGCCCATATTTGAGTACTCGACACTTACAGTGATACGGTTTTGTTCAGCTCGAAAAGCTCTATCGAACAGTATCAATCTCGACCAATTTCGGAAAAACTGATTTCTTGACAATTTCCCATCGAGGACGAGCACCAGCTCTGCCGAGCCTGCGCTGACGATCGCTGACGATGACGTCACCGAAATCTGATGTTTTCAAATTTCGCCAAGTTGGGTACCATTCGATAGAGCTTTTGATAGCAATTTGAACGGTTTCACTTAGAGTGGCGAGATGTATAATCTGAGCGAGTAAGGGCGCGGAGAACATCAAACGAGATGTGCCAAATTACACGCGCGGTCGTGTTTGGAGCCCAATAGCACCGTGGAGCTTGAATTCTTCCAGCTACAGATTCTGTGTTTTGTAGTCAGTAAGAAAGTCTAGCAGCGCTCCAAAGCACAGCGACGTAGTTTAAGAATGTGCAAAGTTATAGCGGTGCGAATATGCAGGTTAGGCTTGAGTGACAGGATTTTTTCCGAATTCAGTCGACCACTGCGGTGAGACGCGGAAAGCTAACGGCCCAAAAATGCGTAGATGAGCAGGGTAGTGAAGGCTCTTCACAACGACTTGATCGCTACTCTCCACCTGCGGCATACTGCATTAACCCAAGCTGCCGTTTTAGGGCGACGGACTTAGCGGCTAAAGCTTCTTCCGCCCTTGCGCGCCCATATTTGAGTACTCGACACTTACAGTGATACGGTTTTGTTCAGCTCGAAAAGCTCTATCGAACAGTATCGATCTCGACCAATTTCGGAAAAACTGATTTCTTGACAATTTCCCATCGAGGACGAGCACCAGCTCTGCCGAGCCTGCGCTGACGATCGCTGACGATGACGTCACCGAAATCTGATTATTTCAAATTTCGCCAAGTTGGGTACCATTCGATAGAGCTTTTGATAGCAATTTGAACGGTTTCACTTAGAGTGGCGAGATGTATAATCTGAGCGAGTAAGGGCGCGGAGAACATCAAACGAGATGTGCCAAATTACACGCGCGGTCGTGTTTGGAGCCCAATAGCACCGTGGAGCTTGAACTCTTCCAGCTACAGATTCTGTGTTTTGTAGTCAGTAAGAAAGTCTAGCAGCGCTCCAAAGCACAGCGACGTAGTTTAAGAATGTGCAAAGTTATAGCGGTGCGAATATGCAGGTTAGGCTTGAGTGACAGGATTTTTTCCGAATTCAGTCGACCACTGCGGTGAGGCGCGGAAAGCTAACGGCCCAAAAATGCGTAGGTGAGTAGAGTAGTGAAAGTTCTTCACACCGACTAGATCGCTACTCTCCACCTGCGCCATATTGCCTTAACCCAAGCTGCCGTTTTAGGGCGACGGACTTAGCGGCTAAAGCTTCTTCCGCCCTTGCGCGCCCATGTTTGAGTACTCGACACTTACAGTGATACGGTTTTGTTCAGCTCGAAAAGCTCTACCGAACAGTATCAAACTCGACCAATTTCCAAAAAATTGATTTCTTGACAATTTCCCATCGAGGACGAGCACCAGCTCTGCCGAACCAACGCTGACGATGACGTCACCGGATGACGTCACCGAAATCTGATAATTTCAAATTTCGCCAAGTTGGGTACCATTCGATAGAGCTTTTGATAGCAATTTGAACGGTTTCACTTAGAGTGGCGAGATGTATAACCTGAGCGAGAAAGGGCGCGGAGAACATCGAGCGTGATGTGCCAAATTACACGCGCGGGCGTGTTTGGAGCCCAATAGCTCCGTCCAGCTTGAATTCTTCTAGCTACAACTTAAGGGTTTTGTAGCCAATGAGAAAATGTAGTAGCACTCTAAAGCGCAGCGACGTAGTTTAA
The DNA here is from genome assembly GCA_947359475.1 of Heligmosomoides polygyrus bakeri. Classification (NCBI taxonomy): domain Eukaryota; kingdom Metazoa; phylum Nematoda; class Chromadorea; order Rhabditida; family Heligmosomidae; genus Heligmosomoides; species Heligmosomoides polygyrus. The sequence goes on from OX375866.1 coordinate 112,198,547, forward strand.
GAATGTGCAAAGTTATAGCGGTGCGAATATGCAGGTTAGGCTTGAGTGACAGGATTTTTTCCGAATTCAGTCGACCACTGCAATGAGACTCGGAAAGCTAACGGCCCAAAAATGCGTAGGTGAGTAGAGTAGTGAAGGTTCTTCACACCGACTTGATCGCTACTCTCCACCTGCGAATATTGCTTTAACCCAAGCTGCCGTTTTAGGGCGACGGACTTAGCGGCTAAAGCTTCTTCCGCCCTTGCGCGCCCATATTTGAGTACTCGACACTTACAGTGATACGGTTTTGTTCAGCTCGAAAAGCTCTATCGAACAGTATCGATGTCGACCAATTTCGGAAAAACTGATTTCTTGACAATTTCCCATCGAGGACGAGCACCAGCTCTGCCGATCCAGCGCTGACGATGACGTCACCGGATGACGTCACCGAAATCTGATAATTTCAAATTTCGCCAAGTTGGGTACCATTCGATAGAGCTTTTGATAGCAATTTGAACGGTTTCACATAGAGTGGCGAGATGTATAATCTGAGCGAGTAAGGGCGCGGAGAACATCGAGCGAGATGTGCCAAATTACACGCGCGGGCGTGTTTGGAGCCCAATAGCACCGTCCAGCTTGAATTCTTCTAGCTACAACTCAAGGGTTTTGTAGCCAGTGAGAAAATGTAGTAGCACTCTAAAGCGCAGCGACGTAGTTTAAGAATGTGCAAAGTTATAGCGGTGCGAATATGCAGGTTAGGCTTGAGTGACAGGATTTTTTCCGAATTCAGTCGACCACTGCAATGAGACTCGGAAAGCTAACGGCCCAAAAATGCGTAGGTGAGTAGAGTAGTGAAGGTTCTTCACACCGACTTGATCGCTACTCTCCACCTGCGAATATTGCTTTAACCCAAGCTGCCGTTTTAGGGCGACGGACTTAGCGGCTAAAGCTTCTTCCGCCCTTGCGCGCCCATATTTGAGTACTCGACACTTACAGTGATACGGTTTTGTTCAGCTCGAAAAGCTCTATCGAACAGTATCGATGTCGACCAATTTCGGAAAAACTGATTTCTTGACAATTTCTCATCGAGGACGAGCACCAGCTCTGCCGATCCAGCGCTGACGATGACGTCACCGGATGACGTCACCGAAATCTGATAATTTCAAATTTCGCCAAGTTGGGTACCATTCGATAGAGCTTTTGATAGCAATTTGAACGGTTTCACATAGATTGGCGAGATGTATAATCTGAGCGAGTAAGGGCGCGGAGAACATCGAGCGAGATGTGCCAAATTACACGCGCGGGCGTGTTTGGAGCCCAATAGCACCGTCCAGCTTGAATTCTTCTAGCTACAACTCAAGGGTTTTGTAGCCAGTGAGAAAATGTAGTAGCACTCTAAAGCGCAGCGACGTAGTTTAAGAATGTGCAAAGTTATAGCGGTGCGAATATGCAGGTTAGGCTTGAGTGACAGGATTTTTTCCGAATTCAGTCGACCACTGCAATGAGACGCGGAAAGCTAACGGCCCAAAAATGCGTAGGTGAGCAGAGTAGTGAAAGTTCTTCACACCGACTAGATCGCTACTCTCCACCTGCGGCATACTGCCTTAACCCAAGCTGCCGTTTTAGGGCGACGGACTTAGCGGCTAAAGGCTTCTTCCGCCCTTGCTCGCCCATATTTGAGTACTCGACACTTACAGTGATACGGTTCTGTTCAGCTCGAAAAGTTCTATCGAACAGTATCAATCTCGACCAATTTCGGAAAAACTGATTTCTTGACAATTTCCCATCGAGGACGAGCACCAGCTCTGCCGAGCCTGCGCTGACGATCGCTGACGATGACGTCACCGAAATCTGATATTTTCAAATTTCGCCAAGTTGGGTACCATTCGATAGAGCTTTTGATAGCAATTTGAACGGTTTCACTTAGAGTGGCGAGATGTATAACCTGAGCGAGAAAGGGCGCGGAGAACATCGAGCGAGATGTGCCAAATTACACGCGCGGGCGTGTTTGGAGCCCAATAGCTCCGTCCAGCTTGAATCCTTCTAGCTACAACTTAAAGTTTTTGTATTCAGTAAGAAAATCTAGTAGCACTCTAAAGCGCAGCGACGTAGTTTAAGAAAGTGCAAAGTTATAGCGGTGCGAATATGCAGGTTAGGCTTGAGTGACAGGATTTTTTCCGAATTCAGTCGACCACTGCAGTGAGACGAGGAAAGCTAACGGCCCAAAAATGCGTAGATGAGCAGGGTAGTGAAGGCTCTTCACAACGACTTGATCGCTACTCTCCACCTGCGCCATATTGCCTTATCCCAAGCTGCCGTTTTAGGGCGACGGACTTAGCGGCTAAAGCTTCTTCCGCCCTTGCTCGCCCATATTTGAGTTCTCGACACTTACAGTGATACGGTTTTGTTCAGCTCGAAAAGCTCTATCGAACAGTATCGATGTCGACCAATTTCGGAAAAACTGATTTCTTGACAATTTCCCATCGAGGACGAGCACCAGCTCTGCCGAGCCAACGCTGACGATGACGTCACCGGATGACGTTACCGAAATCTGATATTTTCAAATTTCGCCAAGTTGGGTACCATTCGATAGAGCTTTTGATAGCAATTTGAACGGTTTCACTTAGAGTGGCGAGATGTATAACCTGAGCGAGAAAGGGCGCGGAGAACATCGAGCGAGATGTGCCAAATTACACGCGCGGGCGTGTTTGGAGCCCAATAGCACCGTCCAGCTTGAATTCTTCTAGCTACAACTCAAGGGTTTTGTAGCCAGTGAGAAAATGTAGTAGCAGTCTAAAGCGCAGCGACGTAGTTTAAGAATGTGCAAAGTTATAGCGGTGCGAATATGCAGGTTAGGCTTGAGTGACAGGATTTTTTCCGAATTCAGTCGACCACTGCAATGAGACGCGGAAAGCTAACGGCCCAAAAATGCGTAGGTGAGCAGAGTAGTGAAAGTTCTTCACACCGACTAGATCGCTACTCTCCACCTGCGGCATACTGCCTTAACCCAAGCTGCCGTTTTAGGGCGACGGACTTAGCGGCTAAAGGCTTCTTCCGCCCTTGCTCGCCCATATTTGAGTACTCGACACTTACAGTGATACGGTTCTGTTCAGCTCGAAAAGTTCTATCGAACAGTATCAATCTCGACCAATTTCGGAAAAACTGATTTCTTGACAATTTCCCATCGAGGACGAGCACCAGCTCTGCCGAGCCTGCGCTGACGATCGCTGACGATGACGTCACCGAAATCTGATATTTTCAAATTTCGCCAAGTTGGGTACCATTCGATAGAGCTTTTGATAGCAATTTGAACGGTTTCACTTAGAGTGGCGAGATGTATAACCTGAGCGAGAAAGGGCGCGGAGAACATCGAGCGAGATGTGCCAAATTACACGCGCGGGCGTGTTTGGAGCCCAATAGCTCCGTCCAGCTTGAATTCTTCTAGCTACAACTTAAGGGTTTAGTAGCCAGTGAGAAAGTGTAGTAGCATTCTAAAGCGCAGCGACGTAGTTTAAGAATGTGCAAAGTTATAGCGGTGCGAATATGCAGGTTAGGCTTGAGTGACAGGATTTTTTCCGAATTCAGTCGACCACTGCAATGAGACGCGGAAAGCTAACGGCCCAAAAATGCGTAGGTGAGCAGAGTAGTGAAAGTTCTTCACACCGACTAGATCGCTACTCTCCACCTGCGGCATACTGCCTTAACCCAAGCTGCCGTTTTAGGGCGACGGACTTAGCGGCTAAAGGCTTCTTCCGCCCTTGCTCGCCCATATTTGAGTACTCGACACTTACAGTGATACGGTTCTGTTCAGCTCGAAAAGTTCTATCGAACAGTATCAATCTCGACCAATTTCGGAAAAACTGATTTCTTGACAATTTCCCATCGAGGACGAGCACCAGCTCTGCCGAGCCTGCGCTGACGATCGCTGACGATGACGTCACCGAAATCTGATATTTTCAAATTTCGCCAAGTTGGGTACCATTCGATAGAGCTTTTGATAGCAATTTGAACGGTTTCACTTAGAGTGGCGAGATGTATAACCTGAGCGAGAAAGGGCGCGGAGAACATCGAGCGAGATGTGCCAAATTACACGCGCGGGCGTGTTTGGAGCCCAATAGCACCGTCCAGCTTGAATTCTTCTAGCTACAACTCAAGGGTTTTGTAGCCAGTGAGAAAATATAGTAGCACTCTAAAGCGCAGCGACGTAGTTTAAGAATGTGCAAAGTTATAGCGGTGCGAATATGCAGGTTAGGCTTGAGTGACAGGATTTTTTCCGAATTCAGTCGACCACTGCAATGAGACGCGGAAAGCTAACGGCCCAAAAATGCGTAGGTGAGCAGAGTAGTGAAAGTTCTTCACACCGACTAGATCGCTACTCTCCACCTGCGGCATACTGCCTTAACCCAAGCTGCCGTTTTAGGGCGACGGACTTAGCGGCTAAAGGCTTCTTCCGCCCTTGCTCGCCCATATTTGAGTACTCGACACTTACAGTGATACGGTTTTGTTCAGCTCGAAAAGCTCTATCGAACAGTATCAATCTCGACCAATTTCGGAAAAACTGATTTCTTGACAATTTCCCATCGAGGACGAGCACCAGCTCTGCCGAGCCTGCGCTGACGATCGCTGACGATGACGTCACCGAAATCTGATATTTTCAAATTTCGCCAAGTTGGGTACCATTCGATAGAGCTTTTGATAGCAATTTGAACGGTTTCACTTAGAGTGGCGAGATGTATAAACTGAGCGAGTAAGGGCGCGGAGAACATCGAGCGTGATGTGCCAAATTACACGCGCGGGCGTGTTTGGAGCCCAATAGCACCGTCCAGCTTGAATTCTTCCAGCTACAGATTCTGTGTTTTGTAGTCAGTAAGAAAGTGTAGCAGCGCTCCAAAGCACAGCGACGTAGTTCAAGAATGTGCAAAGTTATAGCGGTGCGAATATGCAGTTTAGGCTTGAGTGTCAGGATTTTTTCCGAATTCAGTCGACCACTGCAATGAGACTCGGAAAGCTAACGGCCCAAAAATGCGTAGGTGACTAGAGTAGTGAAGGTTCTTCACACCGACTTGATCGCTACTCTCCACCTGCGGCATACTGCATTAACCCAAGCTGCCGTTTTAGGGCGACGGACTTAGCGGCTAAAGCTTCTTCCGCCCTTGCGCGCCCATATTTGAGTACTCGACACTTACAGTGATACGGTTTTGTTCAGCTCGAAAAGCTCTATCGAACAGTATCAATCTCGACCAATTTCGGAAAAACTGATTTCTTGACAATTTCCCATCGAGGACGAGCACCAGCTCTGCCGAGCCTGCGCTGACGATCGCTGACGATGACGTCACCGAAATCTGATGTTTTCAAATTTCGCCAAGTTGGGTACCATTCGATAGAGCTTTTGATAGCAATTTGAACGGTTTCACTTAGAGTGGCGAGATGTATAAACTGAGCGAGTAAGGGCGCGGAGAACATCAAGCGTGATGTGCCAAATTACACGCGCGGGCGTGTTTGGAGCCCAATAGCACCGTCCAGCTTGAATTCTTCTAGCTACAACTCAAGGGTTTTGTAGCCAGTGAGAAAATGTAGTAGCACTCTAAAGCGCAGCGACCTAGTTTAAGAATGTGCAAAGTTATAGCGGTGCGAATATGCAGGTTAGGCTTGAGTGACAGGATTTTTTCCGAATTCAGTCGACCACTGCAATGAGACGCGGAAAGCTAACGGCCCAAAAATGCGTAGGTGAGCAGAGTAGTGAAAGTTCTTCACACCGACTAGATCGCTACTCTCCACCTGCGGCATACTGCCTTAACCCAAGCTGCCGTTTTAGGGCGACGGACTTAGCGGCTAAAGGCTTCTTCCGCCCTTGCTCGCCCATATTTGAGTACTCGACACTTACAGTGATACGGTTCTGTTCAGCTCGAAAAGTTCTATCGAACAGTATCAATCTCGACCAATTTCGGAAAAACTGATTTCTTGACAATTTCCCATCGAGGACGAGCACCAGCTCTGCCGAGCCAACGCTGACGATGACGTCACCGGATGACGTTACCGAAATCTGATATTTTCAAATTTCGCCAAGTTGGGTACCATTCGATAGAGCTTTTGATAGCAATTTGAACGGTTTCACTTAGAGTCGCGAGATGTATAACCTGAGCGAGAAAGGGCGCGGAGAACATCGAGCGAGATGTGCCAAATTACACGCGCGGGCGTGTTTGGAGCCCAATAGCTCCGTCCAGCTTGAATCCTTCTAGCTACAACTTAAAGTTTTTGTATTCAGTAAGAAAATCTAGTAGCACTCTAAAGCGCAGCGACGTAGTTTAAGAAAGTGCAAAGTTATAGCGGTGCGAATATGCAGGTTAGGCTTGAGTGACAGGATTTTTTCCGAATTCAGTCGACCACTGCAGTGAGACGAGGAAAGCTAACGGCCCAAAAATGCGTAGATGAGCAGGGTAGTGAAGGCTCTTCACAACGACTTGATCGCTACTCTCCACCTGCGCCATATTGCCTTATCCCAAGCTGCCGTTTTAGGGCGACGGACTTAGCGGCTAAAGCTTCTTCCGCCCTTGCTCGCCCATATTTGAGTTCTCGACACTTACAGTGATACGGTTTTGTTCAGCTCGAAAAGCTCTATCGAACAGTATCGATGTCGACCAATTTCGGAAAAACTGATTTCTTGACAATTTCCCATCGAGGACGAGCACCAGCTCTGCCGAGCCAACGCTGACGATGACGTCACCGGATGACGTTACCGAAATCTGATATTTTCAAATTTCGCCAAGTTGGGTACCATTCGATAGAGCTTTTGATAGCAATTTGAACGGTTTCACTTAGAGTGGCGAGATGTATAACCTGAGCGAGAAAGGGCGCGGAGAACATCGAGCGAGATGTGCCAAATTACACGCGCGGGCGTGTTTGGAGCCCAATAGCACCGTCCAGCTTGAATTCTTCTAGCTACAACTCAAGGGTTTTGTAGCCAGTGAGAAAATGTAGTAGCAGTCTAAAGCGCAGCGACGTAGTTTAAGAATGTGCAAAGTTATAGCGGTGCGAATATGCAGGTTAGGCTTGAGTGACAGGATTTTTTCCGAATTCAGTCGACCACTGCAATGAGACGCGGAAAGCTAACGGCCCAAAAATGCGTAGGTGAGCAGAGTAGTGAAAGTTCTTCACACCGACTAGATCGCTACTCTCCACCTGCGGCATACTGCCTTAACCCAAGCTGCCGTTTTAGGGCGACGGACTTAGCGGCTAAAGGCTTCTTCCGCCCTTGCTCGCCCATATTTGAGTACTCGACACTTACAGTGATACGGTTCTGTTCAGCTCGAAAAGTTCTATCGAACAGTATCAATCTCGACCAATTTCGGAAAAACTGATTTCTTGACAATTTCCCATCGAGGACGAGCACCAGCTCTGCCGAGCCTGCGCTGACGATCGCTGACGATGACGTCACCGAAATCTGATATTTTCAAATTTCGCCAAGTTGGGTACCATTCGATAGAGCTTTTGATAGCAATTTGAACGGTTTCACTTAGAGTGGCGAGATGTATAACCTGAGCGAGAAAGGGCGCGGAGAACATCGAGCGAGATGTGCCAAATTACACGCGCGGGCGTGTTTGGAGCCCAATAGCTCCGTCCAGCTTGAATTCTTCTAGCTACAACTTAAGGGTTTAGTAGCCAGTGAGAAAGTGTAGTAGCATTCTAAAGCGCAGCGACGTAGTTTAAGAATGTGCAAAGTTATAGCGGTGCGAATATGCAGGTTAGGCTTGAGTGACAGGATTTTTTCCGAATTCAGTCGACCACTGCAATGAGACTCGGAAAGCTAACGGCCCAAAAATGCGTAGGTGAGTAGAGTAGTGAAAGTTTTTCACACCGACCAGATCGCTACTCTCCACCTGCGCCACATTGCCTTAACCCAAGCTGCCGTTTTAGGGCGACGGACTTAGCGGCTAAAGCTTCTTCCGCCCTTGCTCGCCCATATTTGAGTTCTCGACACTTACAGTGATACGGTTTTGTTCAGCTCGAAAAGCTCTATCGAACAGTATCGATGTCGACCAATTTCGGAAAAACTGATTTCTTGACAATTTCCCATCGAGGACGAGCACCAGCTCTGCCGAGCCAACGCTGACGATGACGTCACCGGATGACGTTACCGAAATCTGATATTTTCAAATTTCGCCAAGTTGGGTACCATTCGATAGAGCTTTTGATAGCAATTTGAACGGTTTCACTTAGAGTGGCGAGATGTATAACCTGAGCGAGAAAGGGCGCGGAGAACATCGAGCGAGATGTGCCAAATTACACGCGCGGGCGTGTTTGGAGCCCAATAGCACCGTCCAGCTTGAATTCTTCTAGCTACAACTCAAGGGTTTTGTAGCCAGTGAGAAAATATAGTAGCACTCTAAAGCGCAGCGACGTAGTTTAAGAATGTGCAAAGTTATAGCGGTGCGAATATGCAGGTTAGGCTTGAGTGACAGGATTTTTTCCGAATTCAGTCGACCACTGCAATGAGACGCGGAAAGCTAACGGCCCAAAAATGCGTAGGTGAGCAGAGTAGTGAAAGTTCTTCACACCGACTAGATCGCTACTCTCCACCTGCGGCATACTGCCTTAACCCAAGCTGCCGTTTTAGGGCGACGGACTTAGCGGCTAAAGGCTTCTTCCGCCCTTGCTCGCCCATATTTGAGTACTCGACACTTACAGTGATACGGTTCTGTTCAGCTCGAAAAGTTCTATCGAACAGTATCAATCTCGACCAATTTCGGAAAAACTGATTTCTTGACAATTTCCCATCGAGGACGAGCACCAGCTCTGCCGAGCCTGCGCTGACGATCGCTGACGATGACGTCACCGAAATCTGATATTTTCAAATTTCGCCAAGTTGGGTACCATTCGATAGAGCTTTTGATAGCAATTTGAACGGTTTCACTTAGAGTGGCGAGATGTATAACCTGAGCGAGAAAGGGCGCGGAGAACATCGAGCGAGATGTGCCAAATTACACGCGCGGGCGTGTTTGGAGCCCAATAGCTCCGTCCAGCTTGAATTCTTCTAGCTACAACTTAAGGGTTTAGTAGCCAGTGAGAAAGTGTAGTAGCATTCTAAAGCGCAGCGACGTAGTTTAAGAATGTGCAAAGTTATAGCGGTGCGAATATGCAGGTTAGGCTTGAGTGACAGGATTTTTTCCGAATTCAGTCGACCACTGCAATGAGACTCGGAAAGCTAACGGCCCAAAAATGCGTAGGTGAGTAGAGTAGTGAAAGTTTTTCACACCGACCAGATCGCTACTCTCCACCTGCGCCACATTGCCTTAACCCAAGCTGCCGTTTTAGGGCGACGGACTTAGCGGCTAAAGCTTCTTCCGCCCTTGCTCGCCCATATTTGAGTTCTCGACACTTACAGTGATACGGTTTTGTTCAGCTCGAAAAGCTCTATCGAACAGTATCGATGTCGACCAATTTCGGAAAAACTGATTTCTTGACAATTTCCCATCGAGGACGAGCACCAGCTCTGCCGAGCCAACGCTGACGATGACGTCACCGGATGACGTTACCGAAATCTGATATTTTCAAATTTCGCCAAGTTGGGTACCATTCGATAGAGCTTTTGATAGCAATTTGAACGGTTTCACTTAGAGTGGCGAGATGTATAACCTGAGCGAGAAAGGGCGCGGAGAACATCGAGCGAGATGTGCCAAATTACACGCGCGGGCGTGTTTGGAGCCCAATAGCACCGTCCAGCTTGAATTCTTCTAGCTACAACTCAAGGGTTTTGTAGCCAGTGAGAAAATATAGTAGCACTCTAAAGCGCAGCGACGTAGTTTAAGAATGTGCAAAGTTATAGCGGTGCGAATATGCAGGTTAGGCTTGAGTGACAGGATTTTTTCCGAATTCAGTCGACCACTGCAATGAGACGCGGAAAGCTAACGGCCCAAAAATGCGTAGGTGAGCAGAGTAGTGAAAGTTCTTCACACCGACTAGATCGCTACTCTCCACCTGCGGCATACTGCCTTAACCCAAGCTGCCGTTTTAGGGCGACGGACTTAGCGGCTAAAGGCTTCTTCCGCCCTTGCTCGCCCATATTTGAGTACTCGACACTTACAGTGATACGGTTCTGTTCAGCTCGAAAAGTTCTATCGAACAGTATCAATCTCGACCAATTTCGGAAAAACTGATTTCTTGACAATTTCCCATCGAGGACGAGCACCAGCTCTGCCGAGCCTGCGCTGACGATCGCTGACGATGACGTCACCGAAATCTGATATTTTCAAATTTCGCCAAGTTGGGTACCATTCGATAGAGCTTTTGATAGCAATTTGAACGGTTTCACTTAGAGTGGCGAGATGTATAACCTGAGCGAGAAAGGGCGCGGAGAACATCGAGCGAGATGTGCCAAATTACACGCGCGGGCGTGTTTGGAGCCCAATAGCTCCGTCCAGCTTGAATTCTTCTAGCTACAACTTAAGGGTTTAGTAGCCAGTGAGAAAGTGTAGTAGCATTCTAAAGCGCAGCGACGTAGTTTAAGAATGTGCAAAGTTATAGCGGTGCGAATATGCAGGTTAGGCTTGAGTGACAGGATTTTTTCCGAATTCAGTCGACCACTGCAATGAGACTCGGAAAGCTAACGGCCCAAAAATGCGTAGGTGAGTAGAGTAGTGAAAGTTTTTCACACCGACCAGATCGCTACTCTCCACCTGCGCCACATTGCCTTAACCCAAGCTGCCGTTTTAGGGCGACGGACTTAGCGGCTAAAGGCTTCTTCCGCCCTTGCTCGCCCATATTTGAGTACTCGACACTTACAGTGATACGGTTCTGTTCAGCTCGAAAAGTTCTATCGAACAGTATCAATCTCGACCAATTTCGGAAAAACTGATTTCTTGACAATTTCCCATCGAGGACGAGCACCAGCTCTGCCGAGCCTGCGCTGACGATCGCTGACGATGACGTCACCGAAATCTGATATTTTCAAATTTCGCCAAGTTGGGTACCATTCGATAGAGCTTTTGATAGCAATTTGAACGGTTTCACTTAGAGTGGCGAGATGTATAACCTGAGCGAGAAAGGGCGCGGAGAACATCGAGCGAGATGTGCCAAATTACACGCGCGGGCGTGTTTGGAGCCCAATAGCTCCGTCCAGCTTGAATTCTTCTAGCTACAACTTAAGGGTTTAGTAGCCAGTGAGAAAGTGTAGTAGCATTCTAAAGCGCAGCGACGTAGTTTAAGAATGTGCAAAGTTATAGCGGTGCGAATATGCAGGTTAGGCTTGAGTGACAGGATTTTTTCCGAATTCAGTCGACCACTGCAATGAGACTCGGAAAGCTAACGGCCCAAAAATGCGTAGGTGAGTAGAGTAGTGAAAGTTTTTCACACCGACCAGATCGCTACTCTCCACCTGCGCCACATTGCCTTAACCCAAGCTGCCGTTTTAGGGCGACGGACTTAGCGGCTAAAGCTTCTTCCGCCCTTGCTCGCCCATATTTGAGTTCTCGACACTTACAGTGATACGGTTTTGTTCAGCTCGAAAAGCTCTATCGAACAGTATCGATGTCGACCAATTTCGGAAAAACTGATTTCTTGACAATTTCCCATCGAGGACGAGCACCAGCTCTGCCGAGCCAACGCTGACGATGACGTCACCGGATGACGTTACCGAAATCTGATATTTTCAAATTTCGCCAAGTTGGGTACCATTCGATAGAGCTTTTGATAGCAATTTGAACGGTTTCACTTAGAGTGGCGAGATGTATAACCTGAGCGAGAAAGGGCGCGGAGAACATCGAGCGAGATGTGCCAAATTACACGCGCGGGCGTGTTTGGAGCCCAATAGCACCGTCCAGCTTGAATTCTTCTAGCTACAACTCAAGGGTTTTGTAGCCAGTGAGAAAATATAGTAGCACTCTAAAGCGCAGCGACGTAGTTTAAGAATGTGCAAAGTTATAGCGGTGCGAATATGCAGGTTAGGCTTGAGTGACAGGATTTTTTCCGAATTCAGTCGACCACTGCAATGAGACGCGGAAAGCTAACGGCCCAAAAATGCGTAGGTGAGCAGAGTAGTGAAAGTTCTTCACACCGACTAGATCGCTACTCTCCACCTGCGGCATACTGCCTTAACCCAAGCTGCCGTTTTAGGGCGACGGACTTAGCGGCTAAAGGCTTCTTCCGCCCTTGCTCGCCCATATTTGAGTACTCGACACTTACAGTGATACGGTTCTGTTCAGCTCGAAAAGTTCTATCGAACAGTATCAATCTCGACCAATTTCGGAAAAACTGATTTCTTGACAATTTCCCATCGAGGACGAGCACCAGCTCTGCCGAGCCTACGCTGACGATCGCTGACGATGACGTCACCGAAATCTGATATTTTCAAATTTCGCCAAGTTGGGTACCATTCGATAGAGCTTTTGATAGCAATTTGAACGGTTTCACTTAGAGTGGCGAGATGTATAACCTGAGCGAGAAAGGGCGCGGAGAACATCGAGCGAGATGTGCCAAATTACACGCGCGGGCGTGTTTGGAGCCCAATAGCTCCGTCCAGCTTGAATTCTTCTAGCTACAACTTAAGGGTTTAGTAGCCAGTGAGAAAGTGTAGTAGCATTCTAAAGCGCAGCGACGTAGTTTAAGAATGTGCAAAGTTATAGCGGTGCGAATATGCAGGTTAGGCTTGAGTGACAGGATTTTTTCCGAATTCAGTCGACCACTGCAATGAGACTCGGAAAGCTAACGGCCCAAAAATGCGTAGGTGAGTAGAGTAGTGAAAGTTTTTCACACCGACCAGATCGCTACTCTCCACCTGCGCCACATTGCCTTAACCCAAGCTGCCGTTTTAGGGCGACGGACTTAGCGGCTAAAGGCTTCTTCCGCCCTTGCTCGCCCATATTTGAGTACTCGACACTTACAGTGATACGGTTCTGTTCAGCTCGAAAAGTTCTATCGAACAGTATCAATCTCGACCAATTTCGGAAAAACTGATTTCTTGACAATTTCCCATCGAGGACGAGCACCAGCTCTGCCGAGCCTGCGCTGACGATCGCTGACGATGACGTCACCGAAATCTGATATTTTCAAATTTCGCCAAGTTGGGTACCATTCGATAGAGCTTTTGATAGCAATTTGAACGGTTTCACTTAGAGTGGCGAGATGTATAACCTGAGCGAGAAAGGGCGCGGAGAACATCGAGCGAGATGTGCCAAATTACACGCGCGGGCGTGTTTGGAGCCCAATAGCACCGTCCAGCTTGAATTCTTCTAGCTACAACTCAAGGGTTTTGTAGCCAGTGAGAAAATATAGTAGCACTCTAAAGCGCAGCGACGTAGTTTAAGAATGTGCAAAGTTATAGCGGTGCGAATATGCAGGTTAGGCTTGAGTGACAGGATTTTTTCCGAATTCAGTCGACCACTGCAATGAGACGCGGAAAGCTAACGGCCCAAAAATGCGTAGGTGAGCAGAGTAGTGAAAGTTCTTCACACCGACTAGATCGCTACTCTCCACCTGCGGCATACTGCCTTAACCCAAGCTGCCGTTTTAGGGCGACGGACTTAGCGGCTAAAGGCTTCTTCCGCCCTTGCTCGCCCATATTTGAGTACTCGACACTTACAGTGATACGGTTCTGTTCAGCTCGAAAAGTTCTATCGAACAGTATCAATCTCGACCAATTTCGGAAAAACTGATTTCTTGACAATTTCCCATCGAGGACGAGCACCAGCTCTGCCGAGCCTGCGCTGACGATCGCTGACGATGACGTCACCGAAATCTGATATTTTCAAATTTCGCCAAGTTGGGTACCATTCGATAGAGCTTTTGATAGCAATTTGAACGGTTTCACTTAGAGTGGCGAGATGTATAACCTGAGCGAGAAAGGGCGCGGAGAACATCGAGCGAGATGTGCCAAATTACACGCGCGGGCGTGTTTGGAGCCCAATAGCTCCGTCCAGCTTGAATTCTTCTAGCTACAACTTAAGGGTTTAGTAGCCAGTGAGAAAGTGTAGTAGCATTCTAAAGCGCAGCGACGTAGTTTAAGAATGTGCAAAGTTATAGCGGTGCGAATATGCAGGTTAGGCTTGAGTGACAGGATTTTTTCCGAATTCAGTCGACCACTGCAATGAGACTCGGAAAGCTAACGGCCCAAAAATGCGTAGGTGAGTAGAGTAGTGAAAGTTTTTCACACCGACCAGATCGCTACTCTCCACCTGCGCCACATTGCCTTAACCCAAGCTGCCGTTTTAGGGCGACGGACTTAGCGGCTAAAGGCTTCTTCCGCCCTTGCTCGCCCATATTTGAGTACTCGACACTTACAGTGATACGGTTCTGTTCAGCTCGAAAAGTTCTATCGAACAGTATCAATCTCGACCAATTTCGGAAAAACTGATTTCTTGACAATTTCCCATCGAGGACGAGCACCAGCTCTGCCGAGCCTGCGCTGACGATCGCTGACGATGACGTCACCGAAATCTGATATTTTCAAATTTCGCCAAGTTGGGTACCATTCGATAGAGCTTTTGATAGCAATTTGAACGGTTTCACTTAGAGTGGCGAGATGTATAACCTGAGCGAGAAAGGGCGCGGAGAACATCGAGCGAGATGTGCCAAATTACACGCGCGGGCGTGTTTGGAGCCCAATAGCACCGTCCAGCTTGAATTCTTCTAGCTACAACTCAAGGGTTTTGTAGCCAGTGAGAAAATATAGTAGCACTCTAAAGCGCAGCGACGTAGTTTAAGAATGTGCAAAGTTATAGCGGTGCGAATATGCAGGTTAGGCTTGAGTGACAGGATTTTTTCCGAATTCAGTCGACCACTGCAATGAGACGCGGAAAGCTAACGGCCCAAAAATGCGTAGGTGAGCAGAGTAGTGAAAGTTCTTCACACCGACTAGATCGCTACTCTCCACCTGCGGCATACTGCCTTAACCCAAGCTGCCGTTTTAGGGCGACGGACTTAGCGGCTAAAGGCTTCTTCCGCCCTTGCTCGCCCATATTTGAGTACTCGACACTTACAGTGATACGGTTCTGTTCAGCTCGAAAAGTTCTATCGAACAGTATCAATCTCGACCAATTTCGGAAAAACTGATTTCTTGACAATTTCCCATCGAGGACGAGCACCAGCTCTGCCGAGCCTGCGCTGACGATCGCTGACGATGACGTCACCGAAATCTGATATTTTCAAATTTCGCCAAGTTGGGTACCATTCGATAGAGCTTTTGATAGCAATTTGAACGGTTTCACTTAGAGTGGCGAGATGTATAACCTGAGCGAGAAAGGGCGCGGAGAACATCGAGCGAGATGTGCCAAATTACACGCGCGGGCGTGTTTGGAGCCCAATAGCTCCGTCCAGCTTGAATTCTTCTAGCTACAACTTAAGGGTTTAGTAGCCAGTGAGAAAGTGTAGTAGCATTCTAAAGCGCAGCGACGTAGTTTAAGAATGTGCAAAGTTATAGCGGTGCGAATATGCAGGTTAGGCTTGAGTGACAGGATTTTTTCCGAATTCAGTCGACCACTGCAATGAGACTCGGAAAGCTAACGGCCCAAAAATGCGTAGGTGAGTAGAGTAGTGAAAGTTTTTCACACCGACCAGATCGCTACTCTCCACCTGCGCCACATTGCCTTAACCCAAGCTGCCGTTTTAGGGCGACGGACTTAGCGGCTAAAGCTTCTTCCGCCCTTGCTCGCCCATATTTGAGTTCTCGACACTTACAGTGATACGGTTTTGTTCAGCTCGAAAAGCTCTATCGAACAGTATCGATGTCGACCAATTTCGGAAAAACTGATTTCTTGACAATTTCCCATCGAGGACGAGCACCAGCTCTGCCGAGCCAACGCTGACGATGACGTCACCGGATGACGTTACCGAAATCTGATATTTTCAAATTTCGCCAAGTTGGGTACCATTCGATAGAGCTTTTGATAGCAATTTGAACGGTTTCACTTAGAGTGGCGAGATGTATAACCTGAGCGAGAAAGGGCGCGGAGAACATCGAGCGAGATGTGCCAAATTACACGCGCGGGCGTGTTTGGAGCCCAATAGCACCGTCCAGCTTGAATTCTTCTAGCTACAACTCAAGGGTTTTGTAGCCAGTGAGAAAATATAGTAGCACTCTAAAGCGCAGCGACGTAGTTTAAGAATGTGCAAAGTTATAGCGGTGCGAATATGCAGGTTAGGCTTGAGTGACAGGATTTTTTCCGAATTCAGTCGACCACTGCAATGAGACGCGGAAAGCTAACGGCCCAAAAATGCGTAGGTGAGCAGAGTAGTGAAAGTTCTTCACACCGACTAGATCGCTACTCTCCACCTGCGGCATACTGCCTTAACCCAAGCTGCCGTTTTAGGGCGACGGACTTAGCGGCTAAAGGCTTCTTCCGCCCTTGCTCGCCCATATTTGAGTACTCGACACTTACAGTGATACGGTTCTGTTCAGCTCGAAAAGTTCTATCGAACAGTATCAATCTCGACCAATTTCGGAAAAACTGATTTCTTGACAATTTCCCATCGAGGACGAGCACCAGCTCTGCCGAGCCTGCGCTGACGATCGCTGACGATGACGTCACCGAAATCTGATATTTTCAAATTTCGCCAAGTTGGGTACCATTCGATAGAGCTTTTGATAGCAATTTGAACGGTTTCACTTAGAGTGGCGAGATGTATAACCTGAGCGAGAAAGGGCGCGGAGAACATCGAGCGAGATGTGCCAAATTACACGCGCGGGCGTGTTTGGAGCCCAATAGCTCCGTCCAGCTTGAATTCTTCTAGCTACAACTTAAGGGTTTAGTAGCCAGTGAGAAAGTGTAGTAGCATTCTAAAGCGCAGC
Source organism: Heligmosomoides polygyrus bakeri (assembly GCA_947359475.1). Classification (NCBI taxonomy): domain Eukaryota; kingdom Metazoa; phylum Nematoda; class Chromadorea; order Rhabditida; family Heligmosomidae; genus Heligmosomoides; species Heligmosomoides polygyrus. Next base: position 112,215,303 of record OX375866.1, read on the forward strand.
GACGTAGTTTAAGAATGTGCAAAGTTAAGCGGTGCGAATATGCAGGTTAGGCTTGAGTGACAGGATTTTTTCCGAATTCAGTCGACCACTGCAATGAGACTCGGAAAGCTAACGGCCCAAAAATGCGTAGGTGAGTAGAGTAGTGAAAGTTTTTCACACCGACCAGATCGCTACTCTCCACCTGCGCCACATTGCCTTAACCCAAGCTGCCGTTTTAGGGCGACGGACTTAGCGGCTAAAGCTTCTTCCGCCCTTGCTCGCCCATATTTGAGTACTCGACACTTACAGTAATACGTTTCTGTTCAGCTCGAAAAGCTCTATCGAACAGTATCGATGTCGACCAATTTCGGAAAAACTGATTTCTTGACAATTTCCCATCGAGGACGAGCACCAGCTCTGCCGATCCAGCGCTGACGATGACGTCACCGGATGACGTCACCGAAATCTGATAATTTCAAATTTCGCCAAGTTGGGTACCATTCGATAGAGCTTTTGATAGCAATTTGAACGGTTTCACATAGAGTGGCGAGATGTATAACCTGAGCGAGAAAGGGCGCGGAGAACATCGAGCGAGATGTGCCAAATTACACGCGCGGGCGTGTTTGGAGCCCAATAGCTCCGTCCAGCTTGAATTCTTCTAGCTACAACTTAAGGGTTTAGTAGCCAGTAAGAAAGTGTAGCAGCGCTCCAAAGCACAGCGACGTAGTTCAAGAATGTGCAAAGTTATAGCGGTGCGAATATGCAGTTTAGGCTTGAGTGTCAGGATTTTTTCCGAATTCAGTCGACCACTGCAATGAGACTCGGAAAGCTAACGGCCCAAAAATGCGTAGGTGACTAGAGTAGTGAAGGTTCTTCACACCGACTTGATCGCTACTCTCCACCTGCGGCATACTGCATTAACCCAAGCTGCCGTTTTAGGGCGACGGACTTAGCGGCTAAAGCTTCTTCCGCCCTTGCGCGCCCATATTTGAGTACTCGACACTTACAGTGATACGGTTTTGTTCAGCTCGAAAAGCTCTATCGAACAGTATCAATCTCGACCAATTTCGGAAAAACTGATTTCTTGACAATTTCCCATCGAGGACGAGCACCAGCTCTGCCGAGCCTGCGCTGACGATCGCTGACGATGACGTCACCGAAATCTGATGTTTTCAAATTTCGCCAAGTTGGGTACCATTCGATAGAGCTTTTGATAGCAATTTGAACGGTTTCACTTAGAGTGGCGAGATGTATAATCTGAGCGAGTAAGGGCGCGGAGAACATCAAACGAGATGTGCCAAATTACACGCGCGGTCGTGTTTGGAGCCCAATAGCACCGTGGAGCTTGAATTCTTCCAGCTACAGATTCTGTGTTTTGTAGTCAGTAAGAAAGTCTAGCAGCGCTCCAAAGCACAGCGACGTAGTTTAAGAATGTGCAAAGTTATAGCGGTGCGAATATGCAGGTTAGGCTTGAGTGACAGGATTTTTTCCGAATTCAGTCGACCACTGCGGTGAGACGCGGAAAGCTAACGGCCCAAAAATGCGTAGATGAGCAGGGTAGTGAAGGCTCTTCACAACGACTTGATCGCTACTCTCCACCTGCGGCATACTGCATTAACCCAAGCTGCCGTTTTAGGGCGACGGACTTAGCGGCTAAAGCTTCTTCCGCCCTTGCGCGCCCATATTTGAGTACTCGACACTTACAGTGATACGGTTTTGTTCAGCTCGAAAAGCTCTATCGAACAGTATCGATCTCGACCAATTTCGGAAAAACTGATTTCTTGACAATTTCCCATCGAGGACGAGCACCAGCTCTGCCGAGCCTGCGCTGACGATCGCTGACGATGACGTCACCGAAATCTGATTATTTCAAATTTCGCCAAGTTGGGTACCATTCGATAGAGCTTTTGATAGCAATTTGAACGGTTTCACTTAGAGTGGCGAGATGTATAATCTGAGCGAGTAAGGGCGCGGAGAACATCAAACGAGATGTGCCAAATTACACGCGCGGTCGTGTTTGGAGCCCAATAGCACCGTGGAGCTTGAACTCTTCCAGCTACAGATTCTGTGTTTTGTAGTCAGTAAGAAAGTCTAGCAGCGCTCCAAAGCACAGCGACGTAGTTTAAGAATGTGCAAAGTTATAGCGGTGCGAATATGCAGGTTAGGCTTGAGTGACAGGATTTTTTCCGAATTCAGTCGACCACTGCGGTGAGGCGCGGAAAGCTAACGGCCCAAAAATGCGTAGGTGAGTAGAGTAGTGAAAGTTCTTCACACCGACTAGATCGCTACTCTCCACCTGCGCCATATTGCCTTAACCCAAGCTGCCGTTTTAGGGCGACGGACTTAGCGGCTAAAGCTTCTTCCGCCCTTGCGCGCCCATGTTTGAGTACTCGACACTTACAGTGATACGGTTTTGTTCAGCTCGAAAAGCTCTACCGAACAGTATCAAACTCGACCAATTTCCAAAAAATTGATTTCTTGACAATTTCCCATCGAGGACGAGCACCAGCTCTGCCGAACCAACGCTGACGATGACGTCACCGGATGACGTCACCGAAATCTGATAATTTCAAATTTCGCCAAGTTGGGTACCATTCGATAGAGCTTTTGATAGCAATTTGAACGGTTTCACTTAGAGTGGCGAGATGTATAACCTGAGCGAGAAAGGGCGCGGAGAACATCGAGCGTGATGTGCCAAATTACACGCGCGGGCGTGTTTGGAGCCCAATAGCTCCGTCCAGCTTGAATTCTTCTAGCTACAACTTAAGGGTTTTGTAGCCAATGAGAAAATGTAGTAGCACTCTAAAGCGCAGCGACGTAGTTTAAGAATGTGCAAAGTTATAGCGGTGCGAATATGCAGGTTAGGCTTGAGTGACAGGATTTTTTCCGAATTCAGTCGACCACTGCAATGAGACTCGGAAAGCTAACGGCCCAAAAATGCGTAGGTGAGTAGAGTAGTGAAGGTTCTTCACACCGACTTGATCGCTACTCTCCACCTGCGAATATTGCTTTAACCCAAGCTGCCGTTTTAGGGCGACGGACTTAGCGGCTAAAGCTTCTTCCGCCCTTGCGCGCCCATATTTGAGTACTCGACACTTACAGTGATACGGTTTTGTTCAGCTCGAAAAGCTCTATCGAACAGTATCGATGTCGACCAATTTCGGAAAAACTGATTTCTTGACAATTTCCCATCGAGGACGAGCACCAGCTCTGCCGATCCAGCGCTGACGATGACGTCACCGGATGACGTCACCGAAATCTGATAATTTCAAATTTCGCCAAGTTGGGTACCATTCGATAGAGCTTTTGATAGCAATTTGAACGGTTTCACATAGAGTGGCGAGATGTATAATCTGAGCGAGTAAGGGCGCGGAGAACATCGAGCGAGATGTGCCAAATTACACGCGCGGGCGTGTTTGGAGCCCAATAGCACCGTCCAGCTTGAATTCTTCTAGCTACAACTCAAGGGTTTTGTAGCCAGTGAGAAAATGTAGTAGCACTCTAAAGCGCAGCGACGTAGTTTAAGAATGTGCAAAGTTATAGCGGTGCGAATATGCAGGTTAGGCTTGAGTGACAGGATTTTTTCCGAATTCAGTCGACCACTGCAATGAGACGCGGAAAGCTAACGGCCCAAAAATGCGTAGGTGAGCAGAGTAGTGAAAGTTCTTCACGCCGACTAGATCGCTACTCTCCACCTGCGGCATACTGCCTTAACCCAAGCTGCCGTTTTAGGGCGACGGACTTAGCGGCTAAAGCTTCTTCCGCCCTTGCTCGCCCATATTTGAGTACTCGACACTTACAGTGATACGGTTCTGTTCAGCTCGAAAAGTTCTATCGAACAGTATCAATCTCGACCAATTTCGGAAAAACTGATTTCTTGACAATTTCCCATCGAGGACGAGCACCAGCTCTGCCGAGCCAGCGCTGACGATGACGTCACCGGATGACGTCACCGAAATCTGATAATTTCAAATTTCGCCAAGTTGGGTACCATTCGATAGAGCTTTTGATAGCAATTTGAACGGTTTCACTTAGAGTGGCGAGATGTATAACCTGAGCGAGGAAGGGCGCGGAGAACATCGAGCGTGATGTGCCAAATTACACGCGCGGGCGTGTTTGGAGCCCAATAGCTCCGTCCAGCTTGAATTCTTCTAGCTACAACTTAATGATTTTGTAGCCAGTGAGAAAGTGTAGTAGCACTCTAATGCGCAGCGACGTAGTTTAAGAATGTGCAAAGTTATAGCGGTGCGAATATGCAGGTTAGGCTTGAGTGACAGGATTTTTTCCGAATTCAGTCGACCACTGCAATGAGACTCGGAAAGCTAACGGCCCAAAAATGCGTAGGTGAGCAGAGTAGTGAAAGTTCTTCACACGGACTAGATCGCTACTCTCCACCTGCGGCATACTGCCTTAACCCAAGCTGCCGTTTTAGGGCGACGGACTTAGCGGCTAAAGCTTCTTCCGCCCTTGCTCGCCCATATTTGAGTACTCGACACTTACAGTGATACGGTTCTGTTCAGCTCGAAAAGTTCTATCGAACAGTATCAATCTCAACCAATTTCGGAAAAACTGATTTCTTGACAATTTCCCATCGAGGACGAGCACCAGCTCTGCCGAGCCAGCGCTGACGATGACGTCACCGGATGACGTCACCGAAATCTGATAATTTCAAATTTCGCCAAGTTGGGTACCATTCGATAGAGCTTTTGATAGCAATTTGAACGGTTTCACTTAGAGTGGCGAGATGTATAACCTGAGCGGGAAAGGGCGCGGAGAACATTGAGCGATATGTGCCAAATTACACGCGCGGGCGTGTTTGGAGCCCAATAGCTCCGTCCAGCTTGAATTCTTCTAGCTACAACTTAAGGGTTTTGTAGCCAGTGAGAAAATCTAGTAGCGCTCTAAAGCACAGCGACGTAGCCTAAGAGCGGGTAAAGTTATAGCGGTGCGAATATGCAGGTTAGGCTTGAGTGACAGGATTTTTTTCCGAATTCAGTCGACCACTGCAATGAGACGCGGAAAGCTAACGGCCCAAAAATGCGTAGGTGAGCAGAGTAGTGAAAGTTCTTCACACCGACTAGATCGCTACTCTCCACCTGCGGCATACTGCCTTAACCCAAGCTGCCGTTTTAGGGCGACGGACTTAGCGGCTAAAGGCTTCTTCCGCCCTTGCTCGCCCATATTTGAGTACTCGACACTTACAGTGATACGGTTCTGTTCAGCTCGAAAAGTTCTATCGAACAGTATCAATCTCGACCAATTTCGGAAAAACTGATTTCTTGACAATTTCCCATCGAGGACGAGCACCAGCTCTGCCGAGCCAGCGCTGACGATGACGTCACCGGATGACGTCACCGAAATCTGATAATTTCAAATTTCGCCAAGTTGGGTACCATTCGATAGAGCTTTTGATAGCAATTTGAACGGTTTCACTTAGAGTGGCGAGATGTATAACCTGAGCGGGAAAGGGCGCGGAGAACATTGAGCGATATGTGCCAAATTACACGCGCGGGCGTGTTTGGAGCCCAATAGCTCCGTCCAGCTTGAATTCTTCTAGCTACAACTTAAGGGTTTTGTAGCCAGTGAGAAAATGTAGTAGCACTCTAAAGCGCAGCGACGTAGTTTAAGAATGTGCAAAGTTATAGCGGTGCGAATATGCAGGTTAGGCTTGAGTGACAGGATTTTTTCCGAATTCAGTCGACCACTGCAGTGAGACGCGGAAAGCTAACGGCCCAAAAATGCGTAGGTGAGCAGAGCAGTGAAAGTTCTTCACACCGACTAGATCGCTACTCTCCACCTGCGGCATACTGCCTTAACCCAAGCTGCCGTTTTAGGGCGACGGACTTAGCGGCTAAAGCTTCTTCCGCCCTTGCTCGCCCATATTTGAGTACTCGACACTTACAGTGATACGGTTCTGTTCAGCTCGAAAAGTTCTATCGAACAGTATCAATCTCGACCAATTTCGGAAAAACTGATTTCTTGACAATTTCCCATCGAGGAAGAGCACCAGCTCTGCCGAGCCAGCGCTGACGATGACGTCACCGGATGACGTCACCGAAATCTGATAATTTCAAATTTCGCCAAGTTGGGTACCATTCGATAGAGCTTTTGATAGCAATTTGAACGGTTTCACTTAGAGTGGCGAGATGTATAACCTGAGCGGGAAAGGGCGCGGAGAACATCGAGCGTGATGTGCCAAATTACACGCGCGGGCGTGTTTGGAGCCCAATAGCTCCGTCCAGCTTGAATTCTTCTAGCTACAACTTAAGGGTTTTGTAGCCAGTGAGAAAATGTAGTAGCACTCTAAAGCGCAGCGACGTAGTTTAAGAATGTGCAAAGTTATAGCGGTGCGAATATGCAGGTTAGGCTTGAGTGACAGGATTTTTTCCGAATTCAGTCGACCACTGCAGTGAGACGCGGAAAGCTAACGGCCCAAAAATGCGTAGGTGAGCAGAGTAGTGAAAGTTCTTCACACCGACTAGATCGCTACTCTCCACCTGCGGCATACTGCCTTAACCCAAGCTGCCGTTTTAGGGCGACGGACTTAGCGGCTAAAGCTTCTTCCGCCCTTGCTCGCCCATATTTGAGTACTCGACACTTACAGTGATACGGTTCTGTTCAGCTCGAAAAGTTCTATCGAACAGTATCAATCTCGACCAATTTCGGAAAAACTGATTTCTTGACAATTTCCCATCGAGGACGAGCACCAGCTCTGCCGAGCCAACGCTGACGATGACGTCACCGGATGACGTCACCGAAATCTGATAATTTCAAATTTCGCCAAGTTGGGTACCATTCGATAGAGCTTTTGATAGCAATTTGAACGGTTTCACATAGAGTGGCGAGATGTATAATCTGAGCGAGTAAGGGCGCGGAGAACATCGAGCGAGATGTGCCAAATTACACGCGCGGGCGTGTTTGGAGCCCAATAGCACCGTCCAGCTTGAATTCTTCTAGCTACAACTCAAGGGTTTTGTAGCCAGTGAGAAAATGTAGTAGCACTCTAAAGCGCAGCGACGTAGTTTAAGAATGTGCAAAGTTATTGCGGTGCGAATATGCAGGTTAGGCTTGAGTGACAGGATTTTTTTCCGAATTCAGTCGACCACTGCAATGAGACGCGGAAAGCTAACGGCCCAAAAATGCGTAGGTGAGCAGAGTAGTGAAAGTTCTTCACACCGACTAGATCGCTACTCTCCACCTGCGGCATACTGCCTTAACCCAAGCTGCCGTTTTAGGGCGACGGACTTAGCGGCTAAAGCTTCTTCCACCCTTGCTCGCCCATATTTGAGTACTCGACACTTACAGTGATACGGTTCTGTTCAGCTCGAAAAGTTCTATCGAACAGTATCAATCTCGACCAATTTCGGAAAAACTGATTTCTTGACAATTTCCCATCGAGGACGAGCACCAGCTCTGCCGAGCCAACGCTGACGATGACGTCACCGGATGACGTCACCGAAATCTGATAATTTCAAATTTCGCCAAGTTGGGTACCATTCGATAGAGCTTTTGATAGCAATTTGAACGGTTTCACATAGAGTGGCGAGATGTATAATCTGAGCGAGTAAGGGCGCGGAGAACATCGAGCGAGATGTGCCAAATTACACGCGCGGGCGTGTTTGGAGCCCAATAGCACCGTCCAGCTTGAATTCTTCTAGCTACAACTCAAGGGTTTTGTAGCCAGTGAGAAAATGTAGTAGCACTCTAAAGCGCAGCGACGTAGTTTAAGAATGTGCAAAGTTATAGCGGTGCGAATATGCAGGTTAGGCTTGAGTGACAGGATTTTTTCCGAATTCAGTCGACCACTGCAATGAGACGCGGAAAGCTAACGGCCCAAAAATGCGTAGGTGAGCAGAGTAGTGAAAGTTCTTCACGCCGACTAGATCGCTACTCTCCACCTGCGGCATACTGCCTTAACCCAAGCTGCCGTTTTAGGGCGACGGACTTAGCGGCTAAAGCTTCTTCCGCCCTTGCTCGCCCATATTTGAGTACTCGACACTTACAGTGATACGGTTCTGTTCAGCTCGAAAAGTTCTATCGAACAGTATCAATCTCGACCAATTTCGGAAAAACTGATTTCTTGACAATTTCCCATCGAGGACGAGCACCAGCTCTGCCGAGCCAGCGCTGACGATGACGTCACCGGATGACGTCACCGAAATCTGATAATTTCAAATTTCGCCAAGTTGGGTACCATTCGATAGAGCTTTTGATAGCAATTTGAACGGTTTCACTTAGAGTGGCGAGATGTATAACCTGAGCGAGGAAGGGCGCGGAGAACATCGAGCGTGATGTGCCAAATTACACGCGCGGGCGTGTTTGGAGCCCAATAGCTCCGTCCAGCTTGAATTCTTCTAGCTACAACTTAATGATTTTGTAGCCAGTGAGAAAGTGTAGTAGCACTCTAATGCGCAGCGACGTAGTTTAAGAATGTGCAAAGTTATAGCGGTGCGAATATGCAGGTTAGGCTTGAGTGACAGGATTTTTTCCGAATTCAGTCGACCACTGCAATGAGACTCGGAAAGCTAACGGCCCAAAAATGCGTAGGTGAGCAGAGTAGTGAAAGTTCTTCACACGGACTAGATCGCTACTCTCCACCTGCGGCATACTGCCTTAACCCAAGCTGCCGTTTTAGGGCGACGGACTTAGCGGCTAAAGCTTCTTCCGCCCTTGCTCGCCCATATTTGAGTACTCGACACTTACAGTGATACGGTTCTGTTCAGCTCGAAAAGTTCTATCGAACAGTATCAATCTCAACCAATTTCGGAAAAACTGATTTCTTGACAATTTCCCATCGAGGACGAGCACCAGCTCTGCCGAGCCAGCGCTGACGATGACGTCACCGGATGACGTCACCGAAATCTGATAATTTCAAATTTCGCCAAGTTGGGTACCATTCGATAGAGCTTTTGATAGCAATTTGAACGGTTTCACTTAGAGTGGCGAGATGTATAACCTGAGCGGGAAAGGGCGCGGAGAACATTGAGCGATATGTGCCAAATTACACGCGCGGGCGTGTTTGGAGCCCAATAGCTCCGTCCAGCTTGAATTCTTCTAGCTACAACTTAAGGGTTTTGTAGCCAGTGAGAAAATCTAGTAGCGCTCTAAAGCACAGCGACGTAGCCTAAGAGCGGGTAAAGTTATAGCGGTGCGAATATGCAGGTTAGGCTTGAGTGACAGGATTTTTTTCCGAATTCAGTCGACCACTGCAATGAGACGCGGAAAGCTAACGGCCCAAAAATGCGTAGGTGAGCAGAGTAGTGAAAGTTCTTCACACCGACTAGATCGCTACTCTCCACCTGCGGCATACTGCCTTAACCCAAGCTGCCGTTTTAGGGCGACGGACTTAGCGGCTAAAGGCTTCTTCCGCCCTTGCTCGCCCATATTTGAGTACTCGACACTTACAGTGATACGGTTCTGTTCAGCTCGAAAAGTTCTATCGAACAGTATCAATCTCGACCAATTTCGGAAAAACTGATTTCTTGACAATTTCCCATCGAGGACGAGCACCAGCTCTGCCGAGCCAGCGCTGACGATGACGTCACCGGATGACGTCACCGAAATCTGATAATTTCAAATTTCGCCAAGTTGGGTACCATTCGATAGAGCTTTTGATAGCAATTTGAACGGTTTCACTTAGAGTGGCGAGATGTATAACCTGAGCGGGAAAGGGCGCGGAGAACATTGAGCGATATGTGCCAAATTACACGCGCGGGCGTGTTTGGAGCCCAATAGCTCCGTCCAGCTTGAATTCTTCTAGCTACAACTTAAGGGTTTTGTAGCCAGTGAGAAAATGTAGTAGCACTCTAAAGCGCAGCGACGTAGTTTAAGAATGTGCAAAGTTATAGCGGTGCGAATATGCAGGTTAGGCTTGAGTGACAGGATTTTTTCCGAATTCAGTCGACCACTGCAGTGAGACGCGGAAAGCTAACGGCCCAAAAATGCGTAGGTGAGCAGAGCAGTGAAAGTTCTTCACACCGACTAGATCGCTACTCTCCACCTGCGGCATACTGCCTTAACCCAAGCTGCCGTTTTAGGGCGACGGACTTAGCGGCTAAAGCTTCTTCCGCCCTTGCTCGCCCATATTTGAGTACTCGACACTTACAGTGATACGGTTCTGTTCAGCTCGAAAAGTTCTATCGAACAGTATCAATCTCGACCAATTTCGGAAAAACTGATTTCTTGACAATTTCCCATCGAGGAAGAGCACCAGCTCTGCCGAGCCAGCGCTGACGATGACGTCACCGGATGACGTCACCGAAATCTGATAATTTCAAATTTCGCCAAGTTGGGTACCATTCGATAGAGCTTTTGATAGCAATTTGAACGGTTTCACTTAGAGTGGCGAGATGTATAACCTGAGCGGGAAAGGGCGCGGAGAACATCGAGCGTGATGTGCCAAATTACACGCGCGGGCGTGTTTGGAGCCCAATAGCTCCGTCCAGCTTGAATTCTTCTAGCTACAACTTAAGGGTTTTGTAGCCAGTGAGAAAATGTAGTAGCACTCTAAAGCGCAGCGACGTAGTTTAAGAATGTGCAAAGTTATAGCGGTGCGAATATGCAGGTTAGGCTTGAGTGACAGGATTTTTTCCGAATTCAGTCGACCACTGCAGTGAGACGCGGAAAGCTAACGGCCCAAAAATGCGTAGGTGAGCAGAGTAGTGAAAGTTCTTCACACCGACTAGATCGCTACTCTCCACCTGCGGCATACTGCCTTAACCCAAGCTGCCGTTTTAGGGCGACGGACTTAGCGGCTAAAGCTTCTTCCGCCCTTGCTCGCCCATATTTGAGTACTCGACACTTACAGTGATACGGTTCTGTTCAGCTCGAAAAGTTCTATCGAACAGTATCAATCTCGACCAATTTCGGAAAAACTGATTTCTTGACAATTTCCCATCGAGGACGAGCACCAGCTCTGCCGAGCCAACGCTGACGATGACGTCACCGGATGACGTCACCGAAATCTGATAATTTCAAATTTCGCCAAGTTGGGTACCATTCGATAGAGCTTTTGATAGCAATTTGAACGGTTTCACATAGAGTGGCGAGATGTATAATCTGAGCGAGTAAGGGCGCGGAGAACATCGAGCGAGATGTGCCAAATTACACGCGCGGGCGTGTTTGGAGCCCAATAGCACCGTCCAGCTTGAATTCTTCTAGCTACAACTCAAGGGTTTTGTAGCCAGTGAGAAAATGTAGTAGCACTCTAAAGCGCAGCGACGTAGTTTAAGAATGTGCAAAGTTATTGCGGTGCGAATATGCAGGTTAGGCTTGAGTGACAGGATTTTTTTCCGAATTCAGTCGACCACTGCAATGAGACGCGGAAAGCTAACGGCCCAAAAATGCGTAGGTGAGCAGAGTAGTGAAAGTTCTTCACACCGACTAGATCGCTACTCTCCACCTGCGGCATACTGCCTTAACCCAAGCTGCCGTTTTAGGGCGACGGACTTAGCGGCTAAAGCTTCTTCCACCCTTGCTCGCCCATATTTGAGTACTCGACACTTACAGTGATACGGTTCTGTTCAGCTCGAAAAGTTCTATCGAACAGTATCAATCTCGACCAATTTCGGAAAAACTGATTTCTTGACAATTTCCCATCGAGGACGAGCAGCAGCTCTGCCGAGCCAACGCTGACGATGACGTCACCGGATGACGTCACCGAAATCTGATATTTTCAAATTTCGCCAAGTTGGGTACCATTCGATAGAGCTTTGATAGCAATTTGAACGGTTTCACTTAGAGTGGCGAGATGTATAACCTGAGCGAGAAAGGGCGCGGAGAACATCGAGCGAGATGTGCCAAATTACACGCGCGGGCGTGTTTGGAGCCCAATAGCACCGTCCAGCTTGAATTCTTCTAGCTACAACTTAAGGGTTTTGTAGCCAGTGAGAAAATCTAGTAGCGCTCTAAAGCACAGCGACGTAGCCTAAGAGCGGGTAAAGTTATAGCGGTGCGAATATGCAGGTTAGGCTTGAGTGACAGGATTTTTTTCCGAATTCAGTCGACCACTGCAATGAGACGCGGAAAGCTAACGGCCCAAAAATGCGTAGGTGAGCAGAGTAGTGAAAGTTCTTCACACCGACTAGATCGCTACTCTCCACCTGCGGCATACTGCCTTAACCCAAGCTGCCGTTTTAGGGCGACGGACTTAGCGGCTAAAGCTTCTTCCGCCCTTGCTCGCCCATATTTGAGTACTCGACACTTACAGTGATACGGTTCTGTTCAGCTCGAAAAGTTCTATCGAACAGTATCAATCTCGACCAATTTCGGAAAAACTGATTTCTTGACAATTTCCCATCGAGGACGAGCAGCAGCTCTGCCGAGCCAACGCTGACGATGACGTCACCGGATGACGTCACCGAAATCTGATATTTTCAAATTTCGCCAAGTTGGGTACCATTCGATAGAGCTTTGATAGCAATTTGAACGGTTTCACTTAGAGTGGCGAGATGTATAACCTGAGCGAGGAAGGGCGCGGAGAACATCGAGCGTGATGTGCCAAATTACACGCGCGGGCGTGTTTGGAGCCCAATAGCTCCGTCCAGCTTGAATTCTTCTAGCTACAACTTAAGGGTTTTGTAGCCAGTGAGAAAATGTAGTAGCACTCTAAAGCGCAGCGACGTAGTTTAAGAATGTGCAAAGTTATAGCGGTGCGAATATGCAGGTTAGGCTTGAGTGACAGGATTTTTTCCGAATTCAGTCGACCACTGCAGTGAGACGCGGAAAGCTAACGGCCCAAAAATGCGTAGGTGAGCAGAGTAGTGAAAGTTCTTCACACCGACTAGATCGCTACTCTCCACCTGCGGCATACTGCCTTAACCCAAGCTGCCGTTTTAGGGCGACGGACTTAGCGGCTAAAGCTTCTTCCGCCCTTGCTCGCCCATATTTGAGTACTCGACACTTACAGTGATACGGTTCTGTTCAGCTCGAAAAGTTCTATCGAACAGTATCAATCTCGACCAATTTCGGAAAAACTGATTTCTTGACAATTTCCCATCGAGGACGAGCAGCAGCTCTGCCGAGCCAACGCTGACGATGACGTCACCGGATGACGTCACCGAAATCTGATATTTTCAAATTTCGCCAAGTTGGGTACCATTCGATAGAGCTTTGATAGCAATTTGAACGGTTTCACTTAGAGTGGCGAGATGTATAACCTGAGCGAGGAAGGGCGCGGAGAACATCGAGCGTGATGTGCCAAATTACACGCGCGGGCGTGTTTGGAGCCCAATAGCTCCGTCCAGCTTGAATTCTTCTAGCTACAACTTAAGGGTTTTGTAGCCAGTGAGAAAATGTAGTAGCGCTCTAAAGCACAGCGACGTAGCCTAAGAGCGGGTAAAGTTATAGCGGTGCGAATATGCAGGTTAGGCTTGAGTGACAGGATTTTTTCCGAATTCAGTCGACCACTGCAGTGAGACGCGGAAAGCTAACGGCCCAAAAATGCGTAGGTGAGCAGAGTAGTGAAAGTTCTTCACACCGACTAGATCGCTACTCTCCACCTGCGGCATACTGCCTTAACCCAAGCTGCCGTTTTAGGGCGACGGACTTAGCGGCTAAAGCTTCTTCCGCCCTTGCTCGCCCATATTTGAGTACTCGACACTTACAGTGATACGGTTCTGTTCAGCTCGAAAAGTTCTATCGAACAGTATCAATCTCGACCAATTTCGGAAAAACTGATTTCTTGACAATTTCCCATCGAGGACGAGCACCAGCTCTGCCGAGCCAGCGCTGACGATGACGTCACCGGATGACGTCACCGAAATCTGATAATTTCAAATTTCGCCAAGTTGGGTACCATTCGATAGAGCTTTTGATAGCAATTTGAACGGTTTCACTTAGAGTGGCGAGATGTATAACCTGAGCGAGAAAGGGCGCGGAGAACATCGAGCGAGATGTGCCAAATTACACGCACGGGCGTGTTTGGAGCCCAATAGCACCGTGGAGCTTGAATTCTTCCAGCTACAGATTCTGTGTTTTGTAGTCAGTAAGAAATTCTAGCAGCGCTCCAAAGCACAGCGACGTAGTTTAAGAAAGTGCAAAGTTATAGCGGTGCGAATATGCAGGTTAGGCTTGAGTGACAGGATTTTTTCCGAATTCAGTCGACCACTGCAGTGAGACGAGGAAAGCTAACGGCCCAAAAATGCGTAGGTGAGTAGAGTAGTGAAAGTTTTTCACACCGACTAGATCGCTACTCTCCACCTGCGCCATATTGCCTTAACCCAAGCTGCCGTTTTAGGGCGACGGACTTAGCGGCTAAAGCTTCTTCCTCCCTTGCTCGCCCATATTTGAGTACTCGACACTTACAGTGATACGGTTCTGTTCAGCTCGAAAAGTTCTATCGAATAGTATCAATCTCGACCAATTTCGGAAAAACTGATTTCTTGACAATTTCCCATCGAGGACGAGCACCAGCTCTGCCGAGCCAGCGCTGACGATGACGTCACCGGATGACGTCACCGAAATCTGATAATTTCAAATTTCGCCAAGTTGGGTACCATTCGATAGAGCTTTTGATAGCAATTTGAACGGTTTCACTTAGAGTGGCGAGATGTATAACCTGAGCGAGAAAGGGCGCGGAGAACATCGAGCGAGATGTGCCAAATTACACGCGCGGGCGTGTTTGGAGCCCAATAGCACCGTCCAGCTTGAATTCTTCTAGCTACAACTTAAGGGTTTTGTAGCCAGTGAGAAAATCTAGTAGCGCTCTAAAGCACAGCGACGAAGCCTAAGAGCGGGTAAAGTTATAGCGGTGCGAATATGCAGGTTTGGCTTGAGTGACAGGATTTTTTCCGAATTCAGTCGACCACTGCAGTGAGACGCGGAAAGCTAACGGCCCAAAAATGCGTAGGTGAGCAGAGTAGTGAAAGTTCTTCACACCGACTAGATCGCTACTCTCCACCTGCGGCATACTGCCTTAACCCAAGCTGCCGTTTTGGGGCGACGGACTTAGCGGCTAAAGCTTCTTCCGCCCTTGCTCGCCCATATTTGAGTACTCGACACTTACAGTGATACGGTTCTGTTCAGCTCGAAAAGTTCTATCGAACAGTATCAATCTCGACCAATTTCGGAAAAACTGATTTCTTGACAATTTCCCATCGAGGACGAGCACCAGCTCTGCCGAGCCGGCGCTGACGATGACGTCACCGGATGACGTCACCGAAATCTGATGTTTTCAAATTTCGCCAAGTTGGGTACCATTCGATAGAGCTTTTGATAGCAATTTGAACGGTTTCACTTAGAGTGGCGAGATGTATAACCTGAGCGAGAAAGGGCGCGGAGAACATCGAGCGAGATGTGCCAAATTACACGCGCGGGCGTGTTTGGAGCCCAATAGCACCGTCCAGCTTGAATTCTTCTAGCTACAACTTAAGGGTTTTGTAGCCAGTGAGAAAATCTAGTAGCGCTCTAAAGCACAGCGACGAAGCCTAAGAGCGGGTAAAGTTATAGCGGTGCGAATATGCAGGTTTGGCTTGAGTGACAGGATTTTTTCCGAATTCAGTCGACCACTGCAGTGAGACGCGGAAAGCTAACGGCCCAAAAATGCGTAGGTGAGCAGAGTAGTGAAAGTTCTTCACACCGACTAGATCGCTACTCTCCACCTGCGGCATACTGCCTTAACCCAAGCTGCCGTTTTGGGGCGACGGACTTAGCGGCTAAAGCTTCTTCCGCCCTTGCTCGCCCATATTTGAGTACTCGACACTTACAGTGATACGGTTCTGTTCAGCTCGAAAAGTTCTATCGAACAGTATCAATCTCGACCAATTTCGGAAAAACTGATTTCTTGACAATTTCCCATCGAGGACGAGCACCAGCTCTGCCGAGCCGGCGCTGACGATGACGTCACCGGATGACGTCACCGAAATCTGATGTTTTCAAATTTCGCCAAGTTGGGTACCATTCGATAGAGCTTTTGATAGCAATTTGAACGGTTTCACTTAGAGTGGCGAGATGTATAACCTGAGCGAGAAAGGGCGCGGAGAACATCGAGCGAGATGTGCCAAATTACACGCGCGGGCGTGTTTGGAGCCCAATAGCACCGTCCAGCTTGAATTCTTCTAGCTACAACTTAAGGGTTTTGTAGCCAGTGAGAAAATCTAGTAGCGCTCTAAAGCACAGCGACGAAGCCTAAGAGCGGGTAAAGTTATAGCGGTGCGAATATGCAGGTTAGGCTTGAGTGACAGGATTTTTTCCGAATTCAGTCGACCACTGCAGTGAGACGCGGAAAGCTAACGGCCCAAAAATGCGTAGGTGAGCAGAGTAGTGAAAGTTCTTCACACCGACTAGATCGCTACTCTCCACCTGCGGCATACTGCCTTAACCCAAGCTGCCGTTTTAGGGCGACGGACTTAGCGGCTAAAGCTTCTTCCGCCCTTGCTCGCCCATATTTGAGTACTCGACACTTACAGTGATACGGTTCTGTTCAGCTCGAAAAGTTCTATCGAACAGTATCAATCTCGACCAATTTCGGAAAAACTGATTTCTTGACAATTTCCCATCGAGGACGAGCACCAGCTCTGCCGAGCCAACGCTGACGATGACGTCACCGGATGACGTCACCGAAATCTGATGTTTTCAAATTTCGCCAAGTTGGGTACCATTCGATAGAGCTTTTGATAGCAATTTGAACGGTTTCACTTAGAGTGGCGAGATGTATAACCTGAGCGAGAAAGGGCGCGGAGAACATCGAGCGAGATGTGCCAAATTACACGCGCGGGCGTGTTTGGAGCCCAATAGCTCCGTCCAGCTTGAATTCTTCTAGCTACAACTTAAGGGTTTTGTAGCCAGTGAGAAAATCTAGTAGCGCTCTAAAGCACAGCGACGTAGCCTAAGAGCGGGTAAAGTTATAGCGGTGCGAATATGCAGGTTAGGCTTGAGTGACAGGATTTTTTCCGAATTCAGTCGACCACTGCAGTGAGACGCGGAAAGCTAACGGCCCAAAAATGCGTAGGTGAGCAGAGTAGTGAAAGTTCTTCACACCGACTAGATCGCTACTCTCCACCTGCGGCATACTGCCTTAACCCAAGCTGCCGTTTTAGGGCGACGGACTTAGCGGCTAAAGCTTCTTCCGCCCTTGCTCGCCCATATTTGAGTACTCGACACTTACAGTGATACGGTTCTGTTCAGCTCGAAAAGTTCTATCGAACAGTATCAATCTCGACCAATTTCGGAAAAACTGATTTCTTGACAATTTCCCATCGAGGACGAGCACCAGCTCTGCCGAGCCAACGCTGACGATGACGTCACCGGATGACGTCACCGAAATCTGATAATTTCAAATTTCGCCAAGTTGGGTACCATTCGATAGAGCTTTTGATAGCAATTTGAACGGTTTCACTTAGAGTGGCGAGATGTATAACCTGAGCGAGAAAGGGCGCGGAGAACATCGAGCGAGATGTGCCAAATTACACGCACGGGCGTGTTTGGAGCCCAATAGCACCGTGGAGCTTGAATTCTTCCAGCTACAGATTCTGTGTTTTGTAGTCAGTAAGAAATTCTAGCAGCGCTCCAAAGCACAGCGACGTAGTTTAAGAAAGTGGAAAGTTATAGCGGTGCGAATATGCAGGTTAGGCTTGAGTGACAGGATTTTTTCCGAATTCAGTCGACCACTGCAGTGAGACGCGGAAAGCTAACGGCCCAAAAATGCGTAGGTGAGTAGAGTAGTGAAAGTTTTTCACACCGACTAGATCGCTACTCTCCACCTGCGGCATACTGCCTTAACCCAAGCTGCCGTTTTAGGGCGACGGACTTAGCGGCTAAAGCTTCTTCCGCCCTTGCTCGCCCATATTTGAGTACTCGACACTTACAGTGATACGGTTCTGTTCAGCTCGAAAAGTTCTATCGAACAGTATCAATCTCGACCAATTTCGGAAAAACTGATTTCTTGACAATTTCCCATCGAGGACGAGCACCAGCTCTGCCGAGCCAACGCTGACGATGACGTCACCGGATGACGTCACCGAAATCTGATAATTTCAAATTTCGCCAAGTTGGGTACCATTCGATAGAGCTTTTGATAGCAATTTGAACGGTTTCACTTAGAGTGGCGAGATGTATAACCTGAGCGAGAAAGGGCGCGGAGAACATCGAGCGAGATGTGCCAAATTACACGCGCGGGCGTGTTTGGAGCCCAATAGCACCGTCCAGCTTGAATTCTTCTAGCTACAACTTAAGGGTTTTGTAGCCAGTGAGAAAATCTAGTAGCGCTCTAAAGCACAGCGACGAAGCCTAAGAGCGGGTAAAGTTATAGCGGTGCGAATATGCAGGTTAGGCTTGAGTGACAGGATTTTTTCCGAATTCAGTCGACCACTGCAGTGAGACGCGGAAAGCTAACGGCCCAAAAATGCGTAGGTGAGCAGAGTAGTGAAAGTTCTTCACACCGACTAGATCGCTACTCTCCACCTGCGGCATACTGCCTTAACCCAAGCTGCCGTTTTAGGGCGACGGACTTAGCGGCTAAAGCTTCTTCCGCCCTTGCTCGCCCATATTTGAGTACTCGACACTTACAGTGATACGGTTCTGTTCAGCTCGAAAAGTTCTATCGAACAGTATCAATCTCGACCAATTTCGGAAAAACTGATTTCTTGACAATTTCCCATCGAGGACGAGCACCAGCTCTGCCGAGCCAACGCTGACGATGACGTCACCGGATGACGTCACCGAAATCTGATGTTTTCAAATTTCGCCAAGTTGGGTACCATTCGATAGAGCTTTTGATAGCAATTTGAACGGTTTCACTTAGAGTGGCGAGATGTATAACCTGAGCGAGAAAGGGCGCGGAGAACATCGAGCGAGATGTGCCAAATTACACGCGCGGGCGTGTTTGGAGCCCAATAGCTCCGTCCAGCTTGAATTCTTCTAGCTACAACTTAAGGGTTTTGTAGCCAGTGAGAAAATCTAGTAGCGCTCTAAAGCACAGCGACGTAGCCTAAGAGCGGGTAAAGTTATAGCGGTGCGAATATGCAGGTTAGGCTTGAGTGACAGGATTTTTTCCGAATTCAGTCGACCACTGCAGTGAGACGCGGAAAGCTAACGGCCCAAAAATGCGTAGGTGAGCAGAGTAGTGAAAGTTCTTCACACCGACTAGATCGCTACTCTCCACCTGCGGCATACTGCCTTAACCCAAGCTGCCGTTTTAGGGCGACGGACTTAGCGGCTAAAGCTTCTTCCGCCCTTGCTCGCCCATATTTGAGTACTCGACACTTACAGTGATACGGTTCTGTTCAGCTCGAAAAGTTCTATCGAACAGTATCAATCTCGACCAATTTCGGAAAAACTGATTTCTTGACAATTTCCCATCGAGGACGAGCACCAGCTCTGCCGAGCCAACGCTGACGATGACGTCACCGGATGACGTCACCGAAATCTGATAATTTCAAATTTCGCCAAGTTGGGTACCATTCGATAGAGCTTTTGATAGCAATTTGAACGGTTTCACTTAGAGTGGCGAGATGTATAACCTGAGCGAGAAAGGGCGCGGAGAACATCGAGCGAGATGTGCCAAATTACACGCACGGGCGTGTTTGGAGCCCAATAGCACCGTGGAGCTTGAATTCTTCCAGCTACAGATTCTGTGTTTTGTAGTCAGTAAGAAATTCTAGCAGCGCTCCAAAGCACAGCGACGTAGTTTAAGAAAGTGGAAAGTTATAGCGGTGCGAATATGCAGGTTAGGCTTGAGTGACAGGATTTTTTCCGAATTCAGTCGACCACTGCAGTGAGACGCGGAAAGCTAACGGCCCAAAAATGCGTAGGTGAGTAGAGTAGTGAAAGTTTTTCACACCGACTAGATCGCTACTCTCCACCTGCGCCATATTGCCTTAACCCAAGCTGCCGTTTTAGGGCGACGGACTTAGCGGCTAAAGCTTCTTCCGCCCTTGCTCGCCCATATTTCAGTACTCGACACTTACAGTGATACGGTTCTGTTCAGCTCGAAAAGTTCTATCGAACAGTATCAATCTCGACCAATTTCGGAAAAACTGATTTCTTGACAATTTCCCATCGAGGACGAGCACCAGCTCTGCCGAGCCAGCGCTGACGATGACGTCACCGGATGACGTCACCGAAATCTGATAATTTCAAATTTCGCCAAGTTGGGTACCATTCGATAGAGCTTTTGATAGCAATTTGAACGGTTTCACTTAGAGTGGCGAGATGTATAACCTGAGCGAGAAAGGGCGCGGAGAACATCGAGCGAGATGTGCCAAATTACACGCGCGGGCGTGTTTGGAGCCCAATAGCACCGTCCAGCTTGAATTCTTCTAGCTACAACTTAAGGGTTTTGTAGCCAGTGAGAAAATCTAGTAGCGCTCTAAAGCACAGCGACGTAGCCTAAGAGCGGGTAAAGTTATAGCGGTGCGAATATGCAGGTTAGGCTTGAGTGACAGGATTTTTTCCGAATTCAGTCGACCACTGCAGTGAGACGCGGAAAGCTAACGGCCCAAAAATGCGTAGGTGAGCAGAGTAGTGAAAGTTCTTCACACCGACTAGATCGCTACTCTCCACCTGCGGCATACTGCCTTAACCCAATCTGCCGTTTTAGGGCGACGGACTTAGCGGCTAAAGCTTCTTCCGCCCTTGCTCGCCCATATTTCAGTACTCGACACTTACAGTGATACGGTTCTGTTCAGCTCGAAAAGTTCTATCGAACAGTATCAATCTCGACCAATTTCGGAAAAACTGATTTCTTGACAATTTCCCATCGAGGACGAGCACCAGCTCTGCCGAGCCAGCGCTGACGATGACGTCACCGGATGACGTCACCGAAATCTGATAATTTCAAATTTCGCCAAGTTGGGTACCATTCGATAGAGCTTTTGATAGCAATTTGAACGGTTTCACTTAGAGTGGCGAGATGTATAACCTGAGCGAGAAAGGGCGCGGAGAACATCGAGCGAGATGTGCCAAATTACACGCACGGGCGTGTTTGGAGCCCAATAGCACCGTGGAGCTTGAATTCTTCCAGCTACAGATTCTGTGTTTTGTAGTCAGTAAGAAATTCTAGCAGCGCTCCAAAGCACAGCGACGTAGTTTAAGAAAGTGGAAAGTTATAGCGGTGCGAATATGCAGGTTAGGCTTGAGTGACAGGATTTTTTCCGAATTCAGTCGACCACTGCAGTGAGACGCGGAAAGCTAACGGCCCAAAAATGCGTAGGTGAGTAGAGTAGTGAAAGTTTTTCACACCGACTAGATCGCTACTCTCCACCTGCGCCATATTGCCTTAACCCAAGCTGCCGTTTTAGGGCGACGGACTTAGCGGCTAAAGCTTCTTCCTCCCTTGCTCGCCCATATTTGAGTACTCGACACTTACAGTGATACGGTTCTGTTCAGCTCGAAAAGTTCTATCGAACAGTATCAATCTCGACCAATTTCGGAAAAACTGATTTCTTGACAATTTCCCATCGAGGACGAGCACCAGCTCTGCCGAGCCAACGCTGACGATGACGTCACCGGATGACGTCACCGAAATCTGATGTTTTCAAATTTCGCCAAGTTGGGTACCATTCGATAGAGCTTTTGATAGCAATTTGAACGGTTTCACTTAGAGTGGCGAGATGTATAACCTGAGCGAGAAAGGGCGCGGAGAACATCGAGCGAGATGTGCCAAATTACACGCGCGGGCGTGTTTGGAGCCCAATAGCACCGTCCAGCTTGAATTCTTCTAGCTACAACTTAAGGGTTTTGTAGCCAGTGAGAAAATCTAGTAGCGCTCTAAAGCACAGCGACGAAGCCTAAGAGCGGGTAAAGTTATAGCGGTGCGAATATGCAGGTTTGGCTTGAGTGACAGGATTTTTTCCGAATTCAGTCGACCACTGCAGTGAGACGCGGAAAGCTAACGGCCCAAAAATGCGTAGGTGAGCAGAGTAGTGAAAGTTCTTCACACCGACTAGATCGCTACTCTCCACCTGCGGCATACTGCCTTAACCCAAGCTGCCGTTTTAGGGCGACGGACTTAGCGGCTAAAGCTTCTTCCGCCCTTGCTCGCCCATATTTGAGTACTCGACACTTACAGTGATACGGTTCTGTTCAGCTCGAAAAGTTCTATCGAACAGTATCAATCTCGACCAATTTCGGAAAAACTGATTTCTTGACAATTTCCCATCGAGGACGAGCACCAGCTCTGCCGAGCCAACGCTGACGATGACGTCACCGGATGACGTCACCGAAATCTGATGTTTTCAAATTTCGCCAAGTTGGGTACCATTCGATAGAGCTTTTGATAGCAATTTGAACGGTTTCACTTAGAGTGGCGAGATGTATAACATGAGCGAGAAAGGGCGCGGAGAACATCGAGCGAGATGTGCCAAATTACACGCGCGGGCGTGTTTGGAGCCCAATCGCACCGTCCAGCTTGAATTCTTCTAGCTACAACTTAAGGGTTTTGTAGCCAGTGAGAAAATCTAGTAGCGCTCTAAAGCACAGCGACGTAGCCTAAGAGCGGGTAAAGTTATAGCGGTGCGAATATGCAGGTTTGGCTTGAGTGACAGGATTTTTTCCGAATTCAGTCGACCACTGCAGTGAGACGCGGAAAGCTAACGGCCCAAAAATGCGTAGGTGAGCAGAGTAGTGAAAGTTCTTCACACCGACTAGATCGCTACTCTCCACCTGCGGCATACTGCCTTAACCCAAGCTGCCGTTTTAGGGCGACGGACTTAGCGGCTAAAGCTTCTTCCGCCCTTGCTCGCCCATATTTCAGTACTCGACACTTACAGTGATACGGTTCTGTTCAGCTCGAAAAGTTCTATCGAACAGTATCAATCTCGACCAATTTCGGAAAAACTGATTTCTTGACAATTTCCCATCGAGGACGAGCACCAGCTCTGCCGAGCCAGCGCTGACGATGACGTCACCGGATGACGTCACCGAAATCTGATAATTTCAAATTTCGCCAAGTTGGGTACCATTCGATAGAGCTTTTGATAGCAATTTGAACGGTTTCACTTAGAGTGGCGAGATGTATAACCTGAGCGAGAAAGGGCGCGGAGAACATCGAGCGAGATGTGCCAAATTACACGCACGGGCGTGTTTGGAGCCCAATAGCACCGTGGAGCTTGAATTCTTCCAGCTACAGATTCTGTGTTTTGTAGTCAGTAAGAAATTCTAGCAGCGCTCCAAAGCACAGCGACGTAGTTTAAGAAAGTGGAAAGTTATAGCGGTGCGAATATGCAGGTTAGGCTTGAGTGACAGGATTTTTTCCGAATTCAGTCGACCACTGCAGTGAGACGCGGAAAGCTAACGGCCCAAAAATGCGTAGGTGAGTAGAGTAGTGAAAGTTTTTCACACCGACTAGATCGCTACTCTCCACCTGCGCCATATTGCCTTAACCCAAGCTGCCGTTTTAGGGCGACGGACTTAGCGGCTAAAGCTTCTTCCTCCCTTGCTCGCCCATATTTGAGTACTCGACACTTACAGTGATACGGTTCTGTTCAGCTCGAAAAGTTCTATCGAACAGTATCAATCTCGACCAATTTCGGAAAAACTGATTTCTTGACAATTTCCCATCGAGGACGAGCACCAGCTCTGCCGAGCCAACGCTGACGATGACGTCACCGGATGACGTCACCGAAATCTGATGTTTTCAAATTTCGCCAAGTTGGGTACCATTCGATAGAGCTTTTGATAGCAATTTGAACGGTTTCACTTAGAGTGGCGAGATGTATAACCTGAGCGAGAAAGGGCGCGGAGAACATCGAGCGAGATGTGCCAAATTACACGCGCGGGCGTGTTTGGAGCCCAATAGCACCGTCCAGCTTGAATTCTTCTAGCTACAACTTAAGGGTTTTGTAGCCAGTGAGAAAATCTAGTAGCGCTCTAAAGCACAGCGACGAAGCCTAAGAGCGGGTAAAGTTATAGCGGTGCGAATATGCAGGTTTGGCTTGAGTGACAGGATTTTTTCCGAATTCAGTCGACCACTGCAGTGAGACGCGGAAAGCTAACGGCCCAAAAATGCGTAGGTGAGCAGAGTAGTGAAAGTTCTTCACACCGACTAGATCGCTACTCTCCACCTGCGGCATACTGCCTTAACCCAAGCTGCCGTTTTAGGGCGACGGACTTAGCGGCTAAAGCTTCTTCCGCCCTTGCTCGCCCATATTTGAGTACTCGACACTTACAGTGATACGGTTCTGTTCAGCTCGAAAAGTTCTATCGAACAGTATCAATCTCGACCAATTTCGGAAAAACTGATTTCTTGACAATTTCCCATCGAGGACGAGCACCAGCTCTGCCGAGCCGGCGCTGACGATGACGTCACCGGATGACGTCACCGAAATCTGATAATTTCAAATTTCGCCAAGTTGGGTACTATTCGATAGAGCTTTTGATAGCAATTTGAACGGTTTCACTTAGAGTGGCGAGATGTATAACCTGAGCGAGAAAGGGCGCGGAGAACATCGAGCGAGATGTGCCAAATTACACGCGCGGGCGTGTTTGGAGCCCAATAGCTCCATCCAGCTTGAACTCTTCTAGCTACAACTTAAGGGTTTTGTAGCCAGTGAGAAAATCTAGTAGCGCTCTAAAGCACAGCGACGTAGCCTAAGAGCGGGTAAAGTTATAGCGGTGCGAATATGCAGGTTAGGCTTGAGTGACAGGATTTTTTCCGAATTCAGTCGACCACTGCAGTGAGACGCGGAAAGCTAACGGCCCAAAAATGCGTAGGTGAGCAGAGTAGTGAAAGATCTTCACACCGACTAGATCGCTACTCTCCACCTGCGGCATACTGCCTTAACCCAAGCTGCCGTTTTAGGGCGACGGACTTAGCGGCTAAAGCTTCTTCCGCCCTTGCTCGCCCATATTTGAGTACTCGACACTTACAGTGATACGGTTCTGTTCAGCTCGAAAAGTTCTATCGAACAGTATCAATCTCGACCAATTTCGGAAAAACTGATTTCTTGACAATTTCCCATCGAGGACGAGCACCAGCTCTGCCGAGCCGGCGCTGACGATGACGTCACCGGATGACGTCACCGAAATCTGATAATTTCAAATTTCGCCAAGTTGGGTACTATTCGATAGAGCTTTTGATAGCAATTTGAACGGTTTCACTTAGAGTGGCGAGATGTATAACCTGAGCGAGAAAGGGCGCGGAGAACATCGAGCGAGATGTGCCAAATTACACGCGCGGGCGTGTTTGGAGCCCAATAGCTCCGTCCAGCTTGAATTCTTCTAGCTACAACTTAAGGGTTTTGTAGCCAGTGAGAAAATCTAGTAGCGCTCTAAAGCACAGCGACGTAGCCTAAGAGCGGGTAAAGTTATAGCGGTGCGAATATGCAGGTTAGGCTTGAGTGACAGGATTTTTTCCGAATTCAGTCGACCACTGCAGTGAGACGCGGAAAGCTAACGGCCCAAAAATGCGTAGGTGAGCAGAGTAGTGAAAGTTCTTCACACCGACTAGATCGCTACTCTCCACCTGCGGCATACTGCCTTAACCCAAGCTGCCGTTTTAGGGCGACGGACTTAGCGGCTAAAGCTTCTTCCGCCCTTGCTCGCCCATATTTGAGTACTCGACACTTACAGTGATACGGTTCTGTTCAGCTCGAAAAGTTCTATCGAACAGTATCAATCTCGACCAATTTCGGAAAAACTGATTTCTTGACAATTTCCCATCGAGGACGAGCACCAGCTCTGCCGAGCCAACGCTGACGATGACGTCACCGGATGACGTCACCGAAATCTGATGTTTTCAAATTTCGCCAAGTTGGGTACCATTCGATAGAGCTTTTGATAGCAATTTGAACGGTTTCACTTAGAGTGGCGAGATGTATAACCTGAGCGAGAAAGGGCGCGGAGAACATCGAGCGAGATGTGCCAAATTACACGCGCGGGCGTGTTTGGAGCCCAATAGCACCGTCCAGCTTGAATTCTTCTAGCTACAACTTAAGGGTTTTGTAGCCAGTGAGAAAATCTAGTAGCGCTCTAAAGCACAGTGACGTAGCCTAAGAGCGGGTAAAGTTATAGCGGTGCGAATATGCAGGTTAGGCTTGAGTGACAGGATTTTTTCCGAATTCAGTCGACCACTGCAGTGAGACGCGGAAAGCTAACGGCCCAAAAATGCGTAGGTGAGCAGAGTAGTGAAAGTTCTTCACACCGACTAGATCGCTACTCTCCACCTGCGGCATACTGCCTTAACCCAAGCTGCCGTTTTAGGGCGACGGACTTAGCGGCTAAAGCTTCTTCCGCCCTTGCTCGCCCATATTTGAGTACTCGACACTTACAGTGATACGGTTCTGTTCAGCTCGAAAAGTTCTATCGAACAGTATCAACCTCGACCAATTTCGGAAAAACTGATTTCTTGACAATTTCCCATCGAGGACGAGCACCAGCTCTGCCGAGCCAGCGCTGACGATGACGTCACCGGATGACGTCACCGAAATCTGATAATTTCAAATTTCGCCAAGTTGGGTACCATTCGATAGAGCTTTTGATAGCAATTTGAACGGTTTCACTTAGAGTGGCGAGATGTATAACCTGAGCGAGAAAGGGCGCGGAGAACATCGAGCGAGATGTGCCAAATTACACGCGCGGGCGTGTTTGGAGCCCAATAGCTCCGTCCAGCTTGAATTCTTCTAGCTACAACTTAAGGGTTTTGTAGCCAGTGAGAAAATCTAGTAGCGCTCTAAAGCACAGCGACGTAGCCTAAGAGCGGGTAAAGTTATAGCGGTGCGAATATGCAGGTTAGGCTTGAGTGACAGGATTTTTTCCGAATTCAGTCGACCACTGCAGTGAGACGCGGAAAGCTAACGGCCCAAAAATGCGTAGGTGAGCAGAGTAGTGAAAGTTCTTCACACCGACTAGATCGCTACTCTCCACCTGCGGCATACTGCCTTAACCCAAGCTGCCGTTTTAGGGCGACGGACTTAGCGGCTAAAGCTTCTTCCGCCCTTGCTCGCCCATATTTGAGTACTCGACACTTACAGTGATACGGTTCTGTTCAGCTCGAAAAGTTCTATCGAACAGTATCAATCTCGACCAATTTCGGAAAAACTGATTTCTTGACAATTTCCCATCGAGGACGAGCACCAGCTCTGCCGAGCCAACGCTGACGATGACGTCACCGGATGACGTCACCGAAATCTGATGTTTTCAAATTTCGCCAAGTTGGGTACCATTCGATAGAGCTTTTGATAGCAATTTGAACGGTTTCACTTAGAGTGGCGAGATGTATAACCTGAGCGAGAAAGGGCGCGGAGAACATCGAGCGAGATGTGCCAAATTACACGCGCGGGCGTGTTTGGAGCCCAATAGCACCGTCCAGCTTGAATTCTTCTAGCTACAACTTAAGGGTTTTGTAGCCAGTGAGAAAATCTAGTAGCGCTCTAAAGCACAGTGACGTAGCCTAAGAGCGGGTAAAGTTATAGCGGTGCGAATATGCAGGTTAGGCTTGAGTGACAGGATTTTTTCCGAATTCAGTCGACCACTGCAGTGAGACGCGGAAAGCTAACGGCCCAAAAATGCGTAGGTGAGCAGAGTAGTGAAAGTTCTTCACACCGACTAGATCGCTACTCTCCACCTGCGGCATACTGCCTTAACCCAAGCTGCCGTTTTAGGGCGACGGACTTAGCGGCTAAAGCTTCTTCCGCCCTTGCTCGCCCATATTTGAGTACTCGACACTTACAGTGATACGGTTCTGTTCAGCTCGAAAAGTTCTATCGAACAGTATCAACCTCGACCAATTTCGGAAAAACTGATTTCTTGACAATTTCCCATCGAGGACGAGCACCAGCTCTGCCGAGCCAGCGCTGACGATGACGTCACCGGATGACGTCACCGAAATCTGATAATTTCAAATTTCGCCAAGTTGGGTACCATTCGATAGAGCTTTTGATAGCAATTTGAACGGTTTCACTTAGAGTGGCGAGATGTATAACCTGAGCGAGAAAGGGCGCGGAGAACATCGAGCGAGATGTGCCAAATTACACGCGCGGGCGTGTTTGGAGCCCAATAGCTCCGTCCAGCTTGAATTCTTCTAGCTACAACTTAAGGTTTTTGTAGCCAGTGAGAAAATCTAGTAGCACTCTAAAGCGCAGCGACGTAGTTTAAGAATGTGCAAAGTTATAGCGGTGCGAATATGCAGGTTAGGCTTGAGTGACAGGATTTTTTCCGAATTCAGTCGACCACTGCAGTGAGACGCGGAAAGCTAACGGCCCAAAAATGCGTAGGTGAGCAGAGTAGTGAAAGTTCTTCACACCGACTAGATCGCTACTCTCCACCTGCGGCATACTGCCTTAACCCAAGCTGCCGTTTTAGGGCGACGGACTTAGCGGCTAAAGCTTCTTCCGCCCTTGCTCGCCCATATTTGAGTACTCGACACTTACAGTGATACGGTTCTGTTCAGCTCGAAAAGTTCTATCGAACAGTATCAATCTCGACCAATTTCGGAAAAACTGATTTCTTGACAATTTCCCATCGAGGACGAGCAGCAGCTCTGCCGAGCCAACGCTGACGATGACGTCACCGGATGACGTCACCGAAATCTGATATTTTCAAATTTCGCCAAGTTGGGTACCATTCGATAGAGCTTTTGATAGCAATTTGAACGGTTTCACTTAGAGTGGCGAGATGTATAACCTGAGCGAGAAAGGGCGCGGAGAACATCGAGCGAGATGTGCCAAATTACACGCGCGGGCGTGTTTGGAGCCCAATAGCTCCGTACAGCTTGAATTCTTCCAGCTACAGATTCTGTGTTTTGTAGTCAGTAAAAAAATCTAGTAGCGCTCCAAAGCACAGCGACGTAGCCTAAGAGCGGGTAAAGTTATAGCGGTGCGAATATGCAGGTTAGGCTTGAGTGAAAGGATTTTTTTTCCGAATTCAGTCGACCACTGCAGTGAGACGCGGAAAGCTAACGGCCCAAAAATGCGTAGGTGAGCAGAGTAGTGAAAGTTCTTCACACCGACTAGATCGCTACTCTCCACCTGCGGCATACTGCCTTAACCCAAGCTGCCGTTTTAGGGCGACGGACTTAGCGGCTAAAGCTTCTTCCGCCCTTGCTCGCCCATATTTGAGTACTCGACACTTACAGTGATACGGTTCTGTTCAGCTCGAAAAGTTCTATCGAACAGTATCAACCTCGACCAATTTCGGAAAAACTGATTTCTTGACAATTTCCCATCGAGGACGAGCAGCAGCTCTGCCGAGCCAACGCTGACGATGACGTCACCGGATGACGTCACCGAAATCTGATATTTTCAAATTTCGCCAAGTTGGGTACCATTCGATAGAGCTTTTGATAGCAATTTGAACGGTTTCACTTAGAGTGGCGAGATGTATAACCTGAGCGAGAAAGGGCGCGGAGAACATCGAGCGAGATGTGCCAAATTACACGCGCGGGCGTGTTTGGAGCCCAATAGCTCCGTCCAGCTTGAATTCTTCTAGCTACAACTTAAGGTTTTTGTAGCCAGTGAGAAAATCTAGTAGCACTCTAAAGCGCAGCGACGTAGTTTAAGAATGTGCAAAGTTATAGCGGTGCGAATATGCAGGTTAGGCTTGAGTGACAGGATTTTTTCCGAATTCAGTCGACCACTGCAGTGAGACGCGGAAAGCTAACGGCCCAAAAATGCGTAGGTGAGCAGAGTAGTGAAAGTTCTTCACAACGACTAGATCGCTACTCTCCACCTGCGGCATACTGCCTTAACCCAAGCTGCCGTTTTAGGGCGACGGACTTAGCGGCTAAAGCTTCTTCCGCCCTTGCTCGCCCATATTTGAGTACTCGACACTTACCGTGATACGGTTCTGTTCAGCTCGAAAAGTTCTATCGAACAGTATCAATCTCGACCAATTTCGGAAAAACTGATTTCTTGACAACTTCCCATCGAGGACGAGCAGCAGCTCTGCCGAGCCAACGCTGACGATGACGTCACCGGATGACGTCACCGAAATCTGATATTTTCAAATTTCGCCAAGTTGGGTACCATTCGATAGAGCTTTTGATAGCAATTTGAACGGTTTCACTTAGAGTGGCGAGATGTATAACCTGAGCGAGAAAGGGCGCGGAGAACATCGAGCGAGATGTGCCAAATTACACGCGCGGGCGTGTTTGGAGCCCAATAGCTCCGTACAGCTTGAATTCTTCCAGCTACAGATTCTGTGTTTTGTAGTCAGTAAAAAAATCTAGTAGCGCTCCAAAGCACAGCGACGTAGCCTAAGAGCGGGTAAAGTTATAGCGGTGCGAATATGCAGGTTAGGCTTGAGTGAAAGGATTTTTTTTCCGAATTCAGTCGACCACTGCAGTGAGACGCGGAAAGCTAACGGCCCAAAAATGCGTAGGTGAGCAGAGTAGTGAAAGTTCTTCACACCGACTAGATCGCTACTCTCCACCTGCGGCATACTGCCTTAACCCAAGCTGCCGTTTTAGGGCGACGGACTTAGCGGCTAAAGCTTCTTCCGCCCTTGCTCGCCCATATTTGAGTACTCGACACTTACAGTGATACGGTTCTGTTCAGCTCGAAAAGTTCTATCGAACAGTATCAACCTCGACCAATTTCGGAAAAACTGATTTCTTGACAATTTCCCATCGAGGACGAGCAGCAGCTCTGCCGAGCCAACGCTGACGATGACGTCACCGGATGACGTCACCGAAATCTGATATTTTCAAATTTCGCCAAGTTGGGTACCATTCGATAGAGCTTTTGATAGCAATTTGAACGGTTTCACTTAGAGTGGCGAGATGTATAACCTGAGCGAGAAAGGGCGCGGAGAACATCGAGCGAGATGTGCCAAATTACACGCGCGGGCGTGTTTGGAGCCCAATAGCTCCGTCCAGCTTGAATTCTTCTAGCTACAACTTAAGGTTTTTGTAGCCAGTGAGAAAATCTAGTAGCACTCTAAAGCGCAGCGACGTAGTTTAAGAATGTGCAAAGTTATAGCGGTGCGAATATGCAGGTTAGGCTTGAGTGACAGGATTTTTTCCGAATTCAGTCGACCACTGCAGTGAGACGCGGAAAGCTAACGGCCCAAAAATGCGTAGGTGAGCAGAGTAGTGAAAGTTCTTCACACCGACTAGATCGCTACTCTCCACCTGCGGCATACTGCCTTAACCCAATCTGCCGTTTTAGGGGGACGGACTTAGCGGCTAAAGCTTCTTCCGCCCTTGCTCGCCCATATTTCAGTACTCGACACTTACAGTGATACGGTTCTGTTCAGCTCGAAAAGTTCTATCGAACAGTATCAATCTCGACCAATTTCGGAAAAACTGATTTCTTGACAATTTCCCATCGAGGACGAGCACCAGCTCTGCCGAGCCAGCGCTGACGATGACGTCACCGGATGACGTCACCGAAATCTGATAATTTCAAATTTCGCCAAGTTGGGTACCATTCGATAGAGCTTTTGATAGCAATTTGAACGGTTTCACTTAGAGTGGCGAGATGTATAACCTGAGCGAGAAAGGGCGCGGAGAACATCGAGCGAGATGTGCCAAATTACACGCACGGGCGTGTTTGGAGCCCAATAGCACCGTGGAGCTTGAATTCTTCCAGCTACAGATTCTGTGTTTTGTAGTCAGTAAGAAATTCTAGCAGCGCTCCAAAGCACAGCGACGTAGTTTAAGAAAGTGGAAAGTTATAGCGGTGCGAATATGCAGGTTAGGCTTGAGTGACAGGATTTTTTCCGAATTCAGTCGACCACTGCAGTGAGACGAGGAAAGCTAACGGCCCAAAAATGCGTAGGTGAGTAGAGTAGTGAAAGTTTTTCACACCGACTAGATCGCTACTCTCCACCTGCGCCATATTGCCTTAACCCAAGCTGCCGTTTTAGGGCGACGGACTTAGCGGCTAAAGCTTCTTCCGCCCTTGCTCGCCCATATTTGAGTACTCGACACTTACAGTGATACGGTTCTGTTCAGCTCGAAAAGTTCTATCGAACAGTATCAATCTCGACCAATTTCGGAAAAACTGATTTCTTGACAATTTCCCATCGAGGACGAGCACCAGCTCTGCCGAGCCAACGCTGACGATGACGTCACCGGATGACGTCACCGAAATCTGATGTTTTCAAATTTCGCCAAGTTGGGTACCATTCGATAGAGCTTTTGATAGCAATTTGAACGGTTTCACTTAGAGTGGCGAGATGTATAACCTGAGCGAGAAAGGGCGCGGAGAACATCGAGCGAGATGTGCCAAATTACACGCGCGGGCGTGTTTGGAGCCCAATAGCACCGTCCAGCTTGAATTCTTCTAGCTACAACTTAAGGGTTTTGTAGCCAGTGAGAAAATCTAGTAGCGCTCTAAAGCACAGTGACGTAGCCTAAGAGCGGGTAAAGTTATAGCGGTGCGAATATGCAGGTTAGGCTTGAGTGACAGGATTTTTTCCGAATTCAGTCGACCACTGCAGTGAGACGCGGAAAGCTAACGGCCCAAAAATGCGTAGGTGAGCAGAGTAGTGAAAGTTCTTCACACCGACTAGATCGCTACTCTCCACCTGCGGCATACTGCCTTAACCCAAGCTGCCGTTTTAGGGCGACGGACTTAGCGGCTAAAGCTTCTTCCGCCCTTGCTCGCCCATATTTGAGTACTCGACACTTACAGTGATACGGTTCTGTTCAGCTCGAAAAGTTCTATCGAACAGTATCAATCTCGACCAATTTCGGAAAAACTGATTTCTTGACAATTTCCCATCGAGGACGAGCAGCAGCTCTGCCGAGCCAACGCTGACGATGACGTCACCGGATGACGTCACCGAAATCTGATATTTTCAAATTTCGCCAAGTTGGGTACCATTCGATAGAGCTTTTGATAGCAATTTGAACGGTTTCACTTAGAGTGGCGAGATGTATAACCTGAGCGAGAAAGGGCGCGGAGAACATCGAGCGAGATGTGCCAAATTACACGCGCGGGCGTGTTTGGAGCCCAATAGCTCCGTACAGCTTGAATTCTTCCAGCTACAGATTCTGTGTTTTGTAGTCAGTAAAAAAATCTAGTAGCGCTCCAAAGCACAGCGACGTAGCCTAAGAGCGGGTAAAGTTATAGCGGTGCGAATATGCAGGTTAGGCTTGAGTGAAAGGATTTTTTTTCCGAATTCAGTCGACCACTGCAGTGAGACGCGGAAAGCTAACGGCCCAAAAATGCGTAGGTGAGCAGAGTAGTGAAAGTTCTTCACACCGACTAGATCGCTACTCTCCACCTGCGGCATACTGCCTTAACCCAAGCTGCCGTTTTAGGGCGACGGACTTAGCGGCTAAAGCTTCTTCCGCCCTTGCTCGCCCATATTTGAGTACTCGACACTTACAGTGATACGGTTCTGTTCAGCTCGAAAAGTTCTATCGAACAGTATCAACCTCGACCAATTTCGGAAAAACTGATTTCTTGACAATTTCCCATCGAGGACGAGCAGCAGCTCTGCCGAGCCAACGCTGACGATGACGTCACCGGATGACGTCACCGAAATCTGATATTTTCAAATTTCGCCAAGTTGGGTACCATTCGATAGAGCTTTTGATAGCAATTTGAACGGTTTCACTTAGAGTGGCGAGATGTATAACCTGAGCGAGAAAGGGCGCGGAGAACATCGAGCGAGATGTGCCAAATTACACGCGCGGGCGTGTTTGGAGCCCAATAGCTCCGTCCAGCTTGAATTCTTCTAGCTACAACTTAAGGTTTTTGTAGCCAGTGAGAAAATCTAGTAGCACTCTAAAGCGCAGCGACGTAGTTTAAGAATGTGCAAAGTTATAGCGGTGCGAATATGCAGGTTAGGCTTGAGTGACAGGATTTTTTCCGAATTCAGTCGACCACTGCAGTGAGACGCGGAAAGCTAACGGCCCAAAAATGCGTAGGTGAGCAGAGTAGTGAAAGTTCTTCACAACGACTAGATCGCTACTCTCCACCTGCGGCATACTGCCTTAACCCAAGCTGCCGTTTTAGGGCGACGGACTTAGCGGCTAAAGCTTCTTCCGCCCTTGCTCGCCCATATTTGAGTACTCGACACTTACCGTGATACGGTTCTGTTCAGCTCGAAAAGTTCTATCGAACAGTATCAATCTCGACCAATTTCGGAAAAACTGATTTCTTGACAACTTCCCATCGAGGACGAGCAGCAGCTCTGCCGAGCCAACGCTGACGATGACGTCACCGGATGACGTCACCGAAATCTGATATTTTCAAATTTCGCCAAGTTGGGTACCATTCGATAGAGCTTTTGATAGCAATTTGAACGGTTTCACTTAGAGTGGCGAGATGTATAACCTGAGCGAGAAAGGGCGCGGAGAACATCGAGCGAGATGTGCCAAATTACACGCGCGGGCGTGTTTGGAGCCCAATAGCTCCGTACAGCTTGAATTCTTCCAGCTACAGATTCTGTGTTTTGTAGTCAGTAAAAAAATCTAGTAGCGCTCCAAAGCACAGCGACGTAGCCTAAGAGCGGGTAAAGTTATAGCGGTGCGAATATGCAGGTTAGGCTTGAGTGAAAGGATTTTTTTTCCGAATTCAGTCGACCACTGCAGTGAGACGCGGAAAGCTAACGGCCCAAAAATGCGTAGGTGAGCAGAGTAGTGAAAGTTCTTCACACCGACTAGATCGCTACTCTCCACCTGCGGCATACTGCCTTAACCCAAGCTGCCGTTTTAGGGCGACGGACTTAGCGGCTAAAGCTTCTTCCGCCCTTGCTCGCCCATATTTGAGTACTCGACACTTACAGTGATACGGTTCTGTTCAGCTCGAAAAGTTCTATCGAACAGTATCAACCTCGACCAATTTCGGAAAAACTGATTTCTTGACAATTTCCCATCGAGGACGAGCAGCAGCTCTGCCGAGCCAACGCTGACGATGACGTCACCGGATGACGTCACCGAAATCTGATATTTTCAAATTTCGCCAAGTTGGGTACCATTCGATAGAGCTTTTGATAGCAATTTGAACGGTTTCACTTAGAGTGGCGAGATGTATAACCTGAGCGAGAAAGGGCGCGGAGAACATCGAGCGAGATGTGCCAAATTACACGCGCGGGCGTGTTTGGAGCCCAATAGCTCCGTCCAGCTTGAATTCTTCTAGCTACAACTTAAGGTTTTTGTAGCCAGTGAGAAAATCTAGTAGCACTCTAAAGCGCAGCGACGTAGTTTAAGAATGTGCAAAGTTATAGCGGTGCGAATATGCAGGTTAGGCTTGAGTGACAGGATTTTTTCCGAATTCAGTCGACCACTGCAGTGAGACGCGGAAAGCTAACGGCCCAAAAATGCGTAGGTGAGCAGAGTAGTGAAAGTTCTTCACAACGACTAGATCGCTACTCTCCACCTGCGGCATACTGCCTTAACCCAAGCTGCCGTTTTAGGGCGACGGACTTAGCGGCTAAAGCTTCTTCCGCCCTTGCTCGCCCATATTTGAGTACTCGACACTTACCGTGATACGGTTCTGTTCAGCTCGAAAAGTTCTATCGAACAGTATCAATCTCGACCAATTTCGGAAAAACTGATTTCTTGACAACTTCCCATCGAGGACGAGCACCAGCTCTGCCGAGCCAGCGCTGACGATGACGTCACCGGATGACGTCACCGAAATCTGATAATTTCAAATTTCGCCAAGTTGGGTACCATTCGATAGAGCTTTTGATAGCAATTTGAACGGTTTCACTTAGAGTGGCGAGATGTATAACCTGAGCGAGAAAGGGCGCGGAGAACATCGAGCGAGATGTGCCAAATTACACGCGCGGGCGTGTTTGGAGCCCAATAGCTCCGTACAGCTTGAATTCTTCCAGCTACAGATTCTGTGTTTTGTAGTCAGTAAAAAAATCTAGTAGCGCTCCAAAGCACAGCGACGTAGCCTAAGAGCGGGTAAAGTTATAGCGGTGCGAATATGCAGGTTAGGCTTGAGTGAAAGGATTTTTTTTCCGAATTCAGTCGACCACTGCAGTGAGACGCGGAAAGCTAACGGCCCAAAAATGCGTAGGTGAGTAGAGTAGTGAAAGTTCTTCACACCGACTAGATCGCTACTCTCCACCTGCGCCATATTGCCTTAACCCAAGCTGCCGTTTTAGGGCGACGGACTTAGCGGCTAAAGCTTCTTCCGCCCTTGCGCGCCCATATTTGAGTACTCGACACTTACAGTGATACGGTTTTGTTCAGCTCGAAAAGCTCTATCGAACAGTATCAAAGTCGTCCAATTTCGGAAAAACTGATTTCTTGACAGTTTCCCATCGAGGACGAGCACCAGCTCTGCCGAGCCAGCGCTGACGATGACGTCACCGAAATCTGATAATTTCAAATTTCGCCAAGTTGGGTACCATTCGATAGAGCTTTTGATAACAATTTGAACGGTTTGACTTACCAGGGAACTACCTAAAGTGTAGGTCTGAACCAGCGATCCGATGCATACGGGCAGAGGCGCCTCCCTCTCAGAAATAACAATATGCAAGTATCTTAACCCGAGTACAACTTTTAGCAGAGTTAGGGCCCGTGGAGGCAGCCCCATTCAAACGGACGAGAAGCAAGCGAGAAGGTTGGTATGTTATCACCCTCGAGTTCATTGTTCTCTTGAACCCGTGCGTCGACGGGGCGGCCGAGTGGATAGCGTGGCAGACTTACGAGCGGAAGGTTGGGGTTTGGATCCTGCGTGGGACTTGTCTTTTGCATTTTCACAAACTTCATGTTCATGGTAGGGGTCCATACGCTAATTGAAGAGAAGGTAAACCACAGGTTAACATGTTGTTAACCCTTATGAAGGAGAAAGGTTGGTGTCAGTATAACCCGGTCTGGGATTCGCCGTGTATTCTACTCTTACGGGACACCGTTAAAGCAGGATCAATGCGAACATAGCCTTTCAGAGTTCTGGGTACTCTACATGTGGATCTGGACTGGTACGTTTCATGTTTCATGCTTACATAGGTGTAACGGGGGTGGAGTTTTTCCGGAGCATCCCGAATTCAGGGTCCCTGGGTCGGGTCCTGCCAAACCATAAAGATCTGGGTCTACCAAACCAAAAAGGTCACGTTGTCGATAACACCAATCTTTAGTCAAGAGAAGTGAATTCCTGTATGTGAGAGTGTTAGATAGAGTCCAGTGCCACCAAGAGCGTCGAAGAACTCGTGGAGACAACAAAGGGCGTCCTCCTCCATGCCCTCCCATTCGACTTCACTGCTCTTCCTGCGCTAACGACCATACAACAGCAGGATGATCAAATGATCATCATCCCGCAGCGAGCAATCAAAAGGACGATGCCTGGAGTCAAGTCCTCTCATGAGAGGGTGCATGCTCTGACAGCAGAGCAGGTAGGCAACAGGTTTACGTGTCATTCAATCTTGGCCCATACCACCTGTCGTCTGTTGATCATCGAGTTGCTCGAACGGCGCCAGCAACGTCCTAATTCGTTCCTGTCGCGTGCCAGAACGCGCCAATGAGTCAACCTCGCTGTAGGAAAACGACCGTTCATTTAAGGCTTTTACGCAGAAGTCCGTGCGTACTGGTGTTTCTTTGAAAAATCCCTCTCCCCCAGGATCCAGTCTGTGATCACCCTCGTCCAGCGGGTGCTCCGAAACGCAATTCGTAACCGGCCCACGTAATTTTCGACGGCTAGCTCATTCAACAGCTTCTCTAGTGCGCGCAGTTTTTCCCTGACTGAAGTGACCACAGTATCAGTTCTTTGAAGAAGAAAACGTAGGGATTTGGAGGCCTATGAAACCTCCTTATACTCTTCCATGTGTGAGATTTTGATTTGGTTATAGGAGATTTTAACCACTCAGCTACGGTACAAACTCACTCCAAATGGGAAAAGTGTTACTTAAAAAAATTTCAAAATAGAAAAATAGCCAACGAGTGCATTCACCAATTAGTTCTCATTTGATTCGATTTTAAATTTTTGTTTATTTGAACCGGTTTATTACGAGTCAAATGTCTAATAGCCCCAGTCTGGACGCAGATTAGTTCCGTAGTCAGTCCTCACGTCTGCCCCTGTGACCCCTCGCGCCATCTGAGGACGCCGTAAATCGCCTAACTGGAATCTTCACACTTCCCGTGCCGCGGCGCGATATTGATCCTTTCAAATGACGGTGAAGTAGACTACGCGGCGTACCCCAAACGAGCCTTGGATAGCTATGACCACTCCATGTATCTAATTGCCTGCATTTTCTATCTAGCATTTACGCTTTCATACTTTCATAGTAGTAAGACTACTCGAATTCTGGCTCCTTCAAAACTCACGACTGCGATTTTTTCACCACTGATACATCCCAGGCCTTTTCTGTTTGTTCACCGTTCGTCTGTTGTCTTCCATCAGATTTTTATAATAAACGTAAGTTTAAGTCATCCAATCGTTTTCCTTTGCAGGGGAAAGCCCTCTTTGCAACTATTCACGCATTGTGACTCCCACCTTGGGAACGCGTATCAATCGAACAATAATCGGTGAAAAATTAGAAAATTTAATGCTCCAGGGTTCCGATCAACAGTGCTTTCCGCCGCTAGGAGCGTGGTGGGGGAGTCGGACGAGGCACCGGCCGTCGCGTACCCACGATTCCATTTTTCTGGTTAGGATTTCCCGCCCAGGCCAATTAGACCTTCCATCTCTCTGGGATTGGTTGAGCTGGTAACGGATTGTGTGAGAAGGATAATACACCGGCTTTTCTATTGGTTGGCCGGCGCATGTCATTTTAAAGGCGAAACACGCGACCAAAAATTTGTGTTGGCAAGAAGGCGACCATTGACGAAATCAATCATCGGTTTGTTCCACGCCAGTAGTGGACTGTGCCTGGCCACTTCACGTGTAACTCGGCATTCATGTGCCTTCTTACGAAGGCGGAAGTATAAACTGACTGCATTGTGCCGACGTTTATCACGTCAAATTAGACATTTCAAAGACAGACATGGACACTACTGAGCAAGCTCGACGCTTTTGAAGGCAAATTTAACACCTTCCAAATACGAGCTTTTTCGTATTAAAATCGAGACCACGGGGACGGTTAGAATAAATTTTGTTTATTCAAGAAAAAAACTACTATGACTTTCTTTGAATTTTTCATTAAATTTACCTGGCGCAATTAGTATACACACAGTATGAAATTTTATAATAATTAAGCTGTGTTTCAAAGCGAGTGTGCGTCGCAATCTCTTAGTAAATGGAAATAGGAGATCGCCTGGATAGTCGCGATCAAAAATTCTGTTTGCATGGGCTAACACAGATATAGACGTTACAACAAAAATAGATATATTAGGTTAGCAACTAAATTCGTGGACTCACTCGAAGTTACTTCTTCTATCAGAGGTTATTGGGTTGTTTCAGCAACAATTCTCTTGCTCTTTTCACTATTTGAAACCAAACTGGTCTGCGCTTCTTGACACTACTTTGTTTGTCCTGACATTCCGATTTAGTGGGAAGCTTTTCAGTCTGAAATGAAGGGACACAAAGACACTATTCGCGAACGCCTTCTTCATGAGTACCAGCTCGGCCACTCTGCAGCTGAAGCCCGACAGAACATTAGGGCAGCAGTATGAGATAAAGTTTTCCAACGATTGACAGTGTTCAGATGGTCCAAGAGGTTTCGTTAGGGCAACGTTAGCACTGAAGACAAGCGACGCACCGGACGACCCATCATCCTCGATCGTCGAGCTGTAATAAGCGCCATCGAAGGAAATCCGAGCTTGACAACGTTGGCACTCGTCCTTAGGAGCCACATACCTCTATTTAGAAGATTCGGCACAGCGTTGGCTTTTCCGCAAAGCTCGGTAAATGGGCGCCGCACGACTTGACGCTATCGCAGAGGAACAAACGTCTGGATGAATTGTTGGATCATCACAAGGAGGAACCATTTCTCCACCGATTGCTAGCATGCGATGAAAAGTGGATTCCACTGGATAATCGTCAGCGCTCTAATCGGTAGCTTAGAGCGAAACAGAAGCCGCTGCCAACGCCTAAGCCTGACCCCATCAGAGCAAGTTGATGCTCTCCGTTTGGTAGTATCGGGGAGGTGTTATCTTCTCATTCCACTCATTCCACCTTACAGCCCAGACTGTGCGCCGAGTGACTTCCACCTTTTTCGTTCGCTGCAGCATTCCTTGGCTGGAAGACGATTTACCAATGTGGACTAGGTCAAAATTCACCTCCACCGATTTTGCGCCTTAAAACCACAAGAATTCTACAGTCGTGGGATCGACCAGCCACCTGATAAATGGAAAGCGGTTCTGCGTTCCAACGGATCTTACTTCAATTTAAGATTGTTATTAGTTATTTGTTTATAAACACTTTTGTTGAAGATGCTTGAGAGTCCATGAATTTAGTTGCCAACCTAATAAATTGTTAGTTGCACTTTGAGCACCTTGTCTCGTTTAAAACATTTACTAAAGTATTAAACAGGTAGAGCTTCTATCCAAATAAATAATTTAGAAGATAAAACCTTAGAAGAACTCGTTGTTCTCACAACTCCGAGTAAACAGCATTTACACCATTAGTCAAATCAGCCTGTCAACACACTGGATGGGTGCATGGCGCAATCCCTTGCATAACACCTTCGCTTAAGATTTTCACTTTTCAGCGCTTTAAAATGAGCATAGAAACCTATCGGTAGGTAAATGATGAAAATTTTTTACCATTCAGGAGAACCAAACTTTTGGAGCACCCTGCATAACGGTAATGAATCACAGCATATCTTATGGGTGAGAATGTCCTTGAAAAGCCTAAACGGTCTTAGTCGCCAATTTGGGCAGCATTTGAAGGTGTGGATGCGCAACCCAGTCAGGTCGCATCGAGTGGGCCTGCCAGTCAGAGATGATGTACGATCGATGCCCTGATTGGCCAGTGCGTATTCGGTCAGCGCTCTGATTGGTCAATACACGCATGGGCGTATGATAGCGCAGTAGGAGAAAACGCCAATTGTAGTGTGTATTCCGATTCAAGGTTTATGGTTCGGATTTCCCGCCAACGCCAAGCAAGCCTTCCATTTCTCCGTGGTCGATAAATCGATACCAAACTCGTGTGGGAAGGATAAATCACGGCTTTATTATCGGCTGGTCACCGTAAGTCATTGTATGCGCATTTAAATTGCCTCCACAATATCCCGTAAAGTACATAGAACGCATGGCGCATCCTAAGGAGTGATTGATTAACGCCGTCTGTTACACGACTTCTCTTCTGACTTTAAGTTAGACAACTTTTTAAGTCCCCGCTTTACACTGCGGCTGGTCCTCGGAAGGACGACTTTCTTTCCTCCTGTAACGCGTGAATCCTGGCCAAACTATTGCTAAAACTCTCTAACTATAGAGAATGACGTTGGTCGAGCATTCAAACGATTAAGGTGCCTCTACTTACTTCAGTTGACTGTATTAGCAAACAAGGTCTAGTGGACACAACATCATCGGAAATTTCTATAAAGCTGAGCTTTTTTCGCCAGCCTAGCAGTGCTATCTGTATATGGCCTTTAGTAGGTTTTACTTACTCGTAGTACAATAGAAAGCTCTTTGATAACAATTACAGGGCGGCCCGTGAGCTTTGCAACAAAATTAGGCAACTTTTTTAGAAGACTTTCTTCAATTTTGCGGCATAACATATTAACAGCTATGTAGCATATCCTCCGTGCTATACTCCTTCCAATTATCACGGTTGTAGCTATTCATAGTGCAATAGAAAGTAATGATCTAAGACTAAAAGCTTTTTGCTCCTGATCCGCAACGGGATACTCCCATTCCGAAGTGGCTAAATTTCCGAAGATTGGTGGTTGAACATTCTGTGTTATGTTAGGGTATAGGCCACTTCAGGATCTTTTCAAGAGCGAACATTAGATGGATGAATCTAAGCTACGGTTGAAGAACGCTATTAGTTTGCCCATCATACGCAACAAAGCAACGAAGTGAAACAAATTCTATATTTAGTCGTGGGCGTAACGTATTATTATGCAATGTTCAGTAGTTTTTTTTAAGAACTGCAAGAACGGCTCTACAAGATCGCAAGCGTAGCAAGGATTCAACTGTGAGAGGGAGAGAATAGGAAGGAAAAAATTTAGCGTAGCTACTGTGCGTCGCACAATCTGGTTATTCAGCCGTCGCTTCCTTTGATGAAAAACTTAAAATGGAAATTTTGGCAATGTGCCTCTTTAACAATCAATACTAGTACACATTTCACTAATACCATTCAGTGTTGTCGTTAAAAAAAATAACTGAAAAAGCTGTATGCATCAAGGGTCGTCCACTGCGGTACTGTTTTCTATGATGAAACGCCGTTTCTAGCTGAAAGGATTTCCAGCGGTCAAATTCATGGTAAACATTGGTGATCAGGGCCAGATTCGTCAACCGCTTACCGGCCGGCAACGGTGAAAACTACCGCCAAAACCCCATGATAAGACATTCATTAATATGCGGTGTGCTAACTTTGGGGTCAAACTCTCTGTGTCGGTTACTACGTATGCCGGTACGGTGGATCCGCGGTAAGATAATACCGGCGGTATCGTTGATGAATCTGACACCAGTCAAAACTCATCAACAAGACAAAATTTGGAAGCGATTTTAATGTGGTGGTGGAGACCAGCTTGTATTTTTATATAAAACAAGTAAATTCAGCACCGAGGAGCTCGATGATGCCAGTGCCATCGCAACAGTTCCACTTTTTGTCCAATCTGTTCGCTTTTTTCTATACATTTGCTCAAGCGTGGAGCGGTTGGTACAGGGATAATTTGCCGTTGCCGAATGTTTCGTTGCCATCAAAACTCGCTGGCGAGTTCGCTTTTTACTTGGTGCAGAACCGATTTCTATGTTGAATGTGGCATTCTGGTGCTCCACTGGACTCTACTAGAGCTACGAACGAGCCCTCCTTTGTTCTTCCTACTAAATGAAAAAAAAAACACCTGATACATATAAGTTATGTATCAGGTGTTTTTTTAGTTATGTATAAAGCAAGTCATGATCTAAAAAACGGCACGCTACACTCTGCATTGAAGAACCGGCTTCAAAGTGCACGGGACGAGACAAAGACCTTTACTTAATACGGTAGAGGGACAGCTAGAGAACTACAACTTGAACTATTATACTTAGTGTGAAACGCTACGAGATCGACAAAGTCCCGCCATAAAATTGTTGCTCAGTTTTGGCTTCAAGGCCCTTTTCAATTAACGTCAACTGCACGTGGTTTTAGGACTGCCTCTAAGTCTTCATCATAAGGATTAAAAAATAATAAAAGATGGCCTTAATCCACTCCTTATCGGAATGTGACATGCATTCTAATTCTATGAGATGGCAATTTGTATGCGTATTTGTCCCATACAATGACTTGCAAAGGTCAGACGACGATTTATTCTTCCCAGACTAGCCTAATATGTACCAATACACCGACCCCGGAATGAGGCAAGGCTTCGTTGGCCTGGTCGGACCACTAGTGTACATCTTTGTAGCGGTTAACGAATTGACGATGTTTTCCGTTAAAATCTGGCCTAACGACTTAACGGAATTCTTAACGGATTTTTCGGAAATTGCCATGGATTGAAGATCTATCGACACATTTGCTGATCTGCGGATGTTTTTCGAACTTCTCTACCCGTCATCAGACCCCTTTTTCATATTTTTCGCCTTCACGCCGAGGAGGCATACCGTTTCGCTTCTGGGTCCAGTTTGAAACTGAGTAGAGTCTCGCACTTTATACTCAAGATGGTGACTCTGCGCTTCTTTGCCATAACGACGTTAGTTACGGAAGTAATCGGCAGAGGTTTGTGGTCGTCAGTTATTTTGGTGCAGTTTTTTGTAATTCAACAAGCATAGTTCCACTACTCTTCGATGAGTTCCACTACTCTATTTCTAGCAGCGTTTCTTCGTGGCCGCCCTCGAGATCTCGGGCTTCTGCAGCTTCCGACCGGAATGACGGACGGGCGTTCGGCTCCATTCTTTCCAAACCTATACATGGCGGGAGACAAGGTGAGGTAACCCTACACCTCCGGGGCATTGCTCCATCTTCACGATGACAGCGCACTGGGGAGGAAGTCTCCGTTGAGTTGGTGCAATGTCTGTTCTACCCCTTATTCCTAGAGCCTGCCTTCTTAGCGATCTAACTCACTGGCACATTAATGATTTTTTAGGCTGGCGAAAAACCAGCGTCGGTTCCGGACGTTCATCTTCCAGGACAAATGGCTGCATTCAGTAGAAGGTGAGAGGGTCCCATGTCACGACTTCCACTCTTCTGAATGGCTTTCAGGTCCGCATTCAACCCTTTCACTCACGCCGTTGCAGCGACGTTCAATGAGGATCTTTCGGATTCGTGGGGCTCAGGATTCGCCGTGAATGTAAGCACAAGCCAAGAACTTCAGCACATCTGAAGCAGCCT
The DNA here is from genome assembly GCA_947359475.1 of Heligmosomoides polygyrus bakeri. Lineage (NCBI taxonomy): Eukaryota > Metazoa > Nematoda > Chromadorea > Rhabditida > Heligmosomidae > Heligmosomoides > Heligmosomoides polygyrus. The sequence continues at coordinate 112,259,477 of OX375866.1, forward strand.
TCTGAGCCGAGAACTGACGCAGCTCTTTTACAGGGTGTGAACAACTTCAATCTTCAAGCACGACGCAACTTCGATCAGTACGCGGACGCACCTCTCGACCGTAACGATGGGATGTATCAGCCGTTTCTGACGACAGGCACCGTCGGCGGGGATTACGACCTGAGCAAAATTCGAGAAGTGGCTGGTAGGTTCCCGATTTTTAGACCGATGGAACGAAGTATCTTCCACTAGTCTTGAATTTCTAGGTCACCTTGACCTGCCAATAGTCGGAGTGAATGAGCTGTTCGACTTCGACGGTAGAATCATGCTCAAAGGTGCGATATTTTTTTTAAATGTTCTGTTCATCATTAATTTTTTAAGCCGTAATCGTTACCTTTTCTGAATGATGGATTATCTTTTGTTCTCATATAAAATGTAAAAAAGGTAAAAAAGGGCATATGGATGCACTTCTTAGGATCTTAAGATATTTTCGATCTACCTCTCCTTGTCCGGAGGACCACCTTGAAGATGCACTTGCGTCCTTACTCTCATGCCATACGACTGCATTGCCTAAGCTGTCCAACATCATGCTGCAGCTAATAGGGCCTTCGGTGAAGCCGTAGAGAGGACGACTGTTGGACAAAACTACCTGTACCCACCCCCTATTGGGATAGATCCGAAATTTCTTCTTTTAGCCAAATGTCTGCAATTCCTAAGTGTAGCTGGAAGAATACGTGAATGATGGTGATGTTCTCCTTCAGGAGGCGGCAACGGTATTCTGAACAGTGCGATGGAGTTCCCGCTGACGCTGTCCGACCCGAACAAGCGTGCGCCGTACACCTTCAAGTACCTCAACTTCATGGCGGATCGACACATGCAGTATGACCATGTGGTGCCGAACGTGAATCTGTTCACCGTCGGAAAGGACAAGATCATGAGTCGACTGTCTCAGAACACCCTCAACTCCGCTATGATTTGGTAGATCACTTGCGCTTTCAGAAGTGTTGCTTGTTCGAATTGCTGTTTTCAATATCCTCCTCAGAATCGCTGAAAATTGGGCACAGGATTCTGCTGCACTCTTGAAAATTTAAATGCCGAGTATATGTCTTGAATGTGTACAGCATTGTAGGGAGTGGAACGTCGGCTGATCATAGCCAATCGAAAGACCGACCGAACGCGCGCTGGCCGATCAAGTCACCTATCTCTCTGACTGGCACGAGCATGTGTTGCCGCCCGATTGGCTGGTTGTTCCACATTCTCACCTCTCAATACTTCCCACATTCGCCACTAGTACCGTGGCAGTTAACGGCATGTTACATGTCAAGATTGCGCCGCGCTCTTGTCCGATACGTCGCGAGGTCTATTTGACTAATACTGTAAACTCTGTTCACTTGCTTTCTTGAGGTGATCTTCTTTAGACCTTCTGTTTAATCAATAGCTTAGTTTTATTGATTGATTAGGCTGTCAGAGCACGCAAATAGCATTTACACTATTAACCAAATCAGCTTTGCGGCATGCTGGCTGGGTGCATGGCGCGGTCCTTGTGTACTACACCCATAAGATTTTCGCCTTTCAGCACTTTAAAATGAGCCTAGAAACCTGTCTGTAGCTAAATAGTGAGAAATTGATTGCCATTTAGCTAAACGGTCAGAATTTTATGGAAATTCGAACAGTGCAAACATTTTTGGGGAGTATATCTTCTGGGTGATACCGTCCTTGAAAATTGTCAACGGTCCTTGTCGCGAATGTGGGCAGCACTGCAAGGTGGCAATGCGCAATTCGATCAGGCCGCATCGAATGGGCGTGCCATTTAGAGATGGTGTTCGATTGGTGCCCTGATTTGTCAGCGCTCGTTCACTAACTGTTGTGTCGGAAGAGGCGCCGGTTCTCGTGTGCACCCCAAATGGGCGCACAGTATTGCCAAGCGTTCCATCCTTGTAGGGGTCGTAAAGTTGGCACCAGAGATGTAAACCCTTCGAAATAGCCGGCGCTTTCATTGGCTGACCACCGAAAGTGTATATCGGCCTAGTGTGCATTGGAATCGCCTCTGTAAAATGTTGCATGGAAGCAGAGTGTGTGGCGCATTCCACAGTGATTGATTAACACCTATCCTTGTCCCCATTTCCCGTTATTCTCTCTTAGCTACAGTCATGCATTTACTCAATACATCGCGATGTTTTATTGATTGTTAGTGTGAAAACCATGCACCTAGAGTTTTCAAATCTAGAAAAGTGCGATTTTTTGCGCATGTGCCATAATTTTATTTAAGCAGCAATTTGCCTTATTCAGCCAGTGTTGCTTCTAAAATTTGAGCACAACCCCTTGTTTCGAAGTGAACACAAAACTGAATATCCGAATTTTTCTGTTTTGTAATGACAAAGAATTATGAATTAACCATGATTTGGTCAGAAATCCGCCCACACAAAGTCAGTCGCCCTCACGGTATCGAAAAAACGATCATGTTATTGACGATGCGACCAGTGGTGGTAGAATCAGTGGCGGATAGATGACCGAGCGTGGCTTAACCCATAATTCATCCCTTATATCTTTGAGACCGTTTGTGCCAGGAAACTTGTTCCTTGGTGAAAAAAGTCATTCAGCTACTGACTGAAGCAATATTTGTGGCTCACCGCTTTATAGGCTATTTCAGACAACTAAGATTGAAAGAAGTTCCGAAAAATTCAAGCCTAAACATTTTGTATTTCTCAGCAAGGTATCTCAAAAGATGACTACAATCTTTGAACGATCATAAAACTTTCCGCGATTTTAGCTGCAACTACTTGCTAATTGTTTGGATTAGTCGCACTTCGAAAACCGTGTTATAAGTACAGGGGGCGTATTCATCAACGACTTACAGCAATTTAACGGAGAAAATACAGCCGAAATTCCTGATAGCACTGCCTATCAAGTGAAATGTTTCACCATATCGCTTGATAAGCCGCGCTATCAGAGTTTTCGACTGTGTTTCCTCCTTTAAATTGCTGTAAGTCGTTGATGAATCCTGCCCAGGGTGCAACGCTTTCGAGCTTCACAGTGTAGATGAACGTGTGTTGTTGGAGTTCCCAATCAAAGATTTCATGGATTTTGTACTTGCCTTGCCATTTTGTCGTTCCGTCAGTTGGAACGCAGTTTTAGAGAGCTTGAGTTCTTTGTCAAACATCCAGTCTGAACTGGTGCTTTAAGGCATCGTGAACTACGCCACAATTTCTTAATTAACTGCATATTCACCACTATTTGTATTTTTGGTCCCGAAATTTTACACACTCGGCTCCAGGATTCTGAGTAACGGTGGTCGAGCAGAGGGAGGATAAGCGAATTATTGTGCAGTCTATACCTTCAGTAATCAGGAGATCGTGCGAGACAAAAATATTTTTAAAAATCTGAAAGAGAAGTCCAATTTTTAGTCCAGCACAGAAAAAGCACAGCAGGGAATGCAGGCTTGGCTGAAGATTCACCAAAGCTAGTAATGCCATTTCCAAGCCATGTTGGACACTTCAAACTAAAATAAACATTTTTAAAAGCAAGGTGCACATCTTCCAAATCAGAACGGGCCTCCTGTTTAAACAAACTTTAAACAAACGCTCAGTGATAAGATTAAAATAAATTTTTCTCTTGGTTAAATTTACTAATACTTTTTCAGGAGACATAATTCACCTGGGGCCAGACACATCAACGACTTACAGCAATCTAACGGTGAAATCACTGCCGAAATTCCTGATAGCGCGGCTTATCTACAGGCGGTGTTGTGAAATGTTTCAATTTTATCACGGCTATCAGGGATTTCGGCAGCATTTTCACCGTTAGACTGCTGTAAGTCGTTGATAAATCTGGCCTCTGACCGGCAAAAAGCGAATACCGCATTAAAAATTTACAAAAAAATAATTTTCCTGGAAGATAGTGAGTTGATGATCCCCACTTTCAAATGCAAAATAGCGCCAGCTCTTCAGGATATTAACGGAAAAGATCTGAAATTAAAAGATATCTCATTGCATTTTACATATTTGAAACGTTGCTGGTGCATCTCGAAGTGTCGACAAGGAATATGTAGCGAAAACACCGTACTGCAGCATACTCAATAAAAACTATCGGATATCGTTTCTCCACGGAAATTTTATACTAGGATAAAAGTGCTAAACCCGGCAGCTTTGGAATTGAACCCTCAGCATCATGATATAAGGGAGCTCCCCCTACCGTTGCGCCACCAAGGAAATGCCGCAACATCTTTAATCCTCCGCGGTAAGCTCGACCCTGCGAACCCTTAACCGCCAAAATTTTCGGTGCCTCCTACTCGTTCGCCTCAAGGGCTGGGCAGAAACAAAACATGTTTTCGTACTATACGGAGGATGTAGATTTTTCCTATAGTATCAGTTCTCGCCTTTCCGACGTACCGTTGAGATTGAGACAGTTCCCTTGTCAGTGTTTACATCCATCAGTTGTCAGTTTTTATTATTTATTCGTTGTGATCAAATTCAGTTTTGCTCATGTATTATGGCTGCACGTAAAGATTGCTTTACTTTGTTGACTCATTTGTTTCGGTGGATTGTAATAAATAATTTCACGGCTAAGGTTCGCACATATAGTACCATCCTTCATCTGAGGGGGTGGAAAACACGACAGAGAAGATAGCGTCACGACGCAACGAGATGAAATTGATTGATATTGAATGTTGTCAAGAAGAATCTAATAACTATTGGGAGCAATACGTGGAAAAGCGAAGAAGATGGACTTCTGGAGAGCTCAACTGCTTTTACACCGCATCATTTTAGGCTACATAGTTCAAGGAGTGTTAATCGAGGCAAACATCTATCTATCGACCAGCTTTTGAACAATACCTGCAGGGTCGATGAGAAAAAAAAAGTGAAAAAATGAGATAGGTTCCAATATGAATTGAGAAGAAAGCAAAATGGGGATGTGATAAAACCTTGCATAACCAAGTCTAAATTTCTGGCTAGAAGAGGAGATCAAACAGGATTGTATGGAAATAGCCGAACCATAAGCCTTCAACTTTTTTAAATGTAACTTCAACTCGCAACGATCTTGGACAAAGATTTCATTTTACGCTTCGAATTTGGGATTGGGTCTGAATCTCGGCTTCGGCTTAAGCTTAGGCTTCGGATTCGGGGTTGGACCTCGATTTCGGATTAGGCTTAGGCTTCGGATTCGGGGTTGGACCTCGATTTCGGCTTAGGCTTAGGCTTAGGCTTAGGCTTAGACTTCGGATTCGGGGTTGGACCTCGATTTCGGCTTAGGCTTAGGCTTGGGCTTCGGAGTTGGACCTCGATTTCGGCTTGGGCTTGGGCTTCGGAGTTGGACCTCGATTTCGGCTTGGGCTTCGGCTTCGGAGTTGGACCTCGATTTCGGCTTGGGCTTCGGCTTCGGAGTTGGACCTCGATTTCGGCTTAGGCTTAGGCTTCGGCTTCGGAGTTGGACCTCGATTTCGGCTTAGGCTTCGAATTCGGTGTTGGGCCTCGATTTCGGCTTAGTCTTAAACTTCGGATTCGGGTTAGACCTCGATTTCGGCTTAGGGTAAGGCAGCGGGTTCGGGTTGGACGGAGGATGTAGATTTTTCTTATAGTATCAGTTCTCGCTCTTCCTATGTACCGTGGAGACAGTCCCTTGTCAGTGTTTACATCCATCAGTTGCCAGTTTTTTACTATTTATTCGTTGTGATCAGATTCAGTTTTGCTCATGTATTATGGCAGCACGTAAACATTGGTTTACATTGTTGTCTCATTTGTTTCGGTGGATTGTAATAAATGATTTCACGGCTAATGTTCGCATATATAGTACCCTCCTTCATCTGAGGGGTGGAAAACACGACAGAGGAAATAGCGTCACGACGCAACGACATGAAATTGATTGATATTGAATGTTGCCAAGAAACTAATAACTATTGGCGTGGAAAAGCGAAGATGATGGACTCTGGAGAGCTCAACTGCTTTTACACCGCATCTTTTTAGGCTACATAGGTCTCACACATAGGTCTAGAATTCGATAGGGCTATAATTAGGAGAACACGGCTCCGGCTTCCCTCAAACATACGCTTAGGCCTCCATTGCGATCTAGCCCAAAACACAAGCTGCGGGATTGAATTGGCCTCAGGTTTCGCCTTAAATCAAAACTGCCTTCGGCTTTTATAGGCATGGGCGACACAGGTTAGGCTTCGGCTTCGGAGTTAGGCTTAGGCTTCGGCTTCGGAGTTAGGCTTAGGCTTCGGCTTCGGAGTTAGGCTTAGGCTTCGGCTTCGGAGTTAGGCTTAGGCTTCGGCTTCGGAGTTAGGCTTAGGCTTCGGCTTCGGAGTTAGGCTTAGGCTTCGGCTTCGGAGTTAGGCTTAGGCTTCGGCTTCGGAGTTAGGCTTAGGCTTCGGCTTCGGAGTTAGGCTTAGGCTTCGGCTTCGGAGTTAGGCTTAGGCTTCGGCTTCGGAGTTAGGCTTAGGCTTCGGCTTCGGAGTTAGGCTTAGGCTTCGGCTTCGGAGTTAGGCTTAGGCTTCGGCTTCGGAGTTAGGCTTAGGCTTCGGCTTCGGAGTTAGGCTTAGGCTTCGGCTTCGGAGTTAGGCTTAGGCTTCGGCTTCGGAGTTAGGCTTAGGCTTCGGCTTCGGAGTTAGGCTTAGGCTTCGGCTTCGGAGTTAGGCTTAGGCTTCGGCTTCGGAGTTAGGCTTAGGCTTCGGCTTCGGAGTTAGGCTTAGGCTTCGGCTTCGGAGTTAGGCTTAGGCTTCGGCTTCGGAGTTAGGCTTAGGCTTCGGCTTCGGAGTTAGGCTTAGGCTTCGGCTTCGGAGTTAGGCTTAGGCTTCGGCTTCGGAGTTAGGCTTAGGCTTCGGCTTCGGAGTTAGGCTTAGGCTTCGGCTTCGGAGTTAGGCTTAGGCTTCGGCTTCGGAGTTAGGCTTAGGCTTCGGCTTCGGAGTTAGGCTTAGGCTTCGGCTTCGGAGTTAGGCTTAGGCTTCGGCTTCGGAGTTAGGCTTAGGCTTCGGCTTCGGAGTTAGGCTTAGGCTTCGGCTTCGGAGTTAGGCTTAGGCTTCGGCTTCGGAGTTAGGCTTAGGCTTCGGCTTCGGAGTTAGGCTTAGGCTTCGGCTTCGGAGTTAGGCTTAGGCTTCGGCTTCGGAGTTAGGCTTAGGCTTCGGCTTCGGAGTTAGGCTTAGGCTTAGGCTTCGGAGTTAGGCTTAGGCTTCGGCTTCGGAGTTAGGCTTAGGCTTCGGCTTCGGAGTTAGGCTTAGGCTTCGGCTTCGGAGTTAGGCTTCGGAGTTAGGCTTAGGCTTAGGCTTAGGCTTAGGCTTAGGCTTAGGCTTAGGCTTAGGCTTCGGCTTCGGAGTTAGGCTTAGGCTTCGGCTTCGGAGTTAGGCTTCGGAGTTAGGCTTAGGCTTAGGCTTAGGCTTAGGCTTAGGCTTAGGCTTAGGCTTAGGCTTAGGCTTAGGCTTAGGCTTAGGCTTAGGCTTAGGCTTAGGCTTAGGCTTAGGCTTAGGCTTAGGCTTAGGCTTAGGCTTAGGCTTAGGCTTAGGCTTAGGCTTAGGCTTAGGCTTAGGCTTAGGCTTAGGCTTAGGCTTAGGCTTAGGCTTAGGCTTAGGCTTAGGCTTAGGCTTAGGCTTAGGCTTAGGCTTAGGCTTAGGCTTAGGCTTAGGCTTAGGCTTAGGCTTAGGCTTAGGCTTAGGCTTAGGCTTAGGCTTAGGCTTAGGCTTAGGCTTAGGCTTAGGCTTAGGCTTAGGCTTAGGCTTAGGCTTAGGCTTAGGCTTAGGCTTAGGCTTAGGCTTAGGCTTAGGCTTAGGCTTAGGCTTAGGCTTAGGCTTAGGCTTAGGCTTAGGCTTAGGCTTAGGCTTAGGCTTAGGCTTAGGCTTAGGCTTAGGCTTAGGCTTAGGCTTAGGCTTAGGCTTAGGCTTAGGCTTAGGCTTAGGCTTAGGCTTAGGCTTAGGCTTAGGCTTAGGCTTAGGCTTAGGCTTAGGCTTAGGCTTAGGCTTAGGCTTAGGCTTAGGCTTAGGCTTAGGCTTAGGCTTAGGCTTAGGCTTAGGCTTAGGCTTAGGCTTAGGCTTAGGCTTAGGCTTAGGCTTAGGCTTAGGCTTAGGCTTAGGCTTAGGCTTAGGCTTAGGCTTAGGCTTAGGCTTAGGCTTAGGCTTAGGCTTAGGCTTAGGCTTAGGCTTAGGCTTAGGCTTAGGCTTAGGCTTAGGCTTAGGCTTAGGCTTAGGCTTAGGCTTAGGCTTAGGCTTAGGCTTAGGCTTAGGCTTAGGCTTAGGCTTAGGCTTAGGCTTAGGCTTAGGCTTAGGCTTAGGCTTAGGCTTAGGCTTAGGCTTAGGCTTAGGCTTAGGCTTAGGCTTAGGCTTAGGCTTAGGCTTAGGCTTAGGCTTAGGCTTAGGCTTAGGCTTAGGCTTAGGCTTAGGCTTAGGCTTAGGCTTAGGCTTAGGCTTAGGCTTAGGCTTAGGCTTAGGCTTAGGCTTAGGCTTAGGCTTAGGCTTAGGCTTAGGCTTAGGCTTAGGCTTAGGCTTAGGCTTAGGCTTAGGCTTAGGCTTAGGCTTAGGCTTAGGCTTAGGCTTAGGCTTAGGCTTAGGCTTAGGCTTAGGCTTAGGCTTAGGCTTAGGCTTAGGCTTAGGCTTAGGCTTAGGCTTAGGCTTAGGCTTAGGCTTAGGCTTAGGCTTAGGCTTAGGCTTAGGCTTAGGCTTAGGCTTAGGCTTAGGCTTAGGCTTAGGCTTAGGCTTAGGCTTAGGCTTAGGCTTAGGCTTAGGCTTAGGCTTAGGCTTAGGCTTAGGCTTAGGCTTAGGCTTAGGCTTAGGCTTAGGCTTAGGCTTAGGCTTAGGCTTAGGCTTAGGCTTAGGCTTAGGCTTAGGCTTAGGCTTAGGCTTAGGCTTAGGCTTAGGCTTAGGCTTAGGCTTAGGCTTAGGCTTAGGCTTAGGCTTAGGCTTAGGCTTAGGCTTAGGCTTAGGCTTAGGCTTAGGCTTAGGCTTAGGCTTAGGCTTAGGCTTAGGCTTAGGCTTAGGCTTAGGCTTAGGCTTAGGCTTAGGCTTAGGCTTAGGCTTAGGCTTAGGCTTAGGCTTAGGCTTAGGCTTAGGCTTAGGCTTAGGCTTAGGCTTAGGCTTAGGCTTAGGCTTAGGCTTAGGCTTAGGCTTAGGCTTAGGCTTAGGCTTAGGCTTAGGCTTAGGCTTAGGCTTAGGCTTAGGCTTAGGCTTAGGCTTAGGCTTAGGCTTAGGCTTAGGCTTAGGCTTAGGCTTAGGCTTAGGCTTAGGCTTAGGCTTAGGCTTAGGCTTAGGCTTAGGCTTAGTCTTAGGCTTAGGCTTAGGCTTAGGCTTAGGCTTAGGCTTAGGCTTAGGCTTAGGCTTAGGCTTAGGCTTAGGCTTAGGCTTAGGCTTAGGCTTAGGCTTAGGCTTAGTCTTAGGCTTAGGCTTAGGCTTAGGCTTAGGCTTAGGCTTAGGCTTAGGCTTAGGCTTAGGCTTAGGCTTAGGCTTAGCTAGCTTAGGCTTAGGCTTGTAGGCTTAGG